>CM036239.1:40967262-41524762 GCA_020698575.1 Bostrychus sinensis | reverse complement strand
GAGTCATCTGTTCCAGGCGTTGTTGGCGTCACAGCATTTATACCTCCAACCGTTTTCTGTCAACACATGTATTTTGTTAAATAACCAGTAGGGGGCGATCGCCAGCAGTGAAAGATTTTACCAAGACGAAAAAAAAAGAGCAATTGTAAACAAACATGGCAGCCCTGACAGAGGTTTTTATGCCACATTTAATACAAAACAAGCAAAACTAGCAGCAGGTCTGTCCAGTCTTTGAATAAACTGTGACTAACTTGTTCTAGTCACTCCTTAAAGGTTGAGCCGTTTATTCTGCTGTGACTGGCACTGCTCCGTTTGTCCGTATCCGCAAGCTCTGGCAAAATGGAAGAATGTATGACCGAATGAATGCAGAAGACTATGGACCAGAAAACTTTTAGTGGTGCGGGAAACAGGTGAAACGGTGATTCTACTTGTCGGAGCACATCTGTCCAGTTAAGTGGACTTGGTTGAAATAATTGCTCGATGTAAACACACCTTGTTGGTCCCCATTTGTTCCGTATTTGTCCATGTAAAAGTCCACGTCTTTGTTTCAGTGTTCAAAGTTCAAACGTAGTCATCATCTGCGTGCAGTTATTCATTTGGCATAGATTTTAAGCTGAATGCCCATCCCTGATTCAACCCTCTCCATTTACCCAAAGGACTGGCACGAGGATAAGATTGGCTTGTCCAGAGACATGCATGTGTTTGGTAAAATTGGTGACCAAATTGCTCCTAGTGGATGAATGTGAGAGTTGTTTGCAACCCCACTCATGCAATAAATCCTGTATATAATGGCAGGATCCAGCATATCCAGTATAGTGTGGAGCAGAGTCCTTAACCCTTACAGCTTTTGGTCTCTGGGATAAACCTGCATCGTATCCATTTTGTTTTTGTGTTGTCGATTTTCTATAAAAGATAAGGTAAACTTAGAATGACCCTCTTTTTGTGCCGGACAGGACTGAGAAATACATTAGAAATATCATTGCCCAGCGAACTGGACTTTCCATTGCTGTGTAATAAGGCTTTTGTTCCCGTGATGCTAGGTTACTATCTCTATTGAGTGTCATGGGCACAATAACAGAGTGCGTCCATAAATCTCTTCTATGGTCAACATGGTTCACTTCAGGTGCAGGAGATAAGCCATTGACTGCCTCTTTTCAACCCAATGGCTCCAAGAAAAGAGGTCACGATGCATTGAGTCACATTTACAAGTGATTTTCCACTGATCGTTTCCATCAACCTTATCTTCAGTGCAAAGTCTACCCTTTTGTTTTTGGGAAGACGTGCATTTATCATTTAAAGACACAATGACCCCAGAATGTAAGCAGTATTGATCCAATTAAAAGCAAGCAATATAAGACGAAAGTATTTGGGCCATAGACAAACAAAAAGATAATATATTATGAAAAATGTATAGACAGGCTCTGAGCAATTAAAGCTGAACTACCCAATTGTTCTACTGCTGTTGCAGGTGCTATAATAACAAAGTCTGTTACCGGTAGCTTTTCCAACCAGTATAGCTACTTTTCTGCTTTTATTCTACTAACTGAATCAATTTGCTAACCTGGCAAACGTAAAGCAAAGAGTTGCTAAGGTTATATCAATCTGGAATGGCTCCCATTGAAAACGTTTGTGAAGGAGCAGGACGTTCAGTAGAATACTCCGAGGTTATTGGATAAAGTGCCAGCTCCGTAGTTAAACAGCAAACTGCTATGACTGTAAAACTTCACAATAAAGATGTTTTGTAAATGTATAGCAGCATACCATACCTTTTTCCGCATCGCCATGTTGTTATCAAGCATCGCTAAAAGTGCTTGTTGTTGCTGGCAAACCCAAAACTCACGACAGTTCTGCCGCACCATTGGCCCGGCCACCACATGTCCAGATCCGAGCGGATCAGCAGGAGCAGGACAAGATCAATTTCGTGAGTATGTGAATTCACAAATTTTATGGCAATCCAGCTTGCTGAGCAAGGTAATCAATTTGCCATATAAAATCATAAATTTTACTCTGATTTCTTTCTTTTCCAATATGTTTTTCTTTATATTAGATAGATAGATACTTTATTCATCCCCATCAGGAGAAATTCAGATGTCCGGTAACATACACAAACACACATAATCAAACCATACTCAGTGAGGCAATAATAAAAAACATAATAAATGAATAGATTAAAAGTTACGAGCAATAGTAATAAAGTGTACCTTCAACAAAATCCATTGTAAAGTCTTATGGCAGCCTGAATAAATGATCTTCTGAACCTTTCAGTCCCCCAGCTCTCGTTATTGCAGCAGCTTGACATTTCAAAATATTTATTTATCCTCCTGGCTATTTCCAGGATTATAAATTCATTCTGTCTTATCTTTCTTTTGAAAATGAGAGCTTCAGGAAGGATTACAAATATTCATGTTTTGTTTGAATGTTTGTGTCAGTGTTTGTAGTAAATGTGTGCGTCAAGGCTTTTTTCAAGGAGATAAGATGTCTCCAAAGTCAAATGACCTCATCGCTCTTCTCTATGAACTTTGTTTGTGACTTGAATGAAAATAAAAAAATATATTAGTTGCTACTATTGCTACTATTACTGTTACTATTGTATACCGTTATTACTATTGGTTGCTATTATTACCATTCCTAATATAGTTGCTACTACTATTGCTATTAATACTCCACCACCACTACTACATACATTTACTCATCTAAATACTTTACTTGAGTACTGATAGTACTACTACTACTTCCACTGCTAAAACCACTACTATTATGAGTACACCTACTGCTACTTTTATTACTAATGCTACTACTTCTGCTACCAACTTTGTTACTGAGAGCCAAGTAAAAATTGTGTTTGAATAAATATATTTATGGAGGTGCCTTGGTCGCTTACTTGGTAAATCTCCCATATCTCTCCTCAATTTCCTGTCTGAATATTAGTACATGTTCTTCAAAATATACTTAAATACTTGGGTAGAAGTATCTAGTTACTTTCCACTTGTGTTCAGAAGTCATAACCTGCTCATTTATAGAACCTTTTGAGGCACTATGCTTAACATATCGAAAACTATGCTGTTTCTTTAAATGCACCACAGTATGGCCTGCTGCGCTGCGTTCAATGAGAGCCAAAAGCACAAAGGGATGTGGATTGACACAGCTAAGTCTTCTGTCTGTTTACATGAGGCTCCTCGCCACGGGAAGCACCAATGATTTTGGATGGCGGCGCCACGGCACTTGCAATTAGCGAGACAAAACTATATTGAAGGAACTCCTTTTGAGCTGCCACTTGCCGTCGCCATTGTGTCGTTTGTCTACCTTTTCCCCATGTTTTGACTTATGCGCATGTCGAATTCTATAATGCTTTTTTTAGTAATTTCAGTAAAGATTTATGCACTCAGAAAAAATTACTTTCGACCTTTTAGCTCATCTTACTTTTAAACTGCGAGGGACTTTCTATGTAAGTCACCAGACTCCTAATACACTTCTTGTCTTCTTCTGTGTGCAGATAACACTGGTCGAGAAATTTTTGAACTCGATCTGCTTCCGAGATAAAAGTGGCTAAATCTCATTTATTTTGATAAGATGAACTGAAAATCAATTGATAACTGTGCTGGTTAGCTAATGTATTCAAGATATTTAATGATATTGTTTCACATCAAAATCGCATCTGTTTATACAATAGATTTAGGCATTTTTGCTTAAAAATATTTATATTTTGAAAATATTTAATTTCTCTACATGCATGCATTTTGGCCACTTCCAAGAGAGAGATTTCTGCAAATAAAACCAAAATATTTTATGTCAAAACTCTAGACATTAAAATGAATGTATGTGAATGTGCAGACAGGCTTTCAGATAGAACTGGTTGCTTGTAGACACTGTACCTTCTGATAAACTACTGTTTTTGCCTTATTTTGCATAAATTTCCTATTTTGACCCAATACTGTTTCTTGGAAACTATAGCCAATCTGCACTTCTCACTACTTTTGTTCCGGAAGCATTTTGCTGTAGACCAGTGTAATTGCTCCATAGCATGGCTCCTCTCCATACATCACATGGTTAGCTCGGGCGAGAAAATGGATTGATAAAGATCTGACAGAGTGAGCTGGCCATCGCCAAAGGTCAAGGGCTACACACACGTACTGTGACACAGTTCTGAACATGCGGGAGTAATAAGTGCAGGGATAATAGATGTACCCTATGCCCTTAACGGTGAGGCAGCAGAGAAAGTATTTGAAA
Source organism: Bostrychus sinensis (assembly GCA_020698575.1). Lineage (NCBI taxonomy): Eukaryota > Metazoa > Chordata > Actinopteri > Gobiiformes > Eleotridae > Bostrychus > Bostrychus sinensis. The sequence goes on along the minus strand of CM036239.1, from coordinate 41,520,535 downwards.
TGCTAGTGATAACAAATATACAAGGACACACAATCTGTTCATGCTACTGACTTTATAAGCTAAAACAAGATTCACCAGTTGGTCTATTCATGCATGTCTTTAAGCAGGGGGAGAAGGTCAGAGAAAATCTGCTCCGGCAAAGTGTACATCAAGGATCATAGGTGGCTCCGCTACAAAAGATTTTGCTTGCTTTGGTTTGATTATAGAAAGCAAAACTCCAAAATTCAGGAAAACCCAGTAATGAGTCAGGAAGGAAAAGGAAAGACAAAGATACTAATAATATGTCAGCATCTAGAATCTGTTAAAGGGGAACAATTCAGCTTTTTTTTTTTTTTTTTTAACCTTAATTAAACATCTTTAGAGAAAAAGTTGTTGCAGGGTGAATAAAGCTTCTTGCCCCCCACCCCCGGCGTATTTTGGCAAGAAAACAGTCCTATAAAAATGACAACACCAAACCTAAGTCATGGTTCTTGTGAGAAAGTGGCAGAAATTGACTTTTTTCTTAAATGTTTGTCATAGAAGAGCAGCCAAAATTCAAGGCAGAGAAAACGTTTGAATTTATACAAAGAGGAGAAAACAAGAGTCAAGCCAGACTCGTGAGTACTTACTGCTTCACTCAGAAATGTAGGAAGAAAATGCAACGAATGCAACGAAGAAACAAGCAAAGTTATGCAAAGCTGTATTTTGTCTGTTAGCAGCATACACTATATTGCCAAAAGTATTAGCTCAAATGAGTTAGCGAGTTTGCAGTTTATTGCTGAATGTAAACAGCATGTTCAGTCTTGCTTCCACTTATTGTTTCACCAAGGTCTTTTTCAAAACTTCTTGGGCCTCAAGATTTTGGCCTCTTGTTTTATGTGATGGCATCAACCTCCATTGACGATTCTGGTATCTCTTTTTATTAATGCATTCAAGGCTCCGAGAGTCAAATGTGGAAGCTGTTTAAACCAAAGTTTAATTGCTAATTGTTGTTGGGATGCTTGCTGGCAGCCGACTTATGATCTCTCTGAGTGGAGTCTGCATGTCTTCTCTGTATTACTGTGGTTTGGCTCCAGGGTGTACCCCGCTTAACACCCATTGTTGCTGACTACAGCCCCCTGCGACCCCTAACAGGAATAAGTGCATAAAAATTAAATAATAATTAACTGATGCTGATACAAAATATTTTTAATGATATTTTTTGGTAAGAGCTTTGACCTAACACCAGGGGCCACTAAGTTAGTTGAGCAACATTGCGAAAACTGTAGACCTTCACTAATGCTATGTTAATAATAGACCTGATTGGCCAAAAATCTGCTGGCTCTCCAAGTTTAAATTATCACACTCAGAGAATAGCGGGATGCCAGACATTCATCAGCGGGACATAACAATATGAATGGTGTTGCCAAGGGGAAGAAAATGCCACGTTGGGCTTGTAAATCTGAAAGCTCAGCTGTCCAAGTGGGTAAGTCATAAAGAAGAACTAAAGAGATGGCAGAAGCTGGAGAGGAAATTGCACGTCAACGCTGTTATTGTCTGCTGGGAAATATATGCACCGCACCAGTCAGGAAATAGCAGGTAAAGGTGCTTATGTAGTGACATGAGCGCAATTTTCCTCAAAATGGTCGTCTAATTGGTTGATACTTAAAAAAGCCCCATTAAGAGCCCACGTCAGTTAAAATGACAAGCAATTTTACTCCTGTATAGAACGCCATTATATAGGGAGTATAGCATGCAAACATTGTTAGGAATTATTCTGGATGCCTGTCTGAAGTTGACTCGTGGCACTTACCTGAAAATATATGTGGCTTGTCAAGAAAGTCATGAAAATGAAGAATTGTTTGAAAGGACATCATGCTGGCCTGTGTGGATAACGCCCAAACAGCCACTACACAGGCTCTGAACATCAGCACCAACATTTAAAGACTTCCAGGGATGCTATGAAGAAGGGAAAAATCAGTGGGAGAATTGTGCATACTTTGAAAGATATGTTAATTGTAAAAAGGATTTTCCAATGAAGGGCCATATTTTCTAAGACAGGTACCAAATTGCTTAAAAAATAGCATTTGCCATTTGTGGACGTGTTGCATGTGAAATACGAAGAGAAAGTGAGCAAATAATTGCTGCTGCAAATCTGATATGTAAATGAGAATTTTATGTGAGCATAAGACACTGCAATAACAGGAGCAATGTTGCTCAACTGCGACTCCCCACAGTGATGCAACGCAAGTCAAAATGAAAGTTCAGCCTCAGATTACAGGACTACGCTGACTGTAGTAGACTCAATATGTTCACTGTCTTCATTTCATTGCCTTTTACTTTATTCTATTAACTTTTCATAGTCTGTCCTTGTTAAATATCTCGTGCAGCTCTACTCACCGGAGTCACGTTACTTTGGTTCCCTGCGAGAAAGTGGAATGCGAGAGGAAAGTCCTATTCACAGAGCCAGTAACCCTTCAAACAATTATACAAAATGTATCAAGTAGCCTCTATGCAACGCTGATGGTGATCAAATAAATATTATGATTTAAAAATATTTTCTATGTCCTTCACTTGATCCACAGCCAAATCCATGCAGCGCAGCCTTGGTCCACAGAGCACCAGCTGTCAATCAAACGCTGCAGCGAGCACTGAGAGGCAACACAAGCGAGACTGTCAAATATGCACTGTTGAATTTCATAAAATTTAAATTAAAGTTATAAGTTATATTCTAGTTAGCTGTTAATCAGCTGTTTAAAGGCCGGCTCACCAATGGGATTGCATATGTTTGCTGTGTAAATGCCTATTGACACCAGGCTTCAATAGATCTTTATGGGAACAGTTTTTTTCATTGCGGTGGGTGAGCCATGGCGCTGGCTTTTGGAGGATAATTGAGGGAACTGGCTCAGCCCATTTTAACTGACAGCAAAACATACAGTACACCGACATCAGAGCTTTTTACTAATGCTGTAGAAAGAGAACGTACGAGCCATTTTCCTTGTTTGTATATATTACACTGTAAATAAACAACATGGTGTTTTTGAGTTTGCATCCTGTGTTCTTTAGTTTGTTCGTTCATTCAGTATAATATATTAACATTGTAGCCTGCTAGTTAGCCCAGCCTGCCCAGCATGAAGGAAGGCAGTGTTGCTAATACTGTTTTGCCGGCATGATTTTGCCAAATCCATTTGATAATCTTCCTAATGAGGAGAGACTAAGAATTTAATGGAGATAAAATTTGCCATTAAATAGTTTAAAGACCAGCATCCGTCACTGAGTAAAAGATATTTTTCCTTCAAAATATTTATCAAGTAAAAGTATATTTTAGAAGATGTACTCTGAGTAAAAGTATCAAGTTACTTTTCACCATTGATGTTGCCCGAAAAGTTTGAGAATCACCGTCACATAAAATGACCCTGTAAGACTAGGACATCACTGGAGGACAATATAAGCTTTACTTCTTCAGGGAAAAACATCTAGATTATAATTATGCTCATGCACAATCAGAAGATGAAACACGGAGCTCATCACAGATTCAGGCAAGTCTCTGCAGCTTTGGCACTTTTTATGTTATGATTTCCACAGCACTGGGGGGATAGACTGTATGCTCTCTTTCTACCATGATCGTTTGTATGACATTGAGGGCAACCTATCCCGCATCTGTCCAGCTCTGCCTCTCATCCATCAAAACGTTGGTGACATTTGAGGAAAAGACACACATTTGAGGCACTGAGATTTTATTTGCACTCAGATTGCATTCCTGAACAATAATAAGACAAATCAAAACATCATAAATCCTGCCGCCCCTCTGCGGCTTTCTGACATTTCAGATGTGTGAGATATGTGAGTGGAAATTGCCTCTATCTCGTTATTTTGGCCGTACACTAGAACAGATTGAGCCGGCAGATTGTCGGAGCATCACTGATTGAGACTTTTTGACAAGTCAGATTACTCGACATGCAGTAAATCAGCTTCACAGTCCTATTTACAGCCAGAGAGGAGAGAGTGTGAGAGCACAGAGGGGCCCGGCCTAATGAAGTCATCTCCATCCCGGTCACATAGCGCCGGGGCCTGCCTGAATACCTCCAGGGACTGCCGCTCTGTCTGTCTGCCTGCTTCATGTCTAACTCTCTGGCCTGGGTTGGCAGATCCAAGCATGTCGTCTCTCCTTGTTTACTCCCAAATGCACTAAACAGAGACAAAACGCTTCAAGCAATGTGAGTTTTGGACATCTGTGTTGTGGATTTTAGCTGAATCTTCATTCATTAATGAGGCAGCTTATATTTAATAACATAATGACAAGAGATATTGATTTCAGGCCTGGGCTAAAAGCAAACAAAAAAAGGTTAATCTAAATTGTTCCTAGTGAATGAATGTGAACGTGACTGTCTCTCGGTGTGTGATACCAAGTGTTAGCCCTGTGACTAACTTTTAGCTTTTGGTTTAACTGATAAACATTGGAAAAGAAGCTTAAAGGTCCTATAATATGCTTTTTCAGGCTTTTTGAAATAGCTTTCAGTAGAGCCTGACCGATATATCAGCCGGACAATATTATCGGCTGATTTAGCCCATTAGAAAATTATCAGGTATCGGCCGAAATCTGGCCGATATCTGCCGATATAAACAGTAGTATTTTTACTGTTTGCTGGAATAAGACCTGTTTACTTGCAAATGATGGCCTTCTGCTATTTGTGCAGCAGAGGGCGCTGGTGTTTCCAGTAAGGGTGCTCCGATCAGGGTTTTTAAGGCCAATCACCGATCAGCCTCTGCTGTGATCGGCCGATACCGATCATGGCCGATACCGATCACGTGGTCTTCAATGTAGTAATGTATTGTATGCAGGCTATTATTAGTTCCATTTGAAAAATACTGTAGCCTTTGTAAATATAAAAGCTATACTTTTTGTTTTAGAAGAGGTTTTGTTGCATTATTGGTCTTTAATGTGTGCCCAGTGTCTGTGGCTTTGTTTGAATGCTCCGCTGATGTAAAAATCAGCTGTTCTTAATTGGTTCCTTTAATGCGAGTCTGCGGGTGCAGCGCCTGTGTCCGCGTAACGTGCAGCCAAACCAGGTTGAAACACAGTGGACTAAAGAGCAGACAGCTCCTGCTGCCAGTTTTGACAACGTCTGAATGAAGAAAACGTGCAAAGAGAGCAGAGAAGACAACGATGAAAGGTGCTCCTCTCAGACACACGGACACATGGGCTGCCTTTTTACTTTCTCTTTCCATTAGCAGCCATTTGGTGCAGTTTAAGCCACAAAACGCACAGTTTTCTCCGTGCAACAAGACACAGGCAGACTCTGAACTTTCTTAATCCTTTTAACGTAACTGTTAGCGGGTTAGCTGTAGCTCTATTTACGTTGGTGTTTGCAAATACACGCACTGCCTCGGTTCTGTCCCGTGCGCTCCTAAAGCAGGCGGGGACACAAAGCAGCGCCTCCAGGGCAGGTTTGTGTTAGTTATAACCAGGGCTTAACTTAAAAACACTGCTAAAATAACGCTACTGCTGTTTAATCAAACCGGAGTTGCAGGACAGTAAATGTGAGAGCCTCGCGTGTTTATTGTAATTTGATCGGCCCTTCTGATTGGCCCATTTTACCAATCACCGATCACTCTATTTTTAGTCATGATCGGCCGATCATGATCGGCGGCCGATTGATCGGAGCACCCTTAGTTTCCAGGCATGGCCTGAAAAGCTCAAAAAGGCAATACAAATATTTTGCTCATTTCTCTGCCTAAAACCTCATAGAACAAAAATTCGAAATGCATTTTGTAGTTTTCCCCATGCTCTACTTGCAGAGCAAGTTTAAAAGAAATTTAAGTTAAACAAATGTAGTTGAAGCTAAATAAAATAAATAAATATAATACATAAAAGACATAATAATACTCCCCACACCAATACCTACTACAACCTACATAACAATCAGCATAAAGAACAATAAGCAGCTTTCTACAACATTTTTAAAAGATGTTTAGTCTCATAAAGTGTCCTGGGGTGCACACGCCATATTCATGTTAACAAGAGCAGAAAGAAAAATGCTTTAAAATACTTTTTCCTAATGCATAACTGTATCGGCCGATGTATTGAATATCGTTTTTTTTTTTTTTTTTTTTTGTTATCCAACATCGGTATTGGCAATGGCCTCAAAAAACCCATATCAGTCAGGCTCTAGCTTTCATCTATTACTGTTTTAGAAGCTCTAGCAGGACAGCTCCACAAACATGTTGCGGCTCACTCTCACAGTCTCATCAGTGTTCACTTGTTCATACAGACAGACGTGCAGACTCCATCACAAATCGGCTGTGAACACAAGCAGCCTGCTACAGAAGAATTACATTCATACTGTATAAAGAGCAGAGTGTAAAATACTTATTTCTTTTGTTGTATTTGAGGAAAACTGTTTAAGCGGGAACTAAACTATTTTTTCTCCCTTGCACTGGGGGAAACCTGTATAATCATCTAGCAGTTCAACATAATAGGCCTTTATACTTTAAGATGTCATATAGGCTGTAACATTAAAAGTCCCCTATTATGCTAAATCAAGTTTTTTTTTTTTTTTTTTAGCTTTTAACTATATTATAATTTAGTTTGTACCTCGAAAACATGGAGTAGTAATATTTAGTTTTATTCACGCATGTTTGAATATCCTGCATGCTCATTATTATTATTATTATTATTATATTTCAATACAAGGAAGAGATATTGTGAAAGCATAAAATGACGATGCATTTTCCATCCCAAATCTTATCTCACCCTTTCTCTGCCCTAGTGGCTGTGTGTAAAACAGATGTTGGGGCCTTGTCAGTATCAGGCAGTCACGGTCAGACAGAGCCCAGTGACATGTGTTGATGGAGGAAACAGGGACGCTGCACTAAACTATAGCGAGAGTGGTGACAAAGGCAATTAAGGTAAAATGCCACTACGGCAGATGTGTGCATGGAGTGTTGTATGTGTGGAGATTGTGGGATAGTGGCTTGTGTGTGTATATGTGTATGTGCTGGGATGTTCTCTTGGCTCCCCCCGCTCCTGTCAGGAAGAATTAGGACAAACCTCTCGGAGCCGAATGGAGAAAATACAAGCTGCTGATGCTCGAGTGCAGAGGAGAGCTAGGGATGGAGACTGGGGCAGACTTTTGGACCGTGTGCTTATGTTGCGTTCATGTGGCCCTCGGAAAACAAACTCGTAAACGCGGATTAAATCTTGTTTTGCAGACTTCCTGACTTGGCATCATCTACCTCCCGAAAAGAGATCAAAAGCATTTTCTTCATCTCCCGTAACTTCAGGCACCACCGCCATCTACTTGTCACTTAAGTGGGACATATTGCTCTTATTTTGAAGTCTTGCCTCATCCCGAGTGATAGAGTGCAGTGGTGTAGGGGGTGTTAAGTGCTCGAGTAGCTGCCCCTTATTGTAGGTAGTAGCAGAAGTGTGACAGAGGAGGCATAGAGGGAGACAAGTCAAGCATAAATGGGACAGCTCAACGTTACAGAAAATCAATGCAGAGATAGCAGTACATGTGGCTACAATAGCATTTGTTAGGCCCAAATTACATTATATTAGGTGTTTTGCCTTTTTGCTGTTTTACTGGTGGAGCATAAATGCAGCACAAAATGGGCTGAGACAGAGTATTGGAAGAAACGCCCAGTTCTGTTTGTGATATGATGTGATAAGTGAATGCAAATAAAACATTCTTATAGGTGCACTAACAATATTTTGCAAGGCGTTAGGTGAACTGGTGAATCTGAATGTGAGAATGAATAATTGTCTGTGACTGTGTGTCCCTGTTTCAGTTCTGTGAGTAAATGGCCATTGTCCAGGGTGTACCCCACCTTAGGCCACCTAAAATTCCTAATAGTAATAAGCAGAAGAAGATGAAGTAATGATTTTTGCATGCCACATATTTCAAATCTACTACTTTGTGCTGAAATACAGTAGTTGTTTTTACATGTATGACAAAATTAGCTTAAGATAGCATTCCATTTAAACAAATAATGAGCTGCATTTGCTTTGGCAATCTTCTTTTAATTTATTTTGTTAATTTGATTACTTTTTTATATTTGTTTTGCTTAATCTAATGTCTTACTTAATGTTCTTGCTTCAGCACAGACTTTTTGGACAATGCTCTATTTCCCACTTATAATGGTATACTGACATTTTAATTCATCTTCATTATACTCTTATACTTGGTGCAGTGGTCATCTGTTCTAATGCCTTTACAAATACAAACACACAGTGGATAAAAGTAGAGACCACTGCAATATTGGTTAAGTTAATATTTATTTTTGTATTTCAGTGTTCCTCAGTTTCCAATATTTATTTTTTGAAGTCACTGTTAAGTCACTGTTTTTATGTTACTTACCATTAGAATTAGCCTTTTCCTACAGCCAAAAGATGGCCACCAAGATTGCCATTGAAGCGGTTGCCATGGCCACTCTAGTGTTCTATTCAATCTCTATGATATAAATTCCCTAAGACTGTTTGTTTGGACAGGAAACAATAGACGAGGCATTTGAGAAAGAGTAACACAGCCTGGTGAGTGAACAGAAGAGCTGGTGCTACCATGGTGCTCAGTGATCTGTGGAGTGCAACTGAGCATGCCCAGTGGTGTCCTCTTGCTCCACGTTCCCAGAATACTCTGCTCTGTTGCTAAGCGCAGCTACAGGTATTCACACAAATACACAGCAGCCAAAAGTCATGCAGCGATCACAACAAGAACATGAAAGGCCAGCAGTGCACAGGCATGTGTGGGCTCACAAGAGACGAGTGACAATGAGCCACTGTAAAAAACAAACCATGGGTGTAATGAATGTGTTATACACTACATCACTGGTTCCCAACCTTTTTTTCTCATGTACCCCCTGGCCTTTCTGTCAACCCTAAAAGTCATAAATGTGGATGATTCTTCAAAAACTGGTCAGTAAAGTACAAATTATTGTGAATTTTCAAGATTAATAATAATAATAATAATAATAATAATAATAATAATAATAATAATAATAATAATGATGACGATGATGCCTTTAAAATAAAAATATAAACTATTTTTTTACTGGATATTTTATGGTTAAAAAAAATAAAAAATAAAGATAATCTTAAACCCATATTACATTTAAGACAAAAAATTTAATCATTTGAATAACTTCCCTTCAAAGCAGGCTATTAAACCATAACATATGCAACAAAATATAATATTTAGCTAACTACTGCTTTAACAGTTTCACCTCCTTTTTATCAGTCAGACTCTTAAGCTTGTCTTTTATAAGTTTCAATAGCTTGATATAAAAAATCGGCAATATATCTCCAATCACCTTTGAAAAAGATTGTGACATAATTCCACATACCCCCTGCAATGTGCTCGCATACCCCTAGGGGTCCCTGTACCCCCGGTTGGGAAACACTGCACTAGATTAATCAGATTTAGAAATGTACCATACTAAAACCCAGAGTACATAAATGCATGTTTGTTTCCTGATATTTACTACAGTAAATAATAGGATAAGCTATAAAAAAGTTGTTGCCCTTGACAACCACCATAAGATACTTTATAAGGTTCCTGTTCAAAGTTAGTTTATTATATAGCATATAGGCACTGGTTATGTTCCAATTGAAAGTAACTTTATAGATGTTTCTTTTCTGTTGTATGAGCCACCCTGGAGCTGTTGCTTTTTGAACTAACAATAGATGCTCGATTTCTGTTTCCTAAGTATGCACTAAACAGTATACACTAAGTGGTTCACTGAAAATAGATGAATGTAGTATAAAAAGCTTTAAAGATAGCTGTAGCTACTAAACGCTAACAACTAAAGCAGCATTTCGTTTCATAATGCATTTGAAGACCATAGTCATCAGTAATACAGAGTCTATTACATGCTCCTTCTGTGAGAACTGGCCCACAAGTCAGAAAAGTGGAAATCATATAAGAACAGCTCTGATTCTCTTCATGTCATGCTGTCCTTCTGTGTTCTGTGTCTTCTTAAAGGACAACATTCAGAAAGCCACTAAACACAACCCCCTCACAGTTCATGTCATCAGGGGGTCATGTACCGAGTGTTGTGTCAGTTTTAAGGCCTCCATACACCAAGGCGACGATCGCCCATCTGAAGCCGTCTTTACGGTTCTTCCACGTCGCTCATTTCCGTCCTTTTGATATGTATACGCCGTCAGCCCCCATCGCTCCAGGACGGAGGCCGTCAGACTAGTTTCCTGCCGATTAGCCATGTTGAATTGGCGTCTTTGGTCTTTGGCACAAAGCGCTCTGATAGGCCTAGCACTACAGCTGCCGCGCCAATCAGCTCATGGGGATTTTAGCGGAAGTGACGGAGTGACGAGAGATGAAAACCACAACAAAAACAGCGCTGTGGCAGCGTACTGTCACCATACATGTCACGAAAATGATCTTACCTGTAGCAAGGAAACGCAGTGTGACCATCAGCCGTTCTCCCACCGAAATACAGTCCCGGTAATTTGTGTTTCGACGCCGTATAATTGGCGTAAGAAGATCCTCCAACATGCAGGGAACAAACGCTTTCTTCTCCTTGTTGGCCTCCTTGTTCTTCTTCAAGTAACAGAGCAGCGGCACCTAATCCACACAAAACAATGTCCAAACCGGCCATTATCACACTTCTCAAATGTTCAAACAAGCTGAGAACAGTGGCAGACCAAGGCGCGCTACATGCATATGTACTCCGCAAACATTGTGTCACTTTCGTTTATCTTTGTTTGCTGGCTAGCGCCATCTGCCGCTTTGGGGGGGTAATTACATCACGCGCATGCACAAGACACGGTCTTTAGGTCGGCTGTCACTTCTGTGCATGAAGAGGGAAAAAGGTCATCCGACGTGAGGAAACGGGAAGGAACGAGAGGAGACGGGAAGAGACGAGCTGTCGCTCCATCTTTTCGGCGGCAGTCTGGGAGTCGCCTTGGTGTATCGAGGCCTTTAGAGAACAATAGCTGTTCACATTGACTTGGTTCCTCATCCATTGTTAATCTTTGTATGACTTCTGTTATTTTTGACCATGAGACATATTCACAGTTGGAAAGCTTAGATGTAATTGACCAAACCAGTAACTATGCTATGTGAGGAATAAAGAGATATTGAGTTTGAGCGAGTTGAAATGAAGTGTTGTTTTGAGAGGGGACTATATTTTCAGACGAGGCACTGCTGTGGAGATAGTGTTTTAGTGTCTCCTTGTCCAATCTCCGTCTTCACAAGTAAACCACTTCCGAAATATTACCCAGAGGCTGATAATTTGTAAGTATTTGTGTATTTGAACTGGCTGAACTGGAAGTGCTCTCGTTTCAGGGTACTTCATCTTTCTGCTCACTGTGCATGTATTATGCGAGTGACTGTATCTAGTTCAATGAGCTGCTGTAGTCTCGGCAGAGTCTAAACAGGTCATGGTCAAATTGAGATACAACCAGACAGACAAGGGGATAGGAGAGAGAGACTAGGGAAGGAAAGGTAAAGGAGGACCTGAGGACAAGAAAATCCCAAATGTTTCCCCAAGAGACTAAACCACAAATGGGAATGGGGCAGGTAAAAGTGATATTTTTGCGCGTTAAGCTTGTATAATTCAAAGTATTATTTAAAGAAGGACCCACACTTTTGCATGCTATAGCTGTTTTGTCCTCCAGACTGACTTTGGCTTTTTTTGTTTGGCAGGATTTATTGAAAACTGTAAAAATAGGCCATGTGTCAGTTCAGTACAGTTTATTATGTAATGTTACAGCTGTGAATTGGTGACTTTGAATTGAGAGTGAATGGTTTTCTGGCTGTGTGTGTCTCTACCTTTGATTTCTGCATGTTCTCCCTGTGTATGTTTCCACTAAAAAACTATGGGTCATGTTGGCCCATAGAGTGCTCAGTTGCAGTGGCTCAGGACTAACTCTATATCTGATCATCTTCGCAATTTTGTTGTAAACCTTGTATAATAACAAATAAAGCACTTTACATGTTTATATGTACATATAGTTCTATATGAAGTCAAATTAGATGTGTTTCCATTTCAAGTGTGTTCCTTTTCAGCTTTCTAAATGTTAAGAGCTCTAGCCATACAAAATCCTCTGTGTTTTTTGTTTGTTTGTTTTTTTAGCTTCTTTACCTTGCACAGCAGCTGAACTTTCGAGAGACATATTTGTGAGTTTTTCAAACAAGCTCAGGGCATCTGCTCCACTGCTTGTTCGATCTGTTGCAGAACTGACATTTATAGGCTTGATAATGATGGTATCCCACTTTGCCACCATGCTCCTGTAGTATTAGTAAGTGCAGTACATACTGAAAACAAACACTGAAATGTGACACTACCTTTTTAAAAACAGTTTATACAGAGTATAATTGTCAAAATGTACTGAAGTTTGTTTATTTATTTTTTTTATTGCTGTGTGGGATAACTGTTTGCATAGATGGAAAAATGTTTTTATCCTGTTTATAAACATGAATTGGTGAGCTTTTTTCACAAACACATATTTTTTAACAGTGCTTTTATTCTTGGTACCAGCAGCAGTCTCTTGGACAAACTGTAGTTGTTACAGAACTACAACACTACATTCCTCTTTATTTATAACTAGCAGCTTTTTCCTGTGGTTCACACCAGGACTCAGAAACAACAAAATAACATGGATATGCACAAATCTTAATGCTTACTCACAGTTTGGGACAGACTTAGACCACTTCACACAAGTATACTTCTCTCAATCTTTTCTCAACTCTGTACTTTTTGACATAACATCTCTCCTTTTCCTCCAGGGAGCTAAAAACCCAATTTAATTCTGTAACATAGACGAGGGCTGTAAGAGTTAGGTGTCCAAGGTAACACAGACTGAGACTCTTGTAAAAGCCATTATAGAAATGGTTATTCTTATAAAGGAGAAAGGGGAATGAAAAGGGAATGGTGCTACTTGAAGACTAATGCATTTTACATTTTCCTTGCGCAACTTTTTTTCCAAATTTTCACGAAAACTTCTTTAGAATCGTCAAAATCTTTGGACTGCATTGTTGAGTGGGAATCGTGAAGCATATCATTGGAATTCAAAGGCTCACTTCTAATGAAAGACATATGACTGAAAATTTATTAGACAAAAAAAAAAAAATATTAGTTTTCTAGCATTTTGTATTATTGAAATTGTTTTGGGTTGGTGGTTTGATTCCCGCTCTGACTCCTTGGACAAGAAACTACCCACACATAGCCAATCCAGTCACAGTGTGTGGCTGGTTGTAACAGGAAGGGCATCTGGTGTAAAATCATTGTGATGAACAGAAAATACATGCATACTAGGGCTGCACAATATGGAGGATACGTGCAATTTTTGATAACTATGTTGAAAATTGTGATAACAATATTGTGATATTTGAAAATAGAGCCTACTTTTCAAACATAATAAGTTAAATTGACTACATTTCACAAAAATGTAAGTAATTCCTGTATTTACAAATCAAAACAGCGACAAAATCAAAACTTAACAGACTAAATCAGGGATAAAACAAGGCTAAGCTGTGACTAAATTAATTAAATTACCACTAAAACTGGACTTTTTAAACATTTTTATTTATGTTCTTTTAAGGCTCTGGTGGAAAATGATTCTTCAGTGTAAATCTCTATCAGATGGAAGACCACAGCGTTATTGCGATATAATTGCGATATTGCGATATATAACTATAATTTTGCGATATATTGTGCAGCCCTAATGCACACAATACATTAAAGAGTCATTCACATTATATCAGATTTGTCAGCCATGTAAAACCACTAATAAACTAATAATGAAGATTTTAATATTTATTTTGTATTTCATTAGCATGCTGAAATGCAAGGAAAGTTAAGCAGATTTATTTGCAGGGCTATGGAAGGAAATGGTGCAGCAAAGAAGAGGGGAGCTGAGGTAAGGAGAAAAATACTTGAAATGCCACAACAATGATGGCATCCCCTTTTATACAAAACCACACAGCTGTCACTCAACTTACTCAAGTGGCCCCTGGTTGGCTCTCTGCTGTTTCCATGGTAACTGTCCTCTTGTCAGGCGTTATTGTGAGACTTACCTGATTGAGCAAACACACAGAGGTGGGTCAGTGAGGGAGGGAGGGCTGATAACCCTCCTGACCTGGCATCAAAGGCATTTCACATAATTATAGGCCACTCACAACACTTACTGCTATGGTTTCTGCCTTACAGCCTCTTTGGATGGCAACACAAGAGGGACAATTTAGGGCCCCATTCGGAGGGGTGTGTCCTGGTTCGAGGAGGGCAGAGGAAAAAACAATGATTTGTGAGTGTGGCTTTGACTACAATGATTTCATGGCCAGACTTTAGATTAGGAGTGAGCGATATTGACAAAAATGAATATCTTGATATTTTTTTGTGATTATCCCAATAACAATAATAGGGGATATCTTGAATAATACCAAAAATGTATTTGTAAATATATTACTATTGTACAACCTCCTGTATACAGTAATAATAGTAATAATAATAATATGGTCAGCGACCACGTGCATGGCATGGTGTGAGCGGAAAGTCGCTGTGCTGAGAGACACAAACAAACTATGAGACTCGTTTAAAGTTTGGAACAAAGTTTTTAGACGAAGACAAAAGCGTATGTCTGTGACATCGCTGTAAAAGATGTCCTTTACAACACGAGGATGTGCTGCCACTGTTTACTTTCACTTTGGAACACAGCGAGTTAGCAATAGCTCAAGCGTTTCAGTCAATAAACACACTAAAGGATGTACAGGTCTGTCCTGTGTGCCCCTGGAGGGAAATACAGAGGGAAAAGCTCACCTGAGCTAGATGTGAGCCTCTCCAGGACCTGCACTAAAAAGTTCTGCTAAAAACATGAGATAATTCTGCTACATGAATCCTCAATAATGGTATTTTGCATATTGTTGCATATCGCTGCATATCGACAATTTGGATTTTGGATATATTGCACACCCCTACTTTAGATTATGTACTTTCCCATCCAAATGTTGCTATATGGGTTTTGTGGGTGACTGGAGACCTTACCAGCAACAAGGGGTCCAGAATGATTGTGTAACGATAGATTCTGGATCTCATGCAGGAGCACCAACAACTCTGCCACTGTGCCCCCTCGTGCTGATGTCAGTTCTCGAAAAACATTTAAAATCTCTTGGAGAAGTAAGTAATGTTTGTCTTAATCTTCACTTTAACCATTTCGTAAAAGTACTTTTCTTTTAAGGTTTGTCCCATGCAGGCTTAAACCTTCTTCCTGACTGCCTTTGAAAGGTCCCCCTCTTCTCTCGTCCTAATGAGTGATGTAGAAACGTCTGAGTGTCACTTTTCACTTCCTGTTGTTATGATTGGCAGCTGTTGGAATTGTGTCAGAGGCAGGATGAGGTTACGAGTGCCGGGACTCTGGGGAGTGTGGACGCTTTGATCAAACGACAGACATCAGTGCTGTCAGTTTCACCCGGCCATCCTTCTCTGTGATGCTCGTGGTGTGTGTGTAAAGTAGGTTAGTCAGTCAGGTGACCCAGGCTTTGATGAGGCTGACATCAGAAAATCTGTCTTGGATGATAAGCCACATTTGATGTTGATGAGTTGATGACAGCAGTGCAATGGCAAAGTGGTCGTCTCACAGCTAGAAGGTCCTGGGTTTGTTTCCCAGACCAGTGAAGTTTGCAGGTTCTCCCCGTGTCTGGGTGCTGCCTACATTTATTCTTCAGAATTATAGTGTGGCCAGTGTGGACAGCCACCCAGATATTGTTCAGTAACTCAAAGGGAGATGCTAAACAAGTAAAATATTTAACCTAATCCTATATAAAGAGTGAGAGGAGGATTAAAGCTGTGCATAGGTCTTTGCTTTATGCTTAGCGACATATTGGGCCTTTTTCCACTAATTGCAATAAAAGCCATCTATACATAAAAGCTCAAGAGATGCTTTTACCCGAAGCCCTGGCAACGGAAAATCTAATACATTTTGCATTTTCATTGCACAACTTCTTTTCACAAAAACATCTTTAAAATTGACAGTCTTTGCACTGCGTTGTGGAGTTAGACTCTTTAGGCATATCACAATTCAAATGGAATTCAAAGGCTCACTTCTAATGAAAGACATGCCTGAAAATTAATTAGCTACAAAAAAAGATTGTTTTCCACCATTTTGTATTACTGAAATTGTTTGCCCACTGACCAACGGGCTGGTGGTTTGATTACTGCTCTGACCCAGTTCATACTTGTTGTATCCTTGGGCAAGACACTTCACCCACGTTGCCTACTCCAGTCAGTGTGTGGCTGTTTGTGACAGGAAAGGCATATGGCATTAAAACATGCCAAATCACTGTGGCTAAAAAAAAACCAGCACAGCACCAAAGCCACTGTTTTAATATCTTATGCAGTGGACAATGACAAATGAGCTGGCCTAGAATACATGTCTGCATGATGTTTTGTGTTACTGTGGTTGTTAATTGGTGAATCGAGTTGGTTATCTGTTAGAGTATCTGTATAAGTTTCAGCCCCTGCAACGGAAAATCTCCACAATGCACTTTAGGGGTGTAACAATACGTTTTTGCAACGATACGATATGTATCAATTAGAAGTTTTGATACGATTCAAGAACGATATTGGCTAATTTGGAACAATTTGATTCGATACGATTCAACACCTTTGTATCGATAATCGATACAGCAACTTTTTGCCAAAAATCATAAAAGTTTACTCTCTAATGTAGCACCGCGGTTGGGGTCGATTATGTCCAGCAGACAGAGAGTGAAGAAAAGTTGAATATAACATTTTATTTAATTAAAAACACAAAATTTATCTCTCTTTATTTTAACACACAAATCTCTATTTCGATATTTCCGATATTATCGATCGATACTTCATGTGTATCGATATTCACTTCCTTGAAAACGATACAATTTAATACAAGGTCATGTGTATCGATGTAGTTGTAAAAAAAAAGATACAGTTACTGTATCGTTACACCCCTACACTTTACCATACATACTAAATGTGTTTTTGTTTTTGTTTTTTCCATCTCTTTCTTCATCTGACATCATTATCCTCGAAGTCGTAATTCCAGGTAATTCTGTTACAGGGCGATGTTGGCGAAGACAGAGAATTAGATTCCAGGTACTTTATGAGCAGCACGTTTGATGGTTTGTGAATGGCTTCAGGTAATCCTCTGCTGAATGGGGATGAAGTCAGAACTCATTAGGGAAAAGCCATTTAGAGGAAAAAGACTTAATGAAATGGGCTGTTTGTGATATGCCTCAGTGTGCAGAAGTGCCAAAAGCGATTTTAATGTGTTTTAGGATGAACATGTCTCAAGTGAAATCCAGAAGAAAAAGTCTATATGTGGACTGAAGAATAATTAGTTGATTTCAATTTCAAGTTTTCTCTTTGGTGCTTAAGTGAACATTTTGCAGAAAATTTTAATCTACCACAATAGAGACGCAACTATTTTTGTATAATAGTTGCCTTGCAGTAAATTATGTATTTTTTAGTTTATGAGTATGTGAGTATATGTGTGAGTGAACAGCCAACAATAGTGCAGGTTACTCATTACTTTTGACAGAAAGAAAAGTAAATTAAACTATGGGTAAATTCTTTATATCTTTTTATTTTTTTTATATGTTTTATCCTGTGATACACAATAAATAAAATCCAAAAATTGCTATTTAACATTTAGTATATTCAACTTAAAGATTTATTTTCTTTTCCCCAAATATTCCACAGCAACTTTAACAGGGCTATATAATGGAAAATGTAAATTTTGGAGCTTTCTCCCATGTTATAATGTTCCCTCATTTATAACATACCTGGAGTTGTGTTTTGCTTTATTCATGCATATTTAACTAATACTCTATTCTCTGGCATGTCCTTTCTGAGCCAAAAAAACTTACAAAAGAAGTACTTTCCCTGGGTGTTTCTCATTTGCCACTGTTCAGCCACAAAGTCAAGTTATTACCCCCCATAAAAAGAAAAACAAACACTACCGCATCTAGAAAAAAAATTAACAGAAAAGAGTGATTTGAATGCAAAATTGTTTAAATTCAGTACCCTAAGAGTATGAAACTATAACTTACTGTTTGTGTAGCTGTCTAAATATATCTACTCCTTTATTTATTGGTGGTCTCTTTATGGTGCAGGTCCCTGTGTGACTTGAATGGTGGCTTTTAGCTTTGCTTGGCTTGCCTCGAGGTGAAAGGAGGAAACCAGAGAGAGAGAGAGAGAGAGAGAGAGTGAGGCCTCCATGACTCATTCATATTACTCTGTGAAGTGGAAATCCTCAAAACGTGTTTTAGCACACACAGACAGAGCGAGAGGCAGGGGCAGCTCAGGAGCCTGCAGGAGAGACACCAGTAATGTGCAGCTGATATGTACCACTGATTTTTGTTCATAAAAATATCTGTGTAGCCTACACCTTTGGTTAATGTGGGTGTGACTTTGATTAATATTTTTTTGCAATGTCTTCCAAAAAGAATAAAAATAATAGTGAATTTTGAAATGAATAACTTAAATCAGTGGCGTTCTCAGTTTAGATTTAAATCTTCAGACCTTTATGTCCAAGATAAGGAGATAAGGTTAGTGTGAAGTGAAATAAAAAAAAAAAATACTGGATACAAAACATCATGCGTATCAAATGGGACAAAAGGTAAGATATACTTTATTGTACGGCTGCACAATATATCACAAAATTATTGTTATCGCAATATCAGCAAACGCAATATCTGTATTGCAAGAATCTAAATATATCACAATAACGCTGTGGTCTTCCATCTGACAGAGATTTACACTGAAGAATCATTTTCCACCAGAGCCTTAAAAGAACATGTGTTGTGACTAAATAAAAATGTTTAAAAAGTCCAGTTTTAGTGGTAATTTAATTAATTTAGTCACAGCTTAGCCTTGTTTTATTCCTGGTTTAGTCTGTGTTAAGTTTTGATTTTGTCGCTGTTTTGACTTGTAAATACAGGAACTTACATTTTTGTGAAATGTAGTGAATTTAACTTACTATGTTTGAAAAGTAGGCTCTATTTTCAAATATCGCAATAATATTGTTATTGTAATTTTCAACATAATTATCTAATATCGCATGTTTTATCCATATCGTACAGCCCTACTGTATTGTCCCTGTAGGGAAATTCTTTCTCTGCATTTGACCCATCCTTTCAGTGCCACTGCCAAAGAGTCATATGTAATCATTTAACCAGAAACACTGTAAAATAGAATGTTTTTAGTAATTTAGCCGCACTTGTGCACGCTCGGGCACATGCCCCCTCCGGTAGCGCTGGTGCCGCTTAAAAATCTGGTTGGCATCTTTTAAAAGGAAAGCAGGAAAGATCCCAGGTTGTTTTTATGAAATAATATTTTGATATAACTCAAACAGTTCACACACGGGTGTTTGTTTTTTACAAAATGTTGTGTGTCAAAACATGGCTAGATGGACTATGCTGCCTTCTTTACACAAAGGGATGTAACGATTCATTGAAGTCACGATTTGATTTGATTCATGATTTTATTTTCAAGATTAATGATTTTTTTCCGATTTTTATTAGTGGATTTAGTTGCAGTATAATTATGACCAAAGTATATACTTTTTTACATAGCCTAATTAAAAAGTAGATATTAAAACAATAACATGAACATAACAATAACAAAATTACAAAAATATATAACATAATTTGTTAGTGACTTTTACTAACACCTTTCTACTCTCCTCCAAAAACAGAGACACTTTAGTAGAAAGCAATGCACAGAGAAGCAGCTTGTCATAAATCCACACCTCAAGAAACATAAAATGGGCCTAATTTAAGTAAAGTCTTGTAAAAATATCAGTGAGGAAAGAAACATCCATAGTTAAAAATCTGATCTGATTTTACGAGTTCTGTAAACTAAAATGTGATATAAATGCATGTTGTTTAAAGTAAAATGGCCAGGTAATGATGTCTAGCGGCAAACAACTGAGCCAGACTACGCACCAGTCGCCTGAACGTTGTTTTGAAGGGGCATTGCGATTAATTTTTTTCCTACATCGAATCAAAATGTTTTTATTTTGCATCGATTTTTCGCCGTTACATCCCTATTTACACACATACCACTCTCACAACCTCTACAGGCAAATTACATACACAATATTGCATCAATATCTATGAATTAGAAGATCACAAATCCTGTGCTCTTTCTCGTGTTACAAGTCTGGAATAGCCGGCAAATCACAATAATAATATTTTCCTGTAATTTAAATAGAGCATGGGAATCATTTTGGTTGGAGAAGCAGTGTTCTCTTTGCAATACAGTGACAGTGTCTTGTGCCTCCCTCTCACTTCCGAGTTTTTCAGTAAAACTTACTCATTAGTGGCTCATGTTAAGGCAAATCTCATACAAGTCACTTTACATTGTCCTTCCTTGGTGGATGGAGAGAGCATGACGTGAGGGGGGCACCTGACATTAAGGCACAAAAGAAACCATTTGGATTGTTACCATAATTTAGTTAAAATGCATTATACTCCATACTAAACATTTATTTTAGCTATCAGTACAGTGAAGAGTATGGTCTATCTGTTTACCAGTCAGTCTGTCTATGTCATGTATTATAGAAGAGAAAGAGTTCAAACAAGTGCATGCTTTTCTCATCAAAAGCCGCTTGTCTGACCTTGTTGTTTATGCTTTAAAAAACTCCACAGTCAGCTTTTCTAACATGTGACATGCAGGTAGGCGTGGAAATTGAACAAAATAAACAAAGCTTGTAATTATTTTCAGCAGTTTGACTAGCAAATCCTAATATATTCCTTTTCTTCTTTCCTTTATTCAATTTCCCTGGACCATTGACCCAAAGTACTTAAAATCCTGCACCTTCTTATTTCTATTTTCTGTAACCTCACCACTCCACTGGGACCTCTCTCATTCTCACACTTGTATTCTGTCGATTCTGTAGATTATAGATGATTATAGATGCTAATACAGCTGTAATACCTTTTCCTAGACGTGAAAAGTGACTGTTAGAGGGTGAGATGTCAGACTGATAGAGGAAGGGCAGTGGATTCCAGAGGTGTTTGTGGTAGCAGGATGTTTGTGTTCGGAGAGCTCACAGACTCTGAGAGACTGAGACAAAGGTAGTGTTGATGAGTTCAGTTCACACAGTAATCATCAGGTCACAGGAACACAGACGGATACAAGAGATAAAGGCAAAGATACAGTACATACCTGGAATAGCTTTTTGTTTCATTTATGCAAGGCGGTGAGCTTCTGAGGAGCAAAAGCACTTGGTTTCACCTCTCTATGTAAATAAGTAAGAAACCCTGCCTTCTCCAGGAAGCGCACTTGTGCACTTTCTAAAAACATACACTGTGTTTTACAATTTCCAGATCCTTTCTCCAGGGGCTGCTTGGAGGTTTTCCTCTGGAGTCAGCCTCTCTGAAGCAAAGGCGAATGTCCTGCTAGTGCCACGTGAATGCTTTTGGAAGATGCTTGGGAGCGTGCGTGTTGCAGTATTGCGTTGTGTCATGTGATAATAAATCATGTGCCCTAAAAACCAACCCCTTCATGAGTGGAAAGTAGTGCACTGTGGGGAATTTGTATCGGTGCTTATTACAAACACGCTGCCATTCTTTTCTCATGTTTGAATGCATAGGAGATGATCAGGAGCCAGTGCTGTCTGTAGGGCTTTAGAAGAAGGCTTTAGCCGTGCGTCTCTCTTTCCACTGCTACTTTGATAGCACTTTTCAGTTTGTAACATTGGTTTGGGCTGACAGAGTCTAGTGCAGGGGTCTCCAACCTGTAGCTTGGGAGCTACCAGTAGCCCACCCCCTTCTTGCACAAAATATTCGCCAGTTATTTGTCAATCAAACTGTTGCTTGATAATAGCTATATGAGATCGACTGCAGTATTTTCAGATTAGAAGTTTCTAGAAGTTTTTGTGGCAATTTTGTAAATGCACAGGTAAATGTTAGAGAAAACAAAATGCTTTTTTATTTTGGGTAAAAGTACCAAAAGGAAACTGTCCACTGTCCATGGTGCCAGTATGCACCTACCTAACTCCCATAGTTACTGGGATAGACTCCTGTAACTGCAACCCATAAAAAAAGAATAAATCAGTGTTAAAAAGAAAGAGCAGCTCTTTGCCTTTTTTGTTTTTGTAAAAGTAGCTCTCAGGGGAAAAAAGGTTGGAAACCCCTGGTCTAGTGGGTGTGACCAACAGGGTAAGAGTGGGCTAATGCACCTAATGTGAATTTTTTTAGCACAGAGAAAGCAAAAGCTCCCAAAAGAAGTCATTTAAAATAAATATGGATAATTTTCAGTTATAAAATGTAAACATACTACTTAAAATTACTTCAAAAAGCATAATGTGGAACCTTTAAGGATATTGTAAGCACTTGAACTTGGTACTTGGCAGTCCTGAAATAATTACAGTGGCATCGGTTTATCTTATACAGAGAGTGAATGGGAGAATGGAGCTTGATGAAAAGCCTATAATTAGAAAAGTGCTATGTAAGTCAGCCTATAAATGTGCTTAATAGGTATTTGGCTGCTGCTCCCCTGCATTACAGATTCTATGTGGTAGCTGAATCTTGCAATTCTGTGGGATAAGCACTCCATTTTACAAGAAGATTGCAAAAAAAGCATAACTTTGTATATGTTTTTGACCAAAGATCCTTGTGTGTGAGCAGTGGTGCAACATTTTAATTAAAATTGATAAAGTAGGCGCTGTCCCACAATGTGCTGTCATCTTGCTTTTTAATCTAGAGCTAGAGACACAGTTATGCAAGTGGGGTATGTAAATAGTTTTAGTTGGCGTTGTATTCATTTTTAAAACCCTGTCGATATATGCCTTTACAATACTACATTTCTTTGTCTTTGGACTACTTTTTGTTTAAAGGTTTACCTGAGTTTTTGAGGATATGGAAAACAAGTTCAAGTTTAAAAAAGCTCTCTTCCACATGTTTGTGTTTTATTTTGATTGATGTCAGATTTAGCCATTGCTTCTCTTTTTCCTATCTCTGTCTTTCTTTTTCTTTGCTGTTTTGTGGTGTCCCTGCCCTAGTTCCCCCGCTGTCAAAAACACTTTAATAAAGCCCAGATGTATGGAGCTATATTTGTTTCAGTAACCATCTTCATCACCTCTGCACATTTGTATCTTTTTGAGACATTTGTGCCGCATTTTGAGACAGCAAGATTTATACACAAAAGAAATCCTGTTCCACTGGGGGTATGGCGCTACATTGTGATTTGCAAATATATCTGTTGTAATTATTTCAAAATGATTTGTGTTTTTCATTCATAAAATCTGCATTTTGCATCTAAATAGTTGATTATGCGTTTGTGGATTGCCCTATGTGTGCATTCAGCCCTTCCAATGCACGAATTCATCACTTCTGCGTTTGTGGATCATTTTGAGACATTTGTTCCATGTTTTGAAACAGCTTTGGATTGATTCAAAGTAAATCCTGTTCCACTGACAACCACTGGGGGCAGTGTTGGCGTTTTCACTGATGTCTTTGGGTACAGACCAACCACTAGACACCAGCAGCATGTGCTGTTGTTAACTGATGAACGGGAGCGGTCAGAGCTTACGTGAGTCAAATCATGGCAGGACGTTAGCCTCTCCACAGTAACCAGAGCTAACATGAATAGCATAAACTGTGACGTGTGAGTTGGGCTTTATGCTTTAACATAAACAACGTGGAGTTTAAAATGTTTTATCTGTTAATATCCAGACAAACTGATAGAAGTGGCCCAGGCTGTGTGAGGACAGACCGGCAGGTTATTAACAGGTTATTAGTGAGTAAGCAACAGAAAGGAGTTTCCCCATGCTCTGAGTGCAGAGGAGTCAGTAGCTGCTGCCTGTGTCCCCCTGATGCAGCAGACTACTCTCCCTCAGTGTTTACAGCTGTGTCTTTGTGTCACACGGAGCAGAGAACTGTCTTTGTTGCTGCAGAAGTACGGAGGAGGAGCATGTGTTTTCAGCCACCGACTGCGCCGAATCCAGTGTGAGGCCTCTCATAGGAAACAGTGTGCTTTGGCCGTAAGTGTTATGCTATTCATGTTAGCTCAGGTTACTGTGGATAGGCTCACGTCCTGCCCTGATTCAACTCGCATAGGCTCTGAAAGGCTACTGTTCATCTGCTAACTACAGCACATGCTGCTGGTCTCTGTCATTGGAACAGGATTTCTTTTGTGAATAATTCTTGCTGTCTCAAAATGTGGGACAAATGTCTCAAAAAGATCCAAATGTGCAGAGGAGATGAATGCACAAATGGAGCGATCCACAAATGCAGATTGGACTATTCACATGCAAAACTGCAGATTTATAAATAACAAACATGATTGATTTGTGAAATAATTGCAAATAATATATTTGCAAATTAGAATTTATTTGCAAAAATCGCTACATGCAAGTCACAAATTAATCATTTTGAATAAATCATTCTAGTTGCATCAATTCATTTTATTGAAACAAATATAGCTCCATACAGATGAGGTCTTTTTATTAAAGACAACTTCTGTTATACTGTGCGATTTACTGAATAATTTGTTTTCCTCAAATACAAGGGAAAGTTGAGTATTGCATCTTTAATGGCAATAAACTTGAATTATTGTTTCTGATAGCGAATGCTGTTGCATGTAACGTTACTACCACTACTCTCTCCAGCAGTCCAGTCTGTTTTGCACAAAGCCAGTGGATTTTAAGCTTTGGATATACTGTATGGTTGTTAAAAATAATGATATTAAGACATTTTTGTCCAAGCAAATAAAAAGTGTATGAATTATTTTGTATGTATTCTTTTGCATGTTTTGATATTTGCAGGATTCTCTCCTGGCCTATAAAGAAGTACAGATCACAAACATTCAATCTATGTTTTAGCACGTTTTAATGTTTTTTATACATTTCATTTTATAGCTGCCTGAACAGATTTGCCTCAGGCCTCTTCTTATCCATACTCCACAGATTTCTGCTTTCCATCCCATTACACACAATCAGCATCTCGCGTCTCATTATTCCCACAGCTGAATTAATGATAAGGTCTTGCACCAATCCTATAAAAGCCCATTATATTTTCACTCAGTCATTTTCGGAGATTGCTAATGTTCGTCTTGGCTCAGTCCCAATGATTTGCCCATGCTATAGAGCTGTATAATATGAAAGTGATAATAGTTTGAGAGAGTTGAGTGTTTTCTAAGTATAAAAAAAAAGGTGTCATAAAATGCTTAAGATGAGATAAGATAAAAATTTATTGATCCAACAGTGGTTAAATGGACATGTTATGGCAGCTCTTAAAACAGGATAATGTGCGGAAAGCAAATAGTGTGCGTGCATTATTGTTTATTATTTTTTATAAGAAAATATGTATACGTAATATGTAGTTTACTTGCTGGCACACAAACCAACAAACATTACAATTCCTCCAAAAACATAATATCTGTTTTGCAGCCAGTAAGATGTAATGTTCATATGTCTGCTAGGCTAGTGGGGGCGCTGTGGAGCCCATTATAGTGCTAATGTCAATACACACAATACACACAAGAAAAAGTCACGTACGTTACACTACTTTAAAAAAATGTATTTATCATTATTATTATTCGCTGCTTACTTCCTGTCCACACTTCAGTCCAGTAGGTGGCAGTAAATGTACCTCTCAGCTGGTTGCCAACCGCCATTAAAAGCAAAAGAAGAAGAAGACGTTAGAGGCTGACTTAAAACAAGCATTTGAATTTTATCCTAGCATTTTCTGGCAGAGCATTGATACACTTAGTTTGGATTTAGACATCAAATACCAATACTATATGGTAGGGGTGTAACGATACATTTTTGCAACAATACAATACGTATTGATTAGAATTGTTTCGGTACGATTCAAGAACGATATTGGTTAATTTGAAATGATACGATTCAATGCGATATCGCAACTTTTTGCCAAAAATCACAAAAGTTTACTCTCAAATGTAGCACCACAGCCAGGGTTGATTATGTCCAGCAGACAGAGAGTGAAGAAAAGTTGAATATAACATTTTATTTCATTAAAAACACAAAAATTACATTCAAAAAGCTGTATCTGGTTTTATTTTAACATTCAAATTTCTAATTTTGATATTTCTGTTATTAGTGATCGATACTTCATGCGTATCGATACACACTTCATAGAAAACAATACGATTCAATACAAGGTGATCGGTATCGGTGTATCGGTATAGTTGTATTGTAGGGAAAAAAATCGATACATCAATATAGTTACTGTATCGTTACACCCCTAGAACATGAAATGATGCATTTCTGAGCTTTAGACCAATTACTCTATAATATCAATTTATCAAAATAATAGTTTTTGAAACACCAGGCTACAGTTTTCTCAATGCCTTTTCTGTTTAGCTAACAGGAAATAGCTGTCTGGGGCCTGGTAACTTGATTGTTTTCACTAATAGTGTCCCATCTATTTTTATTTACTATTTTCTCACATTTCCTCTTAGTTTAGTCTATTATCAACAAAAAAGTTTTTGAGCCTTAAACTATTGTGAATAGTCTGTGCTCAAATGCATTCAGAGCCAATTTTAGATGTTGACCTAAACCTGCTGTTTCTCTGAACGCTTTTCTCTTTGTGTCTTCACAGAAACCTGCTGGACAGAGACACCTTCTCCAAATCAGACCCAAGTAAGATCAAATTACCCTCTGTCTTTCTGTAATGGTGATAGCTCTGCTCATGTCTAAACATATTGACTTGAGTGCATGGGGAAGCACTGGTCAAGGTAGAAAAAACTATGGTCAGAGTAAACAGGCTGTGGAGACTGCTCTGAAGGACTACAACTCCAAAAAGTCAAGATTAAAATATCAGAATTTTTTTTATTTATATATTATATAGTGGTTAGTGTAATAGATCTTTATGGCAGCTGTCACACAGTCTCTCTGAATGGAGGTGGCATGTCATCCCTATGTTATGTGGGATTTTTTGAAGTACTTTTCACATGAGAGTGAGTAGTTGTCTGTCTGTGTGTGTCTCTGTGTCAGCCCTGCGACTAACTGGCCACTGTCCATCAGAGGCGGAGTGGTAATCGGGAGATAAGGGACAGAAGCGACGGCATCACAGAATGTAAGACGAGCAAGTGGCCCACAGAAAGAGCAGAGACCCCTTGACATGGCCGCCACCGCCTGCCGTACACCCCGTACCTAAAACTGACTTTACAGTGCAGACATGGGATTCATATTCACGAGTGTCAAAAGCACAAACCCCGCTCTGCTGTGGCCTCTGACTTGGCGGGGCTTCTGTGACTCTTTCCCCCGCTTTGAGTACGTGGCATCCGGTTGTGGAGCAACATAGGCCTACTTTCAGTGGGGCTGCATTAGAGGTTTCACTACAGATAATTACTGTCTGTCATTTTGATGGACAGGGTCGAAAAAATTCCGTCATGAGCTATTTTTGTCTGTCATTGTATACATTCATATTAATATCATTAATTATGAATGACAGCAATACCATTTTATTAATAAGAATAGGCTACTAATATGTAAATGCCATAAAAATTACTTTAATCCATTATCTTTTTTTTTAATAAATAAATGTATCTAAAATACAGTATTGCATGCTCATGCTCCACTTTCAAAGTCACTTAGCAGCAGCAGAACAACGCAGCTCTTCCCCCTGAAGCAGCCTGGTGAGCCCTGAATCTGCCAAAATACAAACTTTACACACTCTTTCCTAGAGCTCTTTAAGAGCTGCAGGGTACACTGCCTCAGACCAGTGGCGTCTGCAGCTGTAATATACGGCTGTATGCACTGTGCGTGGCCTACCTTTAGATGTTCCCCGTTAAATTCTCATTGCGCACAGAGCAGCGCAGAGCCATAGCAGTGTGTGTTTTTGGAAATGTGCTGAGCTCCTTATAGCCAGGACCCGGTAAAACTGTTGAATTGTGTTCGTATCTGACTTTGGTTACACAGAGAGGATCTTACGTGACCCGCTCTGAATCTGCCACTTTATGTCCCAATTGTCTTCCCAGAGCACATGTGACATAAGTCAGAGTGGTTTGTTCTTTTATTCAAGTGCATATTTAAACTACAACTAAATGCGCTGGGTCACTGGATGAGAGCCAGGAGCTTGTTTTACTCGGGAAGACTGCGTACTCCACTGCAGTCACTAAAAAGAGGAGAAAGCAAAATGACGTGTGTTAATTGGAAGCTTAAAAGCTCAGAGCACCACTGTTTTGTGCTCATTTTCAGACTTTGGAGGCCACAAACTGCAGCGCATGGCTTAGTCTTAGTCCACGGTGTTTTAGGGATTTTTGGTGTTTCCATTTAGTGTGATTCACCCGTGGCGCCCGCACACGGATAAGTCTAGTCCAGTCCAAGAAGTACATAACAGAATATGAAGCTGAGACAAAGACAAAACTATTGCAAATAGTAATTTCATTCATTCATTAAAATAATTAATTAAATCTCCCGGACAGAACTGGGAATTGAACCTGAGAGTTTTGAGTGTGTTGATGTGTTCTACACTTGCCAAGCTTTAAATCACTTTTAGTTTGATGTCAATCGACCTCTTACTCATGGAGATGCCATCATAAACTGCTCCTGAAATAATAGGCTGCAGTAATGAAAGATGATCTGAAGCACATGTTACCGCGGTGGTGTGCCACACATTTCTCAAAATATTTTAGCTGTTGTTTTAAAAGCAACATAAAACATGAGTCCAGATGTCCTGACAAAAGCTTCTGTAGCCTGCAGTGTTCTCTGGAGCCACTGGGGAACCACTAACAGAGGATTTCAACAAGTAATAAGCAGCATGTGTAAAAAAAAAAAAAAAAGTTAAATCACACTATTCTCCTGTTTGTGTAGAAAAGCAGCATGTTTAATGTGAGAGTTGTTATAAAAAACAGTGTTTTGTCTTGAAAAAAAAATCATAATTAGTCTCACTTTTTGCTACAGTTGAGTAGCTGCTGAAAAATAATATATAATCATCTAAAATGCATCAGAATACACAAAATTACATCTGTTTTGTTTAAGGCTGCAACATCTAATCAGATGAATTATAACTGACTACTGAAATAACCGTCAACTAATTTAATATTTGTTTAATCATTAACATCATTAGGTTATTCAGACTCGGTAAAGCAACAAAAACTGTTTAAAACAATGTACATTTTGTGGTTTTGATTTAAAATATCTTTGTGTGTGTATGCGCTATCCAAACGTCCTCCAGTGACATAACTGTATCTTTGTCTCGTTCAAATTTTATAAAAATTAAGTGATTTTTGGTTGAATTTTAATGTCTTGGCACGGGAATTATAAAACAAAAAGTTTTTAACCACTTTAACCCCACATGCTTCACTATCCCAATAATTGATAAATCGAAACAATAACTGACAGATTACATGGTTATCAAAATACTCGTTAGTTGCAACCCTTGTTTTGGTCACATTTTCCTAGGAGTGGCAAAATCAATATTAATGCTTAGTAAAGTCACTAAAGTCACATCAAATGTAGCCTATATTATATATTGGGGTGGTGGGAATCTTGCCGAGGGTGCCAACACAGCTCGGGCCGGCCAGGGTTTTGAGCCCGTAATGACGTGGTACACTTCTCAAGCTTTGATGACAATTAGCTCTTACCTCTAATATCTGCAGCAATTGGAACCTGATCACAGCGGAGGTGCACATGCATGATCTAATTCTGCTGTGTTATTGTAAAAGCAACATAAAACTTAAGTTCAGACGTCCAGATAAAAGGTTTTGCAGTCTTAAGTCTTTTAAGGCGCCTCTGTCCACAGCAGTGCAATCAGACTCCTTTACCATTGTGAGAAATAGGGTCTGTGTGCCTAAATTGATAGACAGTTTATCTGGTTCCAGTCCCGGTCTCGGTATGGGCCAGATTTATCAAAGGTTTGAGTGCACACTAAATGAATAAGATGTGCTAAAAGTGAAGCAAACCCAGGCGCAGCTGAGGTTAGGATCTCTCACAGGTGCTAAATCAGCGCAGTGCAGATTTTAAACAGATTATGTTCCTGCCAGAATGCACAAAATTCAAGGCGTGGAAGATGCAAATGAAAGTGCTTTGCGGTCATTATTTGATTTATCATGAGTACAAGAGATAAAAGTGGGTGAAAATGTTGTACATTGGAGGAGCAGGTGCAAGTTTCGCAGAGCAAAGAGAGCATCATTTAGTGCACAGATGGGGCGTTCAAAAAAAAAGTTACAATGCTTTAAAAGGGCTCATTTACAAAGATTCAACAGTAAAGTGCTGATTTGAAGGCCGAGGCAGCAACAAAGAGACAGACTTTTTCCTTGATTTTTGCTCTTATTCAGCTGAAACGCAGCCTTTTACAGCTCCTGTCTCTGGCCTTTCAGTCTGTTCCACATAGGCTACTTTTAAATCCTTACAGTGATGGGATGGTATAGTATTTAAACGCTGCGTACAGGCCATGTGATGACAGTCTCACTTGCGTTTTTTCCCTTGCCTCACAATGCAACGCTTGTTTGACAACTGGTCCTCTGTGGCTCAGGGTTGCAATGCGTGGATTTGGCTCTAGATCGAGCAGCAGATATCAAAAATATTTTTTAATTGTTATATTTATTTGATCACTATCAGCACTGTACTGTATATAGACCCTTCTCACACAGCATCATCTGATCACGTGATTTCCACGGAGCCGCCATGTTGGATGGAAAAAGCCGGTTGTCACGGCCCGATTTGGATCAGTCCTGCTGTCTGTTAGCCTAACAAATTACATTCGTTTTACTCATCAAAAATAGTTTAATGTGTCCTATATCTGTGATAGCATCTACCAGCTGTCTTTTGAAGTAAAAAAGTTAATGTTGCACTGTTTGACAAAGTTTATTCTTTAAAAAAGTCACATAAAAGATCGCTCCTGCTGTCATCGTCAAATAAAGTAAAAACCGATCTGAAGTCAATTCTTACTGTCTGCTCAGGTTTATTAGCAGGGTAAACACGTTTTCACGGACATTTAGCAAACTGGAGAGAAAAAGAAAATACAATGTTCAGGACAGCTTGGTATTTGTTCATTTCTGCGTGAGGATTTGGCGATTACAGGATTATTTTCACAACATGGAATACTTTGATGGAAATATATCTCGATATTTACTGATTGAGCGTTACTAATCCTGGATTGGACTGGTTTTGGACAGAACCAGTGTTCAAAGGTAAAAAGTCATTTTTTTCAGTTTGGGCATACTGAGGAATCGTCATTAATTACGCATATGTCCTATTTTAAGCATAAAGTTAACTTAATTCCCATTTTGTACAGAACATAAGTTTTCTAACGATGTATATCATGCCTGTTTTGACAAAATAATAACTGTGCAAATTATGTTTTCGCTGAGTTTCTTTCTGAATCTGGTCGCCGCTTGCTTGAATGAGGTTAAACAAATATAAATCCTAATTCTCCATATCTCAGCAAATTTGCCACTTTTTAAGGCCTTACATTTTGATTTATAATTTTAGACTTGTAAACCTCTGCGGAAAGCCTACTTTATTGAAGTATTTATATTGCCTTTTCACTAATCTGCGTCTCTCATCTGCCTACTCACATGGACAACAGTTGTTTAGGGCACTTTCCATACTAAAGGTCTGTGACCCATCCTGCCACAAAATATTTTTATGCCTCTAAGGAGCTCTCTGCCTCTTGTAAGCTTTTAATTGTGCCCCTCTAAAGTGAGATTGTCGATTGATTGACTAAATAATTGTAAACGTTGTGGTATTCCAAAGCGGATTGTGTGTTGAAGGCTGGTAACCTGTAATTTTGACATCATATGGGTCTTAAGCATTGACAAGTGAACATTTCTCTAAATATCGCTGTCTGACCAGAACACTTAACGTTAAGTATTGAAACGGTGTAGAAACTGGTAAATATGAACTCAATTTCTATACATGATCACTAATCGCTAGCCAGCTACACCGGCTTTTTGCATCCAAAATGGCGGCGTCAACAAACCAAGTCACGTGACTGAGAACGGTCTATAGGCTACTTGATTGATACATTTTGTATATTGTTTGAAGGGTTAGTGGCTCTGACAGACAGTGAATAGGACTTTACTGTTCTCTGTTATTTGAGTGTAGTCCTGTTATTTGAGGCTGGACTCTCCTTTTGACTTGCGTTACATCACTGAAGGGAAAGATGCAGTCAGAGCTGAGCAGCATTGATCCCGTTATTGGTGTGTCTTATGCTCACACAAAATTCTCATTTACATATCAGATTTGCAGCAGCAATTATTTACGCAGTTTGTCTTATTATATTACATGCAACACGCCCACAAATAGCAAACGCTATTTTTTAAGCTGCACTCGCAATTTAGCACCCATCTTAATAAACATGGCCTATGTCTTTACAATTGCTCTGCCTTGACTGAGGTCTGTGCTCTGAGTGCTTTGTGTTCTCCTTTTGTTCACTTGGTATTTAGCAGAGAAACACAAGTGCACCTGAATCATTTTTTATTAAACATAACATGATGTTAAATCTACTTGAAAGACATCCGGTTTTGAAGTAGATTTAGGAAACTGAAAGACTCTGCAATGTACTCTTCCTCTCTATTATTAAGCGAAAGCATGATGATACAGTATTACTTTAATGTTGTGGTCTTGGCTCACATGCTCATGTAGGTTTCTCAGGGCCTATTTCAGGAAACATAAATGCATTAAGTATGGGCAGTAATAGACATTGAGCTGTTTGTTAGTTGAGAAATAACGGCTTTTTCTCTTCTACTGTATTTGTGACTCACCTCTCCAGGGTTCTTTTGTCAGAGTGTAAGTTTGGCTCGGGGCTGGTCTGACTAATGCACAGATACCAGCTGAGACTCTGTTCCCTATAGAGAAACTAAGAGGTGGTCTTACTGCTCTTGTGGGTAGCTCATTATCTGGGCTTGATATGAGCTTTTTCACTTTTTTAAAAGTTACTATCCACCAATCATTTTCACCAGCCGCAGCCATCTTGTCATATTTTTTGTTTTATATTAAAAGCTCTCCTCATTATTTTATTTGAAAATGCCATTGACTGTTGTTCTAAACTATTTTGGGTATAAATGTATGCCATTATCAGCTCTGAAAGATTTGCGTAATGCAGTTTATTATAAGACAGAAAAAGAATATAGTGCCATATCTGTATCTTGTTGCATTCTTTCATTCAAAAGATCTGATTCAAGCAAAATACAAAGCTTTTTTGTTCTTCTGTCTCTAAACCAGACAGAAGTAAAATGTGCTGAGTAGGCTTCATAATATTTGCTCAGGATTTTTTTTTTCTATAATAAGGTTTAATGTCAGAACGAGAGCAGGTTTACACAGCACTATGCTTCAAATGCACTTCTGTTGTAGTGAATGAGAGCTTTTCCACTGCGTGCACTGCGCCTGCAGTTTCTGGAGCAACACTTCATTGGAGATACGCCGTGTGTCGATTTGCACCAAACCAGATACTGAATGAGCACAACATCCATATTTTTAAAGTAAAAATCTACACAATACACAAAGTACAGAATTTTTATTTGTTAAAACACGTTATATATTTTGTATGTACAATATGTTTCTAATCAATAAAATGTATATATACTCATGCACTACAACTCTGAAAAAATGGATGAGGAGAAAATAATCCTGCAAGTGTAAAACCACAGCATTCTCTATGATACCACTAACAGAAAAGACAAAGCATATGTGGGGTGAAAATGCAATTCCCATGCTGCTTTGGAGCTCTGCAGTGTTGCTTGTTCAAAGCTTTGAGTGGGTGAGGTTCAGTGCTGTTGCTCGCTGGTGCTACGCGTTGCAGCGCTCACTGTCAGGCCTTTGTAGTAAATTTGGCTACACTTGAGAGCCTGAGCACGTCCAGACAAATTACAGGAATTCACTCTTTTTCACTTCTTTATTTCCTTTGATGCAGTCATCAATATCCATAATTTTAGTAGCAAAACAGGACTTGTGAGAAAAAAATAAGGTGAAAAACCTAATAACGGGACAAAAAAAAACCAAAAAACATTTAAACACTTAGTGTTTAGACAATTATGGTAATGTAAAGTCATATTTTAACTTGTTTTCCAGTTTGTTTTAAACATAAGTTAAAGCCCATTTATATAGAATGCATTAGTTATGACTTTGGTTTCCAGATTTATTTAATTCCAACCTTAGCTTATTTTACAATTATTTATTACAGTTTTGTCTCTCTCTCTCCTTTACCAATCAACGCTAGTGTACATTCAAATGAACTTACCCACAAGTGAAAATTTAAACAAAAAATAAAAGCCACAACATTAGCTGGGTTAGCTTTGAAATTAGTCCTTGATTATACAAACAAGGATCCGTGCGATGCATTACTGGCATTTTCTTTGGGTTCTGGACAGCACTGTTCAATGTAGAAAGTTCATGGCATCACACAGCCACGCCCCCTCAAAATGTAGTTGGCAGTGAAAATCCAGGATTAGACAAAAAAAACATCTTCAGCTCTGCTATCTCCAGCTTTACCTCCTGCCTTTTTTCTTTTTGTTTGCGCCACTGTCAGTAAACCATAGACCATCACTGACCTAAAACACCAGCCACAGCTTGCACAGGTCCCCAACCCAGATAATTGGACAGGGACTTGTGAGAAAGGGCATCCAGTGTAAAAACCTGCCAAAGTACCCACACATGTTTTGCTGTGGAAACTCCTGAAAGAAAAGGGAGAAGCTTAAAAAGTCTTTGAACACTGTCTTTGAACAACGCATGTCATCAGAAGAAGTGACGAAGACGGCCAAGGATGAAGATGATGATGGAGGATGAAGAGACTGTGTTGATGTGGGTTCTTTTGCTGAGCTGCACTTGTGATTTGCTGAGTGGTGTGCATTCATGGCCCTGATATAAGGCGGTCTGACAGGGGAAAGAGCACCAAGGTAGAAGAGAGGAGAGAGCAGAGGAAAAGAGCAAAGAGCCTTGGAGATACTGCTAAATCCTGAGGAACCACAGATGTGTCACCTGCTAAAAATACAACACTGCCTGGTGCTGCTAAGAATTTGTCTGGTTACCATTGTTTCAAGGTTTTCAAGATTTTCAGTGGTGGAACAAATGGTACTTCTGAATGCAGTTAAATAGACAATCAACCAATCAAAAAACAGGAGCAGTATCAACATACACAGAACTTCTTTAGGATGGATGCAAGATAAAAAAAAACATCCAACCAATCAAATACACACAGTATGATTTGTTAGGTGGAACTTCAAAAACTACTCTAAGTGCAAGTGTGAGTAAAAAATGACCTGATCTTGTGAACATATTTCTATGGGCTGAATAGACAATGTGCTTGTTGTTAATCATATTTACTGTCCCCCATATTGCATTAAACTGGCCAACCAGCCCCACTTACCTTCTTTGCTGTAGAAGGGTCTGGTTCCTCTGCTGTAGGGAGTCTAGATTGTTTTGGGACCGACCTATCACAGCTGTTTTTTGCAGCACATCATACTGAAGCAGAAGACATCTCCTATCCATGGATGTATTATAGAACTGGATAATGAATGATGTCATGACCTCCGTTGTTTTCAATAGCGGTGCTCATTGGTGCATGATGCCAAAACATTTTTTTTAACCTCTGCGTTACTTTTGCATTGTGTGGTCCATAGAGCAGGTGCACTGCGGCCCTCGAGCAAGCGCCGCCTTGCTTCGCGTTCCACGTGACCAGCTCTGACAAATGGGTGCGATGGCGGGCTAGAGCGGTGATGTCACAAACCATAAAAAATACATTTTTAGCAAAATTAAAGATTTCAAAGAGGGAAAAAGTCCATGTGTGAAAAGCGATAACAAACACTACAAAATGTGACCATTTTCTCAGCTGTAGGTGTCCTGTCAGTGGGATTTTTTTACTACAGTTCCACGGAGTGGCCACTAGTCCAATTGGCATCAGGGGAGAGGGGGCGGTGTCCTATCCAGGTCTTATTAGACATCCATGCTCTTATCCAAAACAACCAACATGACGGAGCAAATTTTATAGCTTCTC
Organism: Bostrychus sinensis; assembly: GCA_020698575.1. NCBI lineage: Eukaryota > Metazoa > Chordata > Actinopteri > Gobiiformes > Eleotridae > Bostrychus > Bostrychus sinensis. The sequence goes on along the minus strand of CM036239.1, from coordinate 41,484,674 downwards.
TAGCCTCTTTTTGATGGTGTTAAGTGCTTTCCTTTGAGAGTTGTTCATCCACATTTCAACCGCATCGCCATGTTTGTCGTTGATACGAGTCAGCATTTTGCTTATATCGCATTCTTCATTTCTCTGATTGGTTTCTCCGCCTCTGTTTGTTCTGCCCCCTGGGAAAAGTCAAGTGTTACCAGACTAAATTCTTTGTATAGAACAGAAAAGGTCTGGCAGGCTAGCTTACTGTTAGCCAGCTTTCTCACTTTCTTTTCGAAAGCAGGAGAGTCTGGTTTCTCAGCCATATGAGCAGTTTTCACTCAGTTGATTTGGATCTGACCTATCACAGTCCGTTTATCTGTAGCGTGTCTTACAAATGCAGAAGAAAATCTCCTCTCAGATTTTACTAAAATGGTGCCAGGCTAATATAGACAAATTTAATAACTTCTCTGACCTGATTAATGGTGTTGATTAAGTGTTTTCCTTTGTCACCTGTTGATTCTGTGTTGTTGTTCAGTCTTCTGTGTAATTTTTTCTTCATCTTGTTGCTATTTTAACACCAGTAACTTATTTGTATTGAAGAGGAAAAGAGTCAGCTACTGTTGCATTGCTACAGCCTTTTTTCTTTTACACACTGGACTTAAATGTCTAATTGTATAACCACACTTAGGAAATACTGAACTGTTTCTTCTTTATAAGAGCTAGTGTGAATGTTGACACTCGTATAGTAATTTTCTGCTACTGCAAATAACATTAAAGGCTTTCTGAAATGAAGTGATGAATGACTCTAGTAATTTGGCCTTTTCTAGAATTGTTTTGTTTTGGAAAATTGCAAACAGCATGAAATGATGTTTTTATCCTCTCAAATAGAAAGATCTACACGTTGGAGCTTTGATGTTGTTTTGTAATTTATGCTTTTATACATCATTAGTCATACTCTGCCTTTGTTCTTTTTGTCCTTGTTTTAGTTAACACAGACTCAGCTTTTGATTTTCCCCCAACTGCTTCAGTTACAATGTCAGTGTTACTACTATAGGCTTTAAAATACATTTAATGATGCAGTCTTGTCTTTGTCTTTATTACAGTATGTGTCCTCTACACACAAGGAATGGGCAACAAGGAGTGGAGAGAGGTAAGGTCTAATAACATGGAGTTCAGTGTGTGGTTTGGTGTTTCCCAAATGGTGGGTCAAAGCTCAAAAGTGGGTCTCGACAAGGTTTCAGTATCATTTTAATGTTTATCCCTTTTAAAGCCTCAATATTGTTTGTTATGTGCTGTAGCATAGCTCAGTTGTTAGAATTGCAGTGCATACATGGCAACTACAGCCTGACTCTAACACTTTCCTTTCTCTTCTCGACTGCACTGTCTACTAAAGCCAAAAAAGGCCTAAAATATATCTTAAAGGTTGCCTGTTATATCACATCTTTTTTGAGATATTAACCATGTTATAATGTTCATGCTTGTTTGAGTAACCCTGTATGCTGAGACCATCCCTTTGCTAAAGATCTAGAAACGCTCTGTCTCGCCACTCTACATAGACACATGAAACCAGGAAGTAATTTTGTGTGTTTCCAAGAATTAAGTTGCCGTCACTACAAACAAAGTTAATTTACATAACACTGCCATTTTATGCGTTGTCCAGTCCCCAGCAGCAGAGCCAGCTCTGGCTCTGTTGGTGCTAAAGATTTTAAATTTGCACCAATCGAACCTTGAATTTATTTACTGTGATGGACCAAGCTCATTATACAGCAGCCTACAGTATCGCAGACTGCACACAGCAGCATTACACAAGGGGCGACAGCTGGCGCCCCCCAGCCAGTCAGCGCTCCAGGCGGTGCCTACATGGCCTATGCCAAGAGGGGACATCTAATCCAAACTGAAAGTAACAGACAAACAAAATATACATATTGTTGTAATTACATGAAATTGAGAAACAGATATTTAAAATACATGTGGGATGTAAATGATCCAGTAAAATAATATGGCCACATAAGACACACGATGTACACGTCAGCAACTTACTGAAGGGAGCCACCTACTGTTAACAAACTAACTACTGGCTACAACTTACATACTGCTGTAAATAGTATAAAAATAAGTAACATTCAAAGAACTCCACCTAAATCCTACTTTTTATAGACTCACTGTTTTAAGGCAAAGTAAGATTGTGCATAATTCAATATATACAAATTAATTTACATGTTTCACAAAACAAGTGCCTAAAGACCATCTCCATCTAAAAACAGAAACATCAGTTGCTAAGAAACTCCAGACTTGTTTTAATAAAGTACAACACTTAGCATTATTATTTTAAAAGGTATTTTTAGGCCTTTCACGCTATATTTGATAGCACAGTGGAGAAATGACAGGAAATTATGGAAGAGAGCAGGGAGAAACATTCAGTAAATCATCAAACCCACCATACCAACCTGCATTTAGCATCATTTTTATATTATATTACTTATGTCTGTAGGTACCTATCATTAGGAATCCTTCAGTACTACTTTTGGTAATATGAATGACCACCACTGTTAAGCAACAATTGGAAAGTTTTCTGAGTTGACCATGAAACAGAGTCCTTCGAGACTGTAAATCTGGAAATATGTAAGTCGATAGATATAATGATTCTTGCTGTGAGTAAAAATCTACAAAAAAAAAAAAAAAGTCCTTTTTTATGGTTACTGCAGTAAAACATCTGCCTGCCAGTGTGCAGTGATTTGCACATTGATTTGGTCCTTCTTTTTGCAGCCTTCTCTATTTGCCTAGGCTTGGGGCCATCACAAAGAGTACACTTGCTTGTGATCCCCTGCAGGATTATGGTACAAAAATCTATATACATCAAATTTAACTTAAATTAAATTATGAAGCTGAATAATTGACATAATTAACCACTGACATTATAAACGTGACTATGGGAATCCCCATGCATTATGTCCCTCTATATGTGTGGATATTTAAAAATGCTATTTAGTCCACGTAATGAATACTAATCTATGTAAATGACAGTAGAGATTTGGCAGCCCCTATCATTGGCACTTATTCGCAGTGGTGAGTGGCCCGTCATCTGCATGCATTATTAATAAGCCACGGTAAATGCCGAAGTGTGACCTCAGTGGCCCCCATTGACTCGATGCTTGAGCTGATCATCCATTAGTGCAGAGGTGGATATAATCCTCTGTAACCACTTTGTCTCTAATGTCTCTCCTGGGTAAAAGCTGTCAACTGGTTATTTTAGAGCTTAAGTACTGGGCTGATTGTAATTTAAGATTGGTCAAAGTGTTCAGCAAAGATGCTGGCTTTTATGTTCCACTTGAGAAGCAGTGTCCGATTCTGTTAATTTTGTTCAATATTTTTTCTAGTTTGGGAGAACAGAGGTGATCGACAACACGCTAAATCCAGACTTTGTTCGGAAATTTATATTGGACTACTTCTTTGAAGAGCGGCAGAACCTCCGATTTGACCTGTAAGTACAACATTGTCTCTGCATGTACTTAAAGAAGTGATACATTTGTTATAAATTGCAAAAACTATTAGCAGAGTGGTTAGTGCTCTTGTCTCCAAGGATGGAAGTTGTGAGATTAATCCTTGGGTGAAGTCTGCATATCCTGCTCCTGCTACCATGGCTTCTCTCTGTGAACTCCAGCTTCCCATTTTGTCAGTGAATAGATCCGTCCGATATATAGATAAGTGTTGATATCATCGGAACAGTTTATTCTTCCACCTTTTTTCTAGTCAATTTCTGTGTTATTTAAAAAAAAAAAACCATAGGGGCGATTGGGGACAGTCAAAGATTTTGTCAAGATCGAAGAAAAGGTGCAACAACAAACATGGCGGTGCTAGTCACCATTTTGATGCCACAATTATTGAAAAAGAGTCTACAAAATGAGGGGAAAATAGCAATAATCTGTTTGGCCTTGCCTTTGTCCTGCGCTTTGACTGTTGAGCTGTGTTTATTGTTATTACAGTCTTATGTTTGCTTAATATGCCACACAGCTAGGGGGTGTATTACTCCCGTAGTACATGTGACGGAGACTCTGTTGTTACTGGGGAGGTGTTCAAGGCAGTGGCCAAATAAGGTTGTCTGTGTTGAACGTGGAGTTATTTAAGCTAACAGTGGTACCAGAGTTAGTAACTACAACCAAAAAAAAAATGAAGTCGGTATTTGGACAAGAGTTACCGATTTGGAGAAGAAAAAGCAAGCTCCTGCGGTGGCTTTGGCGCTATTTGGCAGAGTGTGGGAGACGCCGATGGAAATTCCGGTAGATGATCTAAATAAAGACACGGGAATGCCCACCTTGTTCGCTAAACTTGATGATATGTTCCTAAAAGAAGAAAAGGACCAGTTCTATGAGGCGTACTCTAACTTTGACCACGTAAATGTGTCCATCACAGACTATATTGTAGACTTCGAACAACGTTATTCGCGGATGTGCAAATACCAGATGGAGCTGCCCGACACAGTTTTTGCTTTTAAGCTACTGGACACTGCATGTTTGGATACGACAGAAAGACAATTGGCTCTTACAGCGTGCACGGATTTAACTTATGCCTCCATGAAGTCAGCTTTGAAGAGAATATTTGGTGGAAATAAGAGTGCTGTCGGTTTACCACATATAACAAAACGGTTGTTGTAGAGCTGCATGAGCTTGAGCCAGGAGTGTGGTACCTACATACTATTGACCAGTTTACTCGTTTTGGTGCAGGAAGTGTCCTGACTACCAAGAAGTCATCTGAGATAGTCAAACATTTCATCTATGATCAGTGTGCATGTCCCACCACATCGATGTTTGATCTGTACAAACCCAATCAGAAGAAAAGAAACATTGAACACTCTACAAATAAAAACATGATCATTGTGTAATTTTTGCTATATATATTTTTTTTTTTAATATTTGACTTTTTATAAAACCATGTAGATTCTGAGATATCCAAACAGATTCAATTAATAAAAAAATGAAATCAACAACTACTGAACTTTTAGGAGCTAACCTTTTCAGCACCAACCTGCCGGCTTCATCAGAGCTGCAGTAGTGACCAGTGAGTCCAGCTAGATGAATCTGCAGTTGGTGACATGATGGTGACGTCACCAGAAAAGATCTTAGGAAATCTTCTGATGGCTCCGTCCCAGGTGTGTGACAGCTGGTAACGGAGTCCTCCATGTCTGTTGGCCTGGGCTGGTCGCTGGTCATCTTTCACATATGGCCTTTTTTTACCCTCCGTTCGGACCACCTTGATTCCTGGTCCAGTGTGATGTGCCGTGTCTCTCTCATACGTAAATATACAGCTTGAGTCCAGGCCTGATTATGTTTTTCTATGAGGTTGATAAAGGTGCTTCTCAAATGGCGAAATGTTGGCGAAACATACCAGCCATTTGATAAGAGCCAGGAATCAAGGTGGTGCGAAAGGAGCCTCAGGTTGCCCCAGCAATTTTTATGCACATATTGAAGTAAATAAATAAATAAAATAAAATAAAATAAAAACCTTAATTTGCAAAAGTGTCTTCACAATTGCTTCAGGCACTGTTTGATTTGTGCCAAAAAACTGTTCATGTAAAAAATGAAAGATGGAAACATGCCTCCCAAAAGTCCTTCTGCTGTTGTCTTTCCCATATACGTGTACAAGGCTTGATGTCCTGTTATCATACATAGTTTACGTTGTTTCTGTGTCTCCAAGCTAAGAAAATCCTCTTGCAATCAAACTTCAACTTGATTTTATTTTTTATGCACTTCAGAGCAGTTTTCTTTCCCTTTAATTGCATTTTACGTGTTGCAAGCCATTTTCTGGTATCCCATCCATTTTTCGAAAGCAGGATTTGAGGTTCTCACATGAGAATTTCTGTAGCTCAGTAGCTCAGGTTTATTGCACACAGCCCATTGTAATTTCAATTTACTTGTTTGAGTGCACTCCATCTTCTTGGTTAGCGTATACGTATTCACAATAGTAACAATCCTCTCCCTGAGTCCTTGCCTAAAACTATTATTTTTGACTTGTTTATGTGAAATCAGAGTTGTTCTCTCGCTCTTACCCACTTGTTAAATGCCACTTAATTTGCCTCATAGGGAGAAGGTTAAGTAGACTGCAATTTCCAGTGGCACTTGATTAACATTGTGTCATCTCACTGTTTAATTTTTGGAGTGTTTTGGTAAAAAGAAAACGCAATATTATTGAAAATCTCTGCCTAGCTATGTCAAGAGTACAACATGCCACTGCGTCATATTGCTATTTGTTTTCACTATGGCAGTTTACAATATTGCAGACAGGAATAAGTTCTGTAGAAGTTTAGCAATTTATGCTGCTGATCCATCATTTATTTGACACATGCAAGATAGAATACATCAAGGAAATTAGAGTATTAGAGTGCACTTGTTGGGGCAAATGGCTTTATTCTATTGAATTTGTTATAAAACAATGATTGACAACAAATAAATTAGGGCCCGACTGATATATCGGCCAGCCGATATTATCGGCCGGCATAGCGCATTAGGAAATTATCGGTTATCAGACGAAATCTGGCCGATATCCGCTGATATAAACAGTACTATTTTTGCTGTGTGCTGGAATAAGACCTGTTTACATGCAAATGATGGCCTTCTGCTATTTGTCCAGCAGAGGGCGGTGGTGTTTCCAAACAGTTGGGACTTTTACTCTGCAGTTCATAGGAACTCACCTTCTCATGGCCTGAAAAGCTCAAAAAGGCAATAAAAATGTTTTGCTAATTTCTCTGCCATAAAACCTCAGAACAAAAATTTGAAAAGCATTTTGTAGTTCTCCCCATGCTCTAGTTGCAGAGCAAGTTTAAATGAAATTTAAGTTAAACAAATTTAGTTAAAGCTAAATAAAATAAATAAATATAGTACATAAAATACATAATAATACTCCCCACACCAATACCCACTACAACCTACATAACAATCAGAATAAAGAACAATAAGCAGCTTTCTACAACATTTTAAAAAGATGTTTAGTCTAATAAAGTGTCCTGAGGTGTACACGCCATATTCATGTAAACATGAGCAGAAAGAAAAATGCTTTAAAATACTTTTTCCTAATGCATAACTGTATCGGCCGATGTATCAGATATTGGTATTTTTTTGTTACCCAATATCGGTATCGGCATTGGCCTCAATAAAGTTATATCAGTCGGGCTCTAAAATAGATCCTTTATCATAAATACAGTGTGAGCTCAATTTAGTTGAATACTTTATGAAATTTTATAGTAAAAAAAGACCAAATTAATGTTAGAACTTTGCAGTTTGTCACTGTCTTCTATTGTAAAGTGAACTGTTACTTGCAGTGACAACATGCAGCACATTATGTCCTTTTACATCCATTTACTGATGTAATTCAAACTGAAACACATAAAAGAAAAGATCATTTTGTAATTATAATATAGATAAAAATATACTTTAAACTCAGCCTGTGGTGCCAGTAACAGCAATAAAGCTTTCAACCAATCACTGCAGTAATAGACAAATAAATGAGAGGGTTTAATGTCTGTCTACGACCAAGACAAGATTAGTTTGAGTCTGGTAGAAAAACGAAAGCTTTAACAATTATCCTAAGAACTACTGAGAACAGGTCTACCTTTGATTGATTGATTTGGCATAGGTTTTATCTTGACACAACCTTTTTGCATTTGTAAGTATATGTGAGTGGGTTTTTATTAAGCCATCAGCTGTAGGTGAGGGATTCTCAGTTTGCATTTCTCATCGAATTACTGTGGGATTTATGTGGCTTTATTTTATTAGAGGAGACTAATCTTATTATAATCTATTAAGCAGGAGCTGACAATGATGTATGAAGTCTGAAGTTGTTCAGAAGAGTTACTGTTCACTGCTGTGGCTTTCTTTTTGGCTGCTGACAGAAAGTGCTAAATGTACTTCTAAAGTGTTTTTAGAAGAAATAAATTAAAAGTTTTAAATTGATTTAGCAGTGCCCGAGGATGAATTCTTCTCTGGGAAACTAGAAAGGTTCCACCTCTGTTAATGGCTGTTTTAATTCCTGGCAAAACAGACGATATTTCTTAGGTTGTAAAGCTGACAGTACAAAAGTCACAGAAAGTGCATCGTTCATTCATTCATTCATTCATCTTTTTCTGCTTACAGTTTCCCATTTGGGTCACAGCACTGGAGCCTATCCCAGTAAATATGGGACTTTGGTAGGGCACTAACCACTCTGCCCCCGTGCAAAATATAACATTGGGCCCTATCATCACAACTAAGCTAACATTAAATTATTGTTGTAAGATTTTCCAGGGCCCCGCTAGACATGGGTCCTTGGAATTATCCTAACAACCCCCGCCCCCTTTTATAGCCCCCGAACAAAAATACTTAGCAAAAAATCAATACAGTTATAAAAAGTATTTTTTTGGATATACCTGTCTCAATCCAGCACACAATCGTAGGTTTTTTGTGGATGTTCGTGTCTTTTTCTCTTGTCTGTTGACCCCCAAAAAATCAATACAGCCATTTTTGATATCTATATAGTGTAGCCCAGCAGTTCCCAAAGTGGTGTCCGGGGCCTCCTGAGGGTCCATGAAGGTATTGCAGAGGGGCCCCAGAAGTACATAAAAAGAAATTGAGTTTGAAATGCACTGTAAAAAACAATGCAGCATAAACTCAAGGCAACAGGATCTCTCAAGATTTTTGAGTTTTGGTGATCAACTCAAAATCTCAACAAATATTTTTTTACTCACCAAATTTAACGTTTGTACGTCCAAAAACTTGAAATTTTAAGTTTTGCTCACTATCTTTATTTTTTCCAACTCATCTTACAGCCAACTGACTCCACTGTTCAGAGAAAGTATTATTGATAATAATAAAAACTAAATATACTACATTTAACAAAAGAATAACTTTTTCTGAAAAAAATAATGAAGTATGAACATCAAATTAACTGAAAGTGTGGAAAACTTGAGATTTTGAGTTGGCCCCAAAAATCTTGAGGGATCCTTTGCCTTGAGTTATTGAGTTTTTGCAGCATTTTATTATATTTTTTACAGTGTATTTGATTAAAAATATAACTTTAAAACACTTTTTAGCCAATAGTCAGTGCCTTTTGTAATGTTTTTATAGAAATATATAGATAAAAACATGAAAATAAAATTTGGAATTGAGGGAAGTTGTATTGTTGGGGGTCCGCGTGGGATTTTGGTAAATTTAAGGAGGGCCATGACACTCCTGACTTTGGGAATCGCTGGTGTAGCCTAATAAAATATTGCAATGTTTTCCATAATCACTATCTCTGACACCTATTTTAAGTCTACAGAAATGCCTTTGAAGCCAAGTTATTCCAATGCGATGATATTCTGTGGCTTCCTCCATTTCCCGCTCTCGTGGATCTTGATTTGTCCCATGTCTTGTCTCATGTTTGTGCCTCCCTCCGCCTCTGTCACATGAGACTGTGGCGTAGTCATTTCTCAGCAGAAGTGTCAGGGGTCACATGGGCAGCCTGAGTCCGAGATAAAAGCCGAAGTGATGTGTGCCCCTTCTTCTTCTCTGCTGCTGGACACTCACCCACATACTGTGCACAGTGTAATGACGACACTGTATGTTTTGGGGCTACATGTGGTTACCATAACGACCTGGTACAGCTATAGAGGGTATGCACTGACGACACTTTTCCAAGGGAAACGCCCCCTTCGTTTCGCACTGAGTAGCAAAACAAGCGGCTGCATTCATTACTAAGAGTGTGAGAGCGGGATAAAAACGGATGTGTATTTACTTAAATAAGGCAGTTGGACTCGACAGTAATCCACACTACCTCACCAAGAACCAGTTATCCACAGGCATTGATATGTGGCGAGGATTTCACTTTCTTAACTTTTTTATGTAACTAAAGCCTGGGACACACCAACCCAACGCCCAACCACTGTCAGCAGAGGTGACTGCTGTCTCCTCTCTCGCCACTGAAAGTCACTGCAGACACCGGAGCGACCGGTGACCCACGACCGAGCAGCGCGCATGTGCAAGACGTAATAACTATTTACAACAGCAGGCGGCGCTAGTCACTAAACTCCACAGTTATTTAAACTCTAGTAAATAAAACTCTGCAACACACACGTGTTTAACTCAAGTATTTATCAGTCAGTAATAATTATACACACTAGATTAAACTCTGATCACAGTAATGAATAAAAGAGACTGGATTATTGCAGCTGTTTGCCTCAGAGGAGGATTTTATTTTTATCTGCACAAGGCTAAAGCTAAGGTAAGCTAACTGCTAACATTACCGTCACAGATGTGGGAAACATAATGAAGTAGTTGTAGAACAGAACGTTCCTTATATTTTGATGTTAAACTTGAGCTGTTTGACAAATTATGAATGGGACACAGCCAATCAGAGCTCATTGAGCATGACGGCCTGACGCAGATTCGACATGTTCAATCTGCCAAAACTATGTCCAACTGTGTCCCACTACGTTCGATGGTGCAGAACTCACCAAACAGACTCACGTCACTGACGGCGTCAAACCATCCGACCGCGCCCAACGGCCGATTATCACTCCGGTGTGTCCCGGCCTTAAGACTGAGGACATCATGGTTTCTATTATTTTTAGTTTATTAACATTATTTCACCTTGGGGGAAAGGCCTACTTTAGTTAATACTTTTAATCAAGTAACAATTTTGTTGAGTAAGTAAACAAACTTAAGCAAAAATTTACAGGAAGCATCAGACCTAAATTTGTCTTTATCATGCAGCTAACGCGGGCCAGTGACGCAAAGCTCATTGACACAAGCTCATTGTGTAGCTGTCAGTATATTTAATAGAAAATGTTTTAAAGCAGAACTCAGTTACCTTTCTCGTTTCTTCACTGTTTTTGCTTTATTTTCCTCTACAGAGCTCCCCCTACATGTAAGAGTAAAGCACTGTTGTAACGTTACTCACAACAAGTCCAGGTGACTCCTGTGTGGTCCTTTGCACAGCTTTACTTTTGTTTTCCCCTCCTTGTATCCGTACAAAGTGTTTTCTGTCATTTGGCCGCTCTGTCCTATAAATAAATCCATTGCTAGCTTGATGTTATGCTAGCCGTAATGCGCTACTCTCTTGATTTTTTTGTTGAATATGTTTGTATCAGTCAATTTCACAGCAACTCTTTCCTATTTTAGTTGACTTTTTGAGTATTTGCACTGACAGGTATCAGTACTCGACGTCGCTTTTAAGTAGCTTTGCCACTCACAACAGTTACTTATGCATGCAGTGAAGTCATCTGCATAACCTTTATGGGCCTTGAATGTAAATCTTAAGTACAGGCTTTTTTTCTTTGCTTTTGTTACTCTGTCATCTTCTGACAGCTCTAACTCTGACTCCTTCTACAATTTGATGCAAAATCCCCTCAGCCTCAACCACCCAGAAAAAAAGTATTTTGAAGGGGCCTAATTTTAAGGACATTTGTAAAAACTTGTTAAAATGTTATTAAGGCCCTCATCTCTGATAATAATTAACATCTGTGGGGTTATTAAAATGAAATCTACAAAAACTAGATCACTTTTAAACCTTGGTGCCAAAAAATGTGGCTGATGAATTTCCCACCCATGATGTCCTCTTGACAGGACAACAGGATTTACAAGTTTTTTTTTTTTACAAGATTTACAAGGATTTACGAGTTACAAGACTGCACGAATGATGCTTAAGTTACAAGTTACAAGTCTAGGACTAAGAATGAATTGCTGGGTCTTAGGAGGATATGTGTTGCTTTAAATTCTTTCTTCAGTGAAGATTCCAAACATCTATTCACTATTTATGTTCATGCTTTCCACTAAAAAGGAGAAATACAGTTTTTCGATTTCTTTAAAAAAAAATTTGCTGGCTGCATCATAGTGTTTGGCTCTTTTGACCCTCCTCTGAATCACTTGCTGCTACAGATAAATAAAAAGTATCAGTGTCATTTTTGAGAGGAGATGTCATAAACCAGAGTTGTATGAATTCACTGTGGTTTATTCTGAGCAGCTGTGTACAAGTGTTGGTGAAGTGAGTGTTATTTGTGCGAACTGTGTGAAGGCATATGCAGAGACACATGTTGTGGATGTACAAGTCCATCTGTGCTGTGGGCCTATTATCTCTGGTTTCCTCTTCAAATGAATGCGGGCCATTTACACATACATTCATTCATGTACAGTAACACATTAGAAAATACTAAGACTAATGCAGAAAAAAACGCAATCAAGTTTAAACCAGGACACAAGTAGAGCTTAGATCGGCCCGATCCGAGCCCGTTCACATTCTTGGTGACGTTTATATGAACATTCCTGAGTTGTTTGGTTAACAGTGTACAACTAAATGTGTTAACTTCAACTTCGTCCTCTGGGATTAACTCTCTTCGCTTCCTTAGCTCGTTGTTTACTGAAGCAGCGGGGCACACAGCAGACCTCTCTGTCTTTCACTGAGGAGTTTGGGGCTTTATTGCTGTACTACACATTAAAATGGCTCTACATTTTGAGCCTGTAGTCAACTAACCAGCCCTTCTTGTTGCCAGGCTCGGTCAGAAAATCTAAACTCTAGACAAAACTAGTACTTAAATCAAGTCTAAATTGGTCTAAACTTGGTCAAAACCACAACTAAACCAGGTCTATGCACGACTAAATGAGTACTAAATTAGAACTAAACCAGAATTTAACTACATTTAACAAATCCCCAACCAGAAAAGACTAAAATAAGAGGAAAACAAAATCAAGACTTGCAGACTGGTACCACTGAAAAGAGCCTGCAGACAATCAGTGGTTATAGACCAATACGCTGGTCTAGATGCTTATGTTGAGCATTAAGAAAGCTGAGAGACAAAGCAAACACTGTCTTATACTGTGCAGTCTCCAGGCCCTGGCAGTTCCACTCACAAGAGACAGTATACTTGAGCATTTATGTCCACTATCTTGCTCAAAACTGCAAGTCATTTTGGGAAATTTTTGAACCAAATCATGTAGCTCTGTCTTTTCCTCTCGTATGATATGAATTTTCCATTATACCAGTGAATAAAGGAAAAATGGTTGGTGCAGAACTAAAAGCCGCATGAACGTTATGGTCATATCGCCCAGCCCTTAAACCATCCAACAAGAGCACTAACCGTTCTGCCACCATGCCTCCTCAATATTATTTCACCTGTAAGAATATTTATGGATTCCATTTCAAAATGCATAGACTTTTCTATTAAAGAAAATGTGTGCATGAAAGTGTGTGTGAAATAGTTTGTCGCCTCAGGCTGCTGAAGATTGCTTTGCTTTGCCTCAAAAAAACTGATTTAATATGCAATGTCATCTAAATGTGATTTATAACACCACTCTGTGTTAATAAACTTCTACATATGTTGAAATACCTACTTAATAAGAAGCATCTCAGCCTAATGTATATAAAGTATAGCAGTCATTTGGAGCAATTTGAAAACCTTTCCCTTAAGACCGGACTGACCAATATGCTGTGTACGTGCATATTTGCAATGTATTTGTGTTAATGGTCAGTTTGGAAATGAATAATGATGAATGTGCACTACCAACCCAGGACAAATTTTGTTATATTTTCACTTGTTTGGCTCCATAATATACATTTGTTAATATATTTAATATCTACATTTATCTACATAGATTTTTGCAATAAACTAGAGCCTCTCTGTGTCAATTTGCTTAGCAAGATTTTGCCATTGTCTGTCTCACCTCTTCTTATAAAATATTAGTATTATTATTCGTAATATTAGAAGGGTAAAGTCATGAGCGTGCCATGAGGGCAAGCAAGGCAAGCAGTGCTTGACCAATCAAATCTAAAAAAATACGGATTAAAACTTTAACGAAATTAAATCGCTATCTCTCCAAACATCCATTCCACAAGGATCCACAGCCAAAATGTCTAACAGTGTTTCTACAGATAAGTCATAGTTTGTAGCTTAAACCCTGTTCATGTTCCTCATGAGAACATGCTGCTGCATAAAACTGCGTGTCATATAAATGATAGGCTCATGTACATCGTGAAGTGTCAGACGTTCGTAAGAAGTGGAGCTGGAGGAGTGGAGAGGAACCAGCGGCCCGTGCCGGGGACTGGATGTGAATATTACAGAACTGTGAATGAACTGGGCACTGGTTATTCTGGACAAACTCAGCTGTAGGAAATACAGGACATTTTTACAAAAAAGTAACATGGAGTGGATTTGCAGCTTGAGTAGAGAGGTGAGTGTCAGCGAGGCGGTGTTTTTAAATGGAGGTTTGTGGTGTGATGTGTAAGGCTTCCTTTGAGGTTTTATTATAGTGAAGCAGCATTAACAGTGCACCAGTCTAGTGTTGATCTCAGTGTGAGTCCTGATGAACAGGCCTCCCTCATCTGTAAGGCTGGAACCTCACTCATCATCTATCCATCCATCCATCCATCTTTGTTTTAGTGCTTATGAATTAAAGTTAAAACAAAAACGTAGGGTACATTCTTTGATAAGGCGACAGAGAAGGCCAACTTTGTTGGAAAAAAATGTTGTAATGATATTCTTTTGTATACAAACAGTGTTACTAATAGTATTTATATAGAAAGAGTGTGAGATAGTTTGAAACAGCCTACTACTCAAACACTGATGGGATTGCATTTAAGTGATTTTAAATTGAATTTAAATTAAATCAAAATGTTGTCATATAAAACTTAATGAAGTCAAAGTGTCTGCTTGCTTGCTTGAAAAGTCACCACATGCTACATGTAAAGTTCAAGTGTAAATGGGAGAGCTCAGCATTACTCAAAACAAGAATTGCATCTGTAGAAAAGGCCACATTTCTAATTGTAAACCAGCCATCTGATTTTGATGTTGGACACTGCTTTGAGTTAGAAAATTAAAGTTAATGGTATGGTACTATATTATGCTTTTTTTCAGGCTTTTTGAAATGATATTGGACACCTTTGCATTAGTATTTCAGGTTTTACGTAATATATATATATATATATATATATATATATATATATATATATATATATATATATATATATATATATATATATATATATATATATATATATATATATATATATATGAGAAAAATTTTTGGAGAGCAGTTACATTTAATTTGCATTTGGTGTCTGTCACCCCCTGCTGGAAATAGTGGAGACTGGACATAGCATAAAAATGGCTATTTAGCATGGCTTTTATCAACGTGACACTAACAGATAAATGAGCTGACTGCTTCGTAGAGACAGAGGTTTGGAAATGCACAGGAGCACTTCGACGTCTCTACGTAGAGCAGTGGGACAAAACGTTTCTGAATCGTTAGAAGAAGACAGGCTTAGCAAACAGGAATACTTAGGCGTGGATGAAACAAAATTGTACTCCAGGTAGGTTTTTGAGGTCCAAACATTATAACATAGTTAAACGCTAAAAAAAAGTCAATTTAGTGTAATAGGGGACCTTTAAAATAAGAAATGTGTGTATTTTATTGCAGGCAGGACACATCTATTTACACAGACAGTGTAAATAAGAATAGGGAAACAACCCCCATATTAGAGGCTAGGGTTAGAGGCTGTGGGGAACTGGCTTGTCCTGGACACAAGCAGAGGGGGCTTTAAGGTAAAAGTGTTGGGAACCACTGCAAACTTTAGGTGTATCAGAAATGCCATAAACATTGTTTCCATCCATCTTTTAAAAGAGTGGTTCCCAAAGTGGGGTCCGCGAAGGTCCTGCAGGGGGCCCCCAGAGGCTGTCTATATTAAGTACATAAAAAGAAATTCAATTTTGAAATGATTTACATATATACTTATATAGTTGTTTAAAAATAACTTTTTAGCCAACAGTCTATGTCTTTTGTAATGTTTTTATGGAAATATAAAGGAGAAAAACATTTAAGGGGGCCGCTACACTCTTGACTTTGGGAATAGCTGTTTTAACAGTTTGGGCATGTTATACTGCTGTTCATAGAAAGCATCTAAAATCGCCTCATCCCGGTGTGAAACACTCAAAATTTCAATATAAATATTAGCTAATTTCTCTGGCATAAAACTCAATATGAAAAAAAAAATCCAAATGCATTTTGTAGCTCTTCCAAAGCTCTTGTTGGACAGCTAGTTTGATTGAGTTAAGTCTATGATTTTTTTTTTTTTAAACCTCATCTTTAATTTCTTGCTGCCCTGAGTCTAGCTCATAATATTACAGGTTATTGTGAGAAGCCAGAAACATATCTGTGACATGTGGGCTTAAAGAGGCAGAGATAAGAGCTACTTGGCATTGGTCTGATTGAACTCAGAGTTAGAAGTTTAAAATAAACTTCAAACATCAATTTGATGTCATATATTTGTTTTGTTTTTTTGTTTGTTTTTTCTTTGTCTTTGCCTTTCACATCTTTATTTAACATAACAGTGAAGAAGTGGCAAGTGATCATGAGGCAGAGCACAGAGAGAGACATTTGGTAAATTGCTGGAGTCCAAACTCGAGGCTGTGATGCTGAGCAGAGCTGTAATTGCTCTGTATATGAGTTACAGTATACTTGGGCGTATACAATATTTTACAGTGGCAGCTGGTCAAGTTTTAGAGGCAGAAAGGGTAACTGTGTGTTGCTGTGGGTTTTAGAAGTGCTAGATTAGAGTTTGTGGTATTACACCGGGCGGGAAGGCAAGTGGAAAACTGGGTATTATTGTTTTTATTACAGAAAAGATCCAGTAGGTGATTTCAGCTAAAGTTTCATCCATGGTGTATACTTGTGTTTTTGGTTAGCATAAAAATGTTTTGGTCATAAATCCCATAACCCACAGAGTGCTCTAGCTGTTTCCTCTTGATATTTGTGTTGATTCTTAGCGGGCTGAAGGGACCTGTTTTTAGCGCAGGGCCAAAGGAGCTGCTCTGTTAGATGACCTCCGATCGCTGAGTAAATGTGCTCTGATTGCTTCCTTCTTCTCTGTGTCGCTGCTGCACTTAGGGGGCCATATTGGGGAAGCGTTTCTTGTCCAGAACTATTTATTAAAGATCTGCAGGTGGGACTGAGGGACAAGAGTGAATAACACAGCCTTTGTGACCAGCAGCTATCACCGCCGCATACTGGCTGTCCACATATAAACTGTATGAGGTTAATATCATCAGATACATACAACAAAACAAATCACAGTTGTATCATTAAAAAGAAATGAGACACAATAGAACCTTTTAGTGTTTGTAAACAGAATGGCTGTATTCCAAAGAAAGGTGCTAAAACTACACAAACTAACACATTTTCAGTGAATTAGCGTTAGCCACCAAATATTGCAAATTATGAGTGAGCAAGATGATTTTGGCAACTGACAACCAATCCAATTGACTACATGAGCCTAGTTAGATAACATTAGCGAGTGTATCAGTGTTTAGCAGTTTTAATTATTTATTTATTTATTACTTTATGTTTTATTTAACTGAATGCAATTAACATTTATAAGTAGCATATAAGCAAAAATCATAAACATACGATTCTTAATTTTGTTGGACTAGAACTTGCAAAAATGTGGCGGACCAATAGTTAGTGTTCACTCAGATTTAATCCTACTCCTTAAGCAAATAGAAGTGACTGATGGGTGCCATTTTGTTGTAAAGAACTGTTCTGGAGGATCAAGAGCAGACAGCAGGCAAAAAGTAGTTTTCAAAATGGATTTGAAACAGAGCTAGTGAAGTTTCTGGAAGGGAGCTGGGCAGAGGGCTGAAGACAGAATCCATGTTTTCTGGGCTCCAAATAGATCAGAATGAATTAGCGTAGTCCAAAAAATGCAGAGTAAAAAAGACATTAGCAGTGTAGATATCACTAAGGTAAAGTGAAGATCTGGTGCAGTGTGGAGGAATGAACCAGGTCTTTATACTCCTGTAGGTGTGGGTCTTGATTGGAGAATTGGCTGCAGGTGAGTAAAAGGTGGGACTAGAGGTGGAGGCGGCCCGGGACAGCAGTCCCTCCGCCCAGCTCCAGACAAACACACAGAGACAGACACAGAAAGGAGGGGAAAACAAGATAAACACAGAGAAATGACAGGGATCCTGACACATTTATTCAAAATAGATTCAAAGGATATTTAAACAACAACTTATGTCTGCCTTTTAAAAATGTCTGATTTTATGTTTTTGTTTTGCGCCCACATAACAATAAGTAGAGGAGAAGGCTACTTTTGTCTCCAAACTCTCACTCGTGGAAGGGTGTGTATGCAGAGGGCAAATTTTGAGTAATCCTGTTTGCTAAGGCTGTCCCCTTCTCAAGAGCTGAAAACGCCTGGTCTCAGAGCTCTATGTAGAGACATGAAACCATGTGGTACCTTTGCGGCATCAAAAGAAAAGTTACAATACTACTGGTACGGAAAAAAAAAAAAAAATTTTCAATACCAAGTTTCAATACATAGTAGGACTTTTAATGTTCCTTTGCATATATGTATCAAATAAATAACAGAATAAATTATACAAACTACTGGTTTTAATTTACAGCTAAGAATTTTGCTCCAAAGATTGGTATTTTATTCAATATTATTGTGTTTTATGATTGCAGAAGATTAATTTGAACACCATCGGTATTAGATCAGGTACCGGTATCAAAAACCAGGTATTGTTTAAGTACTGGTATTTAAAAACTCTGACCGTACCCAGCCCTACTGGACTCATTCTTATAGTTTCAGCTCTAAATTGACATCAGTATGAAGCAGTGAGCTCATTTATCTATCTATTAGCGTCTTGTTGCTAATAGCTAATTTCCCATTTTATGCTCTGACCAGTCCCCATCATTGCCAGCAGGGGGCGGGAGGCTTATTTTAGTCCATTCAAATGCTACCTGGGGAGCCAAATATTTTCAATGGTAGTGGTTTGTGTGAAATGTTTGAGAACCAATGCAGACTGGTTTATGACTGACAAAAATCTCATGCCATGTGGAGAGGGGAGCACTGACCCACTCCTCTGTGATGCATACTGACAACCTGTTTGGCCCCATTATTGCTTAACGGCTCTATAATGCTTCCCAGCTGAGCCTCTGTCACAGCCTATAGCTCTCCACTGCACTCACTCTCCTCTCTCTGTCTCTCTCCCTATAGGTACGATGTGGACTCCAAGAGCGCCAACCTGTCCAAACACGTAAGTCCTTTAAATATACACTGTTGTTGCTGTACACCTAGCCTCATTTTTCTGCAGTAATTGTCCCATTTTAATAGGCATGTTTATCATTGACTTGCACATTACTGAGTATATCAAACCAACATTGATTTCCACTGTCAACCCTTTTGAGTTTTTTTTTCTTTTTTCTAACCATAGCTGTGATTAGCATAGTGCTAATTAGAAAGAACAATACAGTCATTTAGTCTTTGAATAAGAGGGGGATTGGCGTTCAAAGAGGCTTGTTGTACAGCATGTCCCACAACACTAATTGTATACAACTTGATATGAACAATACTAATACTTTTGTTGTTATTTATAGCCTGCTTGTTTGGGTGAATCATGGCTAATCTTCAAACTGTGTTGGCTAATTGAAGTCTTTTAACACAGCTAAATAGACCTGCTAATGCCCCTAATACATGTGTAATGAAAAGCATTATCCAGTCATTACCAGCTATTTTTCACTTAAAAAGCAGATTGAACTCAGCGGTATTTGTCTCTGATCTCTCAGAATAGTCACTGTAATACCCTCTGTGTTACTGTCAGCCATTCATTCATCTTCCTCTCATTATTTTGATTAAGGTTTGGAGGTGACTTGCTGCAAAAGCACTAGCCGCTCTGCCACTGTGCCCCCAACTTTTATTTATAAGGTTATAAAACATGCAAAGCTTTTCTAGAGGTGATCAAGTTTGGTTTAAAAATTTAAAAAAAAGCATAACATAGTAAAATCATTCCTTCAATTGTTTTACTTTTACACAAGTAATAATTTGTCACATAATTTTTTACTTCATCATTTCCTTTAATTTGTTTTAATTTAATTTCATTAATCTAATGAACAGTTCCAGCTGTGGCCACTAATGCTGATTCTCTCAGTCTGTGTCTGTATGCACTGTCTAGTCTTGGAATTTGTGATGTGTGTCTGATCTTTATGTTCTGCAGAGCAGGAAACTGCTGAAAAACAGTTTTACGCTCAGTCAGGCCTGTTTGTTTTTAATCTTTTCCTGTCTAAATATATAACTAAATAAATTATACAAGAAAATATTAAAAGTGTAACCACAGTCAGGCCTGACTCAGTTTAAAATCAGCAGGTTCCTCTTCTGCAGCAAAAGGACAAAACAAATTCACATATGCACAGAAACCTCATAACGTTTTCACACAAATTGACACATAATACAATTCATAGTCAGTAGTTCCAAGTGACAGCCCTTCCACTGCCAGAGTACAGATTTGGACTACTTCTTCTATCTCTGCAAAAGAAAAAAAGACCTTGCTTTCTCTTTTGAACACCTGTTGTCTCCAAATATGTGTGTATCAGTTACTTTGCCAGACAAGCCTTTATGCTGCTAGTGTGTACTCTTAATGTTCTTATCAAAGTGGTCCATCCACATAGCACACACACAATAACAACAGGTTTTAAAATAAATGGCTGAGAAAGCTCCAGAGTGTTTAAACAATGCATGTCAGATATTTGATTTCACTTCCTTGTAGAGGAGTAAACATAATCCTTTTGTCTGGACTAATACAGCAGCACAAGCCAGTTTTACTAACACTGTAGACTTTCTTATGGGACCGTCCCTTATTGGAGTGTGCCAGCAGATTAAAAACCTTAATAATATGGCTTTTATGATGTTTAAGTAGTCCATTTTCAAGCCTGCAACTACTATATACATTATAGTAGGTAAGTAGGAAACCAGTAGTACTCTTAGTCCCTGAAGTAGATCATTCATTCCTCATTACATTTCTAAAGCAGTGCATTTGTCCCCTCGCATCCTCTCATCCTGTCTGTTCTTTATTCCCATTCAGTGGGAATATTGCCATTCTCTCACTTCTATCCATCTTCATCTCTGCATTTCCTGATGCACTTTTTTTTTCACTATTCCCCCACCACCACCACCAGTACTACCACCCTTTTTGAAATCAATAACCTCATACAAGAAGAGACAGGCCTGTAGACTGGGAGCCTGAACGCCTTGATGCAGCTCTCGGGGGGAAAAAGCCGAAAGCTAATCCATTAGATGTGTTTTATCGAGGGAATAGTGGGCTGTGGCTGCACCTGGGAACCAGCCGAGAACCAGAGAGGAGCCAGGAGGAGATGACAGGGTCAAAACAGAGAAATCACTCTTTTTTTAGACTTTACTTCTTTATACTTTTCCTGCTGTATATTAACATTTAGTGTTCATGTGCAAATTGTTGCATGGGGATGTTCGAAAGAAAACATCTACAGGCCTAAGTCAGTAAATGATCATACTGTGTAAAGGCTGTTTTTCAGTTTCAAGACAAAAGTGAAACTCTTATTATAGAGATTCAGTACACGCAGAGTGAAATATTTCAAGCATTTACTTTTTTTTTTTAAATAATGATGATTATGTCTTAAGGTTTATGAAAACCAACAATTTTATACTATACATTATCATTTAACCATTACAATTAGATTAAATAAATGCCTGAAATATGTCACTCTGTGTGTACCGAGTTAATATTTTCATTTTAATATTATTATTATTATTTACTATTTGTATTTATTTATTTGCCAGGGATAGTAGTGCACATAAAACATTAACCTTAAAAAAAATACTGTGTTTTGTGTGCCAGGTTATAGCAGAGTTGCTATTTCCACCTGCAGTCCCTGGGCAAATGTTAAGATGCATATGACTGAAAATTGATGTAAATTTTGATGTGTTTTTGTTTTGTGGCTTTGATCTTGTGTGTTATACGTTTTTTTTTTTTTTGTTGTTGTTTTTTTTTAATTTTTAAATTTTAATTTTTTTTTTTTTTTATGCTTGTTTTGATTTGCTTCACTACGGGTGGGGAAAAAACAGTAAAAAAAAAAAAAAAAAAAAAAAAAGAAAATTTATGTAAAATATTCAAAAACAGATTAAATGTTCACATTTAACACACAAGAATAAAACAACTGGTCAATTTCTGAAACCAGCTCCACTTGACCAGTCCCACCTCCTCATGCTGTCATTCACACATTCATGCAGCCACACACAGAGAGCTTAGTTTATTGTTTTTGAGTATTTTTTAGTTGTCTGTGATGCAATTGTCAAATAGCTACTCACTCAAATACTTCCCACTGAGTTGAAAGTAGATTTGCAGATACTCTGGCTTGAGTATTGAGGGTAATAAAACTATTAAAAATAAAAATAGATAAAAAAGAATACAGTTTTAACACAAGTTTATATTTAACTTATAGTTACACAAAGTCAGCTCTCATACTGGTAATATCCAGAGGTGCTAGGAGATTCTTAACTTTACTGCAGAACTTTCTTGACAATGAAAGATATTTTACAAAGCCATAAAGCTCCTACAGATGACTTCTATTATTCTGTGCTATTGACTGAATCATTTAATTTTGCTCAACTACAAGGGAAATAACTTGGGCAGTGCATTTTTAAATGACTGGGTTACTGAGCTGAGTACAAGGAGCCATTTAGAAATTTTTTTTTTACCAACTGGAATCAAATCAGAGGTTTCTCATTGACGTGTGATACACTCTAAAAAGAAATGATCAAATCTACAATAAAACTTGACACGTTACATTTCACTGTAAAATACATAGGGTCATTACACAAAACCACACATTTCGCACATTCTTAAAAACATGCAAACTAACTAATCACTAGTCAATGAAGTAAATGTTATTTCTTTGCAATAAAACATTTAACGCCATTTTCTGTGTGAATGCACTTTGGAAAATTGGTTGTAGCATGTCCAAAGCCGTATAAAACATTTGTAAACAGAAGGAACTGTCAATTTGTTTTAGCCAATCAACGACTCAACCTCTCAATGCTCTAACATATCTCAACAAGAAACTGATTGTAAAACAAAGTAATACAAATTCTAAGCTTTTCAGTGTTGCCATGTTGCTTACAAGTATCGCTAAAAAAGTTATATTTATTTATTTGACCTATATTTTACCAGGTTAAAACTAATTGAAATTTTAAAAAGTGGCCAAATTCCAGTGGTGCCAACCCAAACAAATCAGCATAAGCCTGGCAAAATAGATTTCTGCGAATTTGTGCACTTATAAATCCAGCTTGTTGTGCTTTCCCTGTGTATTCTGTTGCATCATATGGCCTGCAAAGATGGCAGATTGATTTAGCGCAAGACTCAATCTGCAGCCAACCTGATTTATCAATGGGAAACAGGAGTGGGTTTGACTATGATTGGGGCTAGTGTTACACCACAGGCTCCGGGGAGGGGGTTATTTTTATTTACTTGGTTGTAATAAATTCAATTTTGTGTACAGTACAACGCTGTTCCTGTTTTTGTGCATCTTAGGGTATATTTGTACTTTTGTATTTCCTTACAACTTATTTTTTATACTACTCATTTTATTTTTGTCCATGTAGAGAAATTGACAATAAAAAAAACTCTAAACATAAGCCGCTAAACAGACATTGAAGCATCCCCAGACATGATAATGTACTTCACCAACTAAAAAAGCTCTTCAGTTTATAAAATACAGAAACATTGTAAAAATCATTGAGCACACACTGTAAAAAATTATGTTTAGCCTGTTCCAGTGGTCCATCTGAGTGAATTTTTCTCTTGTACAGGACTTTCTGGGCCAGGCGCACTGCACTCTGGGAGAAGTGGTGGGATCTCTGGGCAGCCGTTTGGAGAAGTCTCTGGGGTGAGTAGATGTGCTGGGTCAGGGAGGGCTTTCCATAAATAAAACCAGGTGGTCGAGCCGTCAGACTGGATTTGCTGGGTGTCACAGTCCAGACATTTGTATGTGGTCCGCAGGTGCTGCTAAGTTTATCACAAGGGCATTTAATACATTTTAAATTAATTTTGTGTGAATGCTTTCCTCATTAACCTCTCTATCAGCTGTCTGCAGGTGCATGGCTTCCCCGATTCACTTTACTCCCAAGATTCTTTGTACAGTGGACCAAGTTACAGCCTTTTACAAATTACTTATACACCTGTGAGGAGATGGGATTAAGGGCTGATAGGCATTAGGGATGTGGGATTTTCAGATCACCCAAAATCGATGGATTCTGAAGATGAGGTGGCAAAAAAATAAAAAAATAAAATAAATAAAAAAAACAACCAACAACAATAAAAAAAAATAAAATAAAAAAAGACTTACTTATACAAACAGACACCGTAAAAGGACAACAACGCAGCAGTTTAATGTCATCTACGATTACATCTACGATGTAGAGATTGGATGGTGTAGAGACTTGGTTTAGACCCAGCTACTTTCTTAATTTTACCGATCTCTCTCATCATGTCGCGCCCCTCTTGTCTCATCTCCAGTGACTGCATGTTGTGTCAGTCCAGGGGCGGATCTAGAGGGGTGGCATGGGTTGGCAGCTGCCACCCCAGCTCAATAGGAAGAATACAAATTTTATCAGCTGAACATTTAGTTTAGTTTAGTTTAGTGTAGTCTTTATTTGAAGGGACAATGTACAGAGACATTATGCTCATAAAACAGAGATGATCTGCACCAGATTATAGCTAAACAGCTAGTTTCCATCTGCAGTCCCTGAGGAACAATAATAAATTATACAGTGCAATTTACCAGTCGATAAGATAAGACAGCTACTCACAGTGACCACTCACTGATCCAACACACATCCCATTTACAAGGAGAAATCTGATTTCTGAGTGTCAGTGAACACGTCACATGTTGGTAGCCTGGTTGCAACAGCCACTCTGTGAATTCAGCGCGACCCTACAACTTTGTCCAAACACACATACTTAAAAACAATTGAACTGCAGCATATAAGTTGTGGTGTTTCTTTCATCTGCTGCTACAGACAGCTCCGAGCAGCTCCGAGCAGCTCCGAGCAGCTCCGAGCAGCTCCGAGCAGCTCCGAGCAGCTCCTTACTCTCAGCAGCGCACTGCACTCTTCATATCAGCCACGCAGTCATTTACGCAGGGTGAGCTATAACTGAAAGTTGTGGCATGGAAGTCAGGTGAGGAGGTGTGTTGTGGCGCACTCACGGTGGGCTATTAATGCGTATAGGCCTATTAGATGATGTTACAGCCTTAAAAAAATCAGGTTTGTTAGCTAAATCTTTGAGAAATCATTAGTAGTTCAATTTTTGTAAAAAAAAAAAAAAAAAAAAGCTTCTGGACAGTGTAAACACTAACCTTTCTGAAAAATAACAGTGTCAGTCTATGAGTAGTCATTTTAATATTCTGCTCTTTAAAACGAATGTGTTACGTTACTGCGTTAAAGTGTAAAATAATAAAAGTGAAAACGCGCTAGAGTACTTCCCGTTCACTTTAAACAACAGTACACACAAACACTTACATTCACTGATGTTGTATTTGTTCGTTCATTACTTTCAACATCAGCCAGTGTACATAAAGTCCACAACACCAGGGTTAATTAGGCTGCATCAGTGACAGTGAGGCCCAGGACATACATCTACAGCCTTCAGTTGCTTCAGAATATTGTGAAAGTGAAGCAAACATGGAGAGTGAAGCCATTTAAAGTCAGCAGCGGCGCCAAATGAAAAATTCAATAAAAATCCTTTCACAGCGATTCAAAACTTTAGAAGTATAACTTCTTAAATTAGCTGCTTTGGTCAAGGCAGCGATTGTTAAAGCTGGCGGATGTTGCGCGGCACAAGGCTTTTCAAAATAAACTACAAAAATGATACTTGAACAAAAGTTTGGATGACTTATTGTGAAAAGATGTTATCACCGCAACGTAAACTTAACGCAACAAAAATGACGAGAAGAAAAGAAAAATTAGACTTAAAAGACGAAGGAGAGACGGAGACGAGACGAGACAAAGACAAGACGAAGACAAGACTAAACTAAACTAAACTGAGGAATGTGGGCCGCACCCCAAGATAAGACTGGAAGGGTGTCTCGGCCCCCCCCTTGAACTGATAGTGGAGAGGATTCAAATTACCTCTGCTAGAAACAGAATAAATGTCATAAAAAGAAATGTGTCTTACTCCACTTCAATTTACGCACCTTTAAAAACATGTTATATTTAACAGTTTGCACAAAACATAGCTATGACATTTTCCTGTAAAGTAACATGTTAATGCATATAAAGTCTTTTAAACAGATGAGATGTGCCAGGTCTCTGGTTCATATCAGAGAAGAGAGGAGACCTCTTCTGGCATATTTATTGGTCTGCAGTTCGTATAGGACAGATATATGTCTTTGTTTTGTGTCCTTGGTGGGTAAGAGCAGACTTCTCGTCTCCTAAAGGAATGTCCATTTTTGATAGAATTTCAGCAGTGGTCCAAAACTCCTACAACATCTAAACAAACATCAAGCCGTTGTACTCACCACGTTATAAACAATCCCCCGGTCCTGTGATAATCTGCCACACAAATCCAAGAGTCGCTGTTGTTTAGCAGCTTTTGGCAGCGTGTCTCCTCTTTTAAAGTCCACAATAACAAATCTAACTGCTTCACCTCTGCTACTGTTGTTGTCCGCTTGAATTAGGAGTTTGGAGAAACAAGAACGAGCTGGTTTACACTACACTCCTGCTGTACATCATGTATAGAGTGACCAGATGTCCCTATTTAACCGGGACAGTCCCAGTTTTAGGTTCCTTGTCCCA
Organism: Bostrychus sinensis; assembly: GCA_020698575.1. Classification (NCBI taxonomy): domain Eukaryota; kingdom Metazoa; phylum Chordata; class Actinopteri; order Gobiiformes; family Eleotridae; genus Bostrychus; species Bostrychus sinensis. Next base: position 41,458,115 of record CM036239.1, on the reverse strand, counting down.
TGTCCCAAGACATTTCTGTAAAAACACTCTTATGTCCCAGTTTTCAACCAACCATATGCCAGATGTCCCCATTTTCACCAAGAGAAACATAGGAAACTTAAAACACACTTGTTTAAAGACTTGTGACACAAAAAGTGATTTACAATGTAATTAAAATTTAGGAATACATTACCATTAAAATTAAAACTTAAGCCCTAGCGTAATGTACTTTAATTTCCTGACAGAAAATTGTATAGATTTCAGAAACTTTTTGTTACTTGGTGAGTTAAAATGCACTGTGATTTGTGAAAAAATAATATGTGTCCCAGTTTTAAGGTCTAAAACTCTGGTCGCCCTAATCATGCAGTCCACTTAGCCGCATGCCGCTAATAACTTTTGAATGTTTTGATCACATACAAAAGTGCTCAGCTGTCAGAAAAGACACACAGCAGCCCTGCATCGTCACTGCCGACTGCAGCCACTGCCTGAGACATGGTGACGATGAATCGGGTTTCTACTAAACTAACACGTTACTGATTTGAAAAAGTAACCTGTGAGAGCTAATGGTTGGTTGTCTGTCAGTGTGTCTCTGTGTCAGCCCTGAGACGAGCTGGCCTCTGTCAAAACCTAGACCAGCTCAGTACATGAATCACTCCATACTAGCTAAAACCTGAAAGGAAAGAACATGCACAGTACTAGCGCACACTTCTGTCTTACTCATTGTTGCCTCTCTTTGTCTTGATTTCAATAGAAATGACAGTGATCTTGACAGTAATCCTCTGTTCCTGGCTCAGAGAAGTGGAATGAGCACCTGTCGCATGTTTACTATTTTAATAAGGACAGGGCTGTGTGCACACTGCATTTCACCAAAGTGCAAAACGATGTAGTGTGCACTGAGAGGCTTGTACACAGTCGTCTGGTGAGAGTGGCTTTTGAGGCGAAGTCTTGAGGGAAAACACTCTCCAATCGCCCTAAGTGCCTTTTTAATTTTGATACCTTTTATAATGTCTTTAGAACAGCAGAAGCTAAGATCTTACTAAAGCTGTTCAGTCCATTTACTTCAATTAACTAAATGACACCAGTGTAGCAGGTGCAGACAGCATCTTTTTTAGGTTTTATCTTGAAATATACCCTATTGTTTGGATTTTATAAAATTAATATCAATTAGAAGAAAATGGAAAACCATAGTATTATTGACTAGAACTGTGCATGACATTACATTGACAAGCACTCTTTTATGTTAAGTTTAATTAATTACCTGTTTATACCGCCTCTCATCAGTTGGGACAATTCATTAAAATAAAAACAAAATGCAATGGCTTCCAAATATTAAAGTACATTTTATTTACTAGACCATAAACAACGTATCAGATGCATAAAAATAATAACATGTTCTGAATTTGATGGCAGCAATGCATCTCAAAAAAGCTCGAATCTGGAAACAAAAAAGGGAAAATAGTTTAACTAAAAAACAAGCAAACAAAAAAACACTTTTGCATAGTAATATAAGGAATATGTCAACATTTCAGTTGGTTTCAAATTGAATGGGTAAAAAACATTGTCCTAAATTTTTCAGCATTGGGTTTGTATACGAATAATCACAGTTTTATGTTTTTTATACAATATGAAGCAAATTTGAAGCAGGCTTGCTTAATATATTTCTCATCTAGCTTTAATGAACTTTTGACCAATGAAATTCAGTCCAGAGCCTGTTTTTTATTCATGAATTTGAGTTTAACCTAACCCTTATGTTATCAAAAGGGGTATTCAGTATCATGGGTCATATATGATCACAGTATTCAACATAGTTATCCCATAAAAATGTTTTTATACTGCCCTGAATAGGAACATGCAGAACGTTACAAAACCAGGTTTCAGTAAAAAAAAAAAAAAGAAATGAGTGCAGTTTTCTTTGCTAATTTCTTTGCTATTGCTCTCTCTACTCTATTGCAAAAACTCATGAGTCAGGTTGACTCCTGTGTATTTGACTCTTGTTTTCTCCTCACATCTGTACAAAAGTTTCCGCTGCCTTTTGCCTGCTCTGTCATGACAAACTTCTAAGAAATAAAGCCATCACTGGCTTGTTGTTATGATTTACCTGGACATGCCACCTTCTCACAAGACTTCAGTGACATCTGATTGTTGCTTCCATTTTTGCAAGGCACTTTTTTGCCAAGATATGACAAGATACGAGGGAGGGACAGGGGGTTTATTCACCCTGCTACATCACAATGACTCGAAAGCTGTTTATGGCAAAAAAGATGCACAGTTCTGCATTATTTTTTGACATCCATTTCTTGGTTTGGTTTATATCTTCAGCCACCTACCAATGAAGAAAACAAATTGAATTCATTTTAATAAATATATTATAAATATATATTGTAATTTTTTTTAACAAAGACTGTAGTATAAACATTTAAATTAATATGACATTTTACTTGTGATCCTATTCCTGCAAGTAGCTGTTTTATAGTGTTTTTATACCTTTACATTTACTATATCTGCATCCTCTGAAGGCATTCACACAATTAATTATTTACGGCCTCTTTATATGAATTGTCTCATTGACTGAAATTATTATTTGTGACATTCCCATAATAATTTATAGAGCCAGTTTCTGAGGTGCCATCATTGATTTGGTGCTGAAAAAGAAAGGCACCTGTCATGTTTGATCAGGGAGGCAGGTACAGCGAGGCCGCAGCTGTACAAGTCATTGTTTGACTGAGATGCAGTGTGTTCAGACTGGGGCACATAGACACACCTGCAGCCCCACACGACAGGGGGATCTTTAACAATTTTAATGAGTGCTAATTACAGCTAATTACATTGTTCAATCAAACTCTGGTGGGCATTAGGGAGCGGAGGGAGTGTGCATAGAGAGGCTGACAAACAGCAGCAACAGTGACAAGACTCAAAGTTCAGGACTTACATAGACCACAGTGTATGAGTTTGCACGCAGCTGTGTTTTTGCATGAAAGGTGCAATGTCAATGAAAAATGTGAATATTGTGGAAAGAAATAATTTATTAGTATTTTAATTCAAAGAGAAAAGTCTAGTATATTACATACAGTGAAGCCCAAAATTATTCATACCCCTGGCAAATTCTGATTTAAGTTACTTTCATTCAACCAACATGCCACTTTTTGTTCAAATGTAAAGAAAAACAAAGCTGAGAAATATTTTTTTCCACAATGATACCTCTTGTACATCGTCTTATTATCTTTTGGGAGAAGCCTGTGTCATTTCCAGTCAAAAAAAACAAAAAAAAAAAAACTTGCTGGTTGAATGAAAGTAACTTTAAGTCAAAATTTACCAGGGGTATGAATGATTTCTGGCTTCACTGTAGATTCAATACACAGCATGGAATATTTCAAGCGTGTTTATATTAAATGTGATGATTGTGGCAAACAGAATATTACTTAATAATAATAATAATAATAATAATAATAATAATAATAATAATAATAATAATAATCACCACTCCTAAAACTTGCACGCTCACGTAAAATCACACTCAGTTGTTTCTTCCCCTTGCCTATAAAGTTCTGTTATATTTAATGAAGCTATGAGCATTGTCCAAGTCAGCCCTGTATGTAAACACACTGAATTAAATTAATGCTGTCATATGAATTCTAAACCATTTGTAGATTATATATTATGTTTTATGTAGATTACCCATTGGAAAATTGTTTTATTTTCTGAAACCTGATAGGACAAACTGTGAACTGCTGCAGGAAAAACATATTTTCTTTTCATTTTTAAAGCAGGGTTTCATAAAAGCTTGTTACATTTATGAACTATCTATGAAATTTTAAAAATTAACTCATTTGACCTATATCCAGCGGCTTTCTAAATTTGAAATGTTTTATAGAAAAATTCTCCAGTACTGACAGATTTTTGAATTTTTCACAGCACAGATTCATTTGGAGTATAAAACAGGTTAATCTCATATTTAATTCAGGTTGATTTGAAAAGTTACTTAAATGAATTTTTTATGTGAGTTTACTGTTGTGCGTTTCCCTCAGGGCTTCCTCTGACTTTTCACTTCAGAAACACTGAAGCTCGGCCTGAGTCACTGTTAGTTAAGTTTTTATGAACACCTCAGAGGGACAGAAGCTGCACTCCACAATCCCAGACATAATAAAGTGTGAGAGGCATTCATCGATTGGGCCCAGTGATGCTGACCTAACATAATCTTAGTCATACTTTACTACAGAGCTTAGGTCATTCATTCATTTAGTCATCAGCTACTGTAACACATTATTGCATTTCTTAACCCTTAGATGCATGAGTAACTGGACCCCACACGCGTCCATAAGAGGGGTAAAAATGACCTGTATTAGAATCAATGTGTTTTTATGCCTCTTTTGTCATTTTACTTTAAAAATATCATTTGTACTATATTTTCTATCATGTTTTAGTCTATACAAGAATGAACTAACTAAACAACTTAGCTTACTTAGCTTTAACTAAACAAATTTAGTTAAAGCTAAGCAAAATAACTAAATATAATACATAAAAAAACATAATGATACTCCCCACACCAATACCTACTACAACCTACATAACAATCAGCATAAAGAACAATAAGCAGCTTTCTACAACATTTTAAAAAGATGTTTAGTCTAATAAAGTGGCCTGGGGTGCACACGCCATATTCATGTAAACAAGAGCAGAAAGAAAAATGCTTTAAAATACTTTTTCCTTATGTATAACTGTATCGGCCGATGTATTGGATATCGATATTTTTTTGTTACCTAATATTGGTAGCCAAAAAAAAAAAAAAACTCCATATCAGTCGGGCTCTAATTAAAACATTGTTATGCAAAAATTGCAAATTTTTTTATTTTTTTTTCTCATGTTGATGCCAGGAGTAGTGCGGTATTTATTGGAGAAGTTTTACAATAACTAGTAGTTGCATTTTTCCATTTTCACCTGCCGTGTCTCGCCTTAGTAACATGAAGTAAAATGCTGTATTCACTGCTGCATCTGCTGTTGTATCGCCAATATATCTTTTCTTTTTTGTTTCTCTTACACCACTTTCATCATGGGATATTTAGTGTTTTTTTTTTATAGCAAACATCTCACTTTTTTATCCATATTCTTTAGAATTACTGTTGTTGAAAGGCTCAGTGTGATTTGCAGGATTTCCAATGGCAAGTGCAAATGTGTCTTGCAGACAAAAGCTGATAGCGCTGAATACATGGCTGATTGTACGCATTTGTAAAGAAAAATACAATGAAAGTCTATCTGTCTCCAGCGTGACATGTGGTTTGATGTCAATGATCCCTTTGTATCTCAGATTTATAGTTATGAGCTTCCTCTTTAGACTGAGCTGAGTTTGCCTCTATGGGAAGCTGCACCGCTTAAATTAGATGGATTCTCGAAGTTGTGAATATAATCATAATTAAGATTCTTTTGAGGTATTTTACCGAAACTATGCTCAGTGTAAATTGTGTGGATCCTGAAGTGGCCCAGGACTTAATTACCCACCTCTCGCCAGACGCTGATTGCAGATGCATGCGTCTTGATTACAGGATTCACAGCGGTTCCTGGTGGTTACACACACACACATCACCACTTTCTCAGTCTCACACATGCACATAACACAACTGCAGAGGAAGGCTGAGCTCGACCTAAAGCACTCATCAAGTTGGGCGTGCGTTTATCATTCATTTAACCTAAGGCTGAAGAAGAGATGTTTGGTTTTCACTGACGCCCATTCAGAAATATAAAAATTTTGCAGGGCATGTGTAGATTACCCCCTCTTTTAAACAATATTGTGGAACAACAATTTCTGGAACATTAAAAGTCGCCTGTTATACTAAATTAATTCACATGTTTGGGTTACCCAGTATGCTGAGCCCATTTCCTTTCTGAAGACTGAAAACGCTTGTTCTATTGCTCTGCATAGACGCATGAAACCAGGAAGCTCCATACACCGTCCCTGCCCTCATTCCGATAATGTCAGCACTTAAATTGCCATCACTACGAATCTGTTAGTGTCATGTTGCTAATAGCCATGCTAAATAGCCATTTTATGCTCTGTCCAGTCAACAGGAGGCAACAGACACCTAATCCAAGCGTTCTCTGCAAATTGCAAGTAACAGCTCCCCAAAAGAGGACATTTTCCATGCATACTATACATTATTTTAAGTTGTAAAACATGAAATACTAAAGCAAAGGTATCCAAAACTTTTTCAAAAAGCCTGAAAAAACATAATAAAGGACCTTAAAAGCTTAAATGATCAGTTTTACTAAGGCCGTTCCAAAATCTGTTACCTGTAGTGTTTCTAACCCCACTGCTCACCACCAACTCTATAGCTACCCTTCTGTTTTTATTGAATTAACAAATCTAAAACTCAACCAATTTGCCTCCTCAAAATACAAATATAAGACATCTAGGGCTGCAACAACTAATTGGATTGGATTATTGAAATAATTGTCAACTAATTTAGTAATCGAATAATTGCCCACTGGGATATTTAATAGACTCTGACACATGCCATATTTTTTTTTTTTTTACCTAGATAAAGCAGTTATCAGTTAAAAACAATGTACATTTTGTGTTTTTGATTAAAAACATCATATATGTATTACAGATGATATTTTATGTATATATGCTCTATATAAACATCTTCAAGAAGCTTGTAACTTTGTCTGATTTAATTTCATAAAAATTATGTGCTTTTTGGTAGCATTATCACCAATTTTTAAGCCCTAAAGACATCAAACTAATAATTTGGAGCTTACCATAAACATTTAGCACCGTCTCACTAGCCTGATGCAGCAGTTATTAAATGATAACTATTAACATTGATTCATTCTTCTACCTGGAGAGAACCCACGGTAACATGGGGAGGCAAGAGCACTAACTGCCCTAGTAAAAAAAAAAAAAAAAAAAAAACTACTGTGCAGCCTTAGTACATTTCTAGGAAGTAGGTGTGGTACGTGCTCGGCAAACTGTGGCATCCATAAATCAAGCTTTAACTTAAACCTGCCCTGACCACCCATGTCCCATTCCAAGGCATGTGTCTGCTCCAAAATAATGACCACACATCGCACTGGAAAAACACAAGACGGGGAAGAAGCAAAAAAACAGGCATTTGAGGAAATAACGAGCGGTCGTGTCCCCGCCGATATCCCGTCGCCGAGGGGGACCTGCTCGGAGGAGTTGTCATAGCGACGCTCATCCTGTCATGGCTGTTTGTCTATGCATCTTTCACCATTACTGTGAGATGACATGATTGAGACTGAAGGGTTGATGATGGAGGAGGGAGACTTACTGTATGTTAAACTGATATGGATGTTTAGACTGCTGTAAATTAGGGAGGTAAACAGCTGACAAAACAGCAAAGACAGAAAAAGATGGGTGGGTCAGCTGGAAGTGGGGGCTCCCTTGTCTTCCTGTCTAATAAAGCCGCAAAGGCTCCAAAAACATCTTGAAAAATGAAGTCACAGTGCTGCCATGGACTTTGTTAAGTACAGAAAATGACAGTGCATACTCTGGTGACTATTTTAAGAGTATTGCCTGGTCAGTCAGTATTTTTTTTTTTTCAGACAAAGAATTAGTGTAGTCCCTGTTTGAAGTCGAGACAAGCTACACAATTTACAATTTAAAAACTATAAAATTGCTCACACTGTGCAAATGATAGGTTGTCTGCCTGTGTCAGCCCTGTGACTAACTGTCCACTGTCCACAGCGTATCCTGCCTAAGGCCCATAGTTGCTGGGATATGTTCCAATCACGGATAACCACTTATGGGAATAGGAGAAAGAAATTGAATTAATGAATGCCTATTTATATCACCAGTCAGCTTTCAGGAGTTTCCAAACAATAATGAGCCCGTAATTATAAAGCCACACCTTTTTTTGCTTTGAAAAGTGAACTCTGTAATAAGATACTAAAAAAATAGCTTTCATAATTGTGTCTACTTATCCACTGGTGTTCTTCTGAAGTAGCATTACCTACACTTAGTCCAGACATAGAAGAAGAATAGTTATAGAAGCCCGCGTCTCTCCAATAATCTTTTTTTTTTTTTTTTAAACCTACTCCAAAATGCATATATAGTCAAGGCTGCAAAGTATGGAGATGTGCTGCAAGTTAGAGCCAGACATAACTGCAATACATTTTCAGTTAGCCATATTATCATTTCTTCTATTTCAACCAGAGGCATATATATTCAATTCATGTTAATTAGTAATATGTGTAGTAGGAGTATGCAAAATATGTGTTGACTAGCGTTTTGGCAGTCTTGTTCCATCCACTAATGATAACTCAGCAGCTTTGAGTCACACATCACAAATTCTGACATCCATTTAGCTGCAAGATTACGCAGACAAATGAAAATGGTAAAGGTCATAAAAGGCAAGGGTTTTTCTTTGTTTTATATTCACTGTAGTATCTTGTTGGTAAAACCTGCAAACTCAAATGCATTTAAGCTTCAAATAATTAAAAAAAAAGCCTAGGTGACATTACAGAAGTAGGAAATGCTGGGAGGCTCTGAACAGAGATAGTCTGGAAAAGGGCAAAGCAGTGAGTATAAATACACAGAGACCAGAGGTGAGGCCAGGGGCAAGAGCAGGTGAGTGTCATGTGAACTACACAAGGATAGGAAGTCAGGAATTTCAAAATAAAACTGGATCACAGTCTGCATAGATCAATGGGGCATGTGGTTTGGAAATAGGCAGCTCGCCATCGCAATTCTTCTTCTGTTCTTTACATACGGTTATGCTTTGAGTTCTGTTTCTAAATTAGGTCCAGTCGTGGGATAACTTAAGACCTTGACACATTTCATTATTGATCAAAATGCCTTAAAACTGTACAGATATTTCTACAATGTAAATGGAGAAAATTAAAGGGAAATTTACTTCCAGAACCAGTGGGGGGTGGTCACTGTTAAGCTCCATTTGCTTTGGACAGTAAAGGAGATCATCTTTAAGTCTCTTTAGTTTGTGTTTGGAGTGAAACGGACTTAAAAACGAATGCAGGATTCAGTCCCCTGCTCCAAAAGGCCGGACCATCTACTGTGTTTTTTGACAAATATGATGCACAATGGCAAAGTAGTAGGTCCTGGGTTCAATTCCTGGACCATGTGGGGACTTTTTGTGTGAACTTCATGTTCTCCTTGTGTCTGTGAGGGTTTTCCGGTTTCCCCAAACAACCCAAAACATGGACGATAGGACGATAACAAGGACGAAAACAAGGACGATAGCCAGCTGAGTACTCCTGACCAAGATCCTGGCTCAAGATCTGGAGAACGTTGCCCAAGAGCTGCACTGTGGTCATCCTCTGCCTGCTGACAGGTTTCCCCAGCGGCACTGAAGGATGGGTCAAATGCAGAGAACAAATTTCCCTATATAGACAATAAAAATATCTTAGCTTCACCAATATGATTATCAAAACAGCATATCAACTAAAGGAGAGAAGATCAACGCTTAAGTGCTTTAAAATCCTAAGTACATTTTTAAAAAATAAGGAGAGAAAGTTTTTTTTTCTCCACTGGGTTACACTATTATTACTACAGCACTTAGAGCACTTGATTAAAGTTAAGCTATTAGCAATGCACTACAAAATGAGCTAATAATAATCCTGTGTGCTAAATAGCCCTCTACATTCAAGAAGGTGCAATGAGTCATTGTTTTTACTGTGTGTCCCAAACTTACTCTCTCTCAGCAGCATTATAATACAGGAGCGGAGCCTAAATCTGTGTAAAGTTATAGACATAATTTGCAAAACTATGGTTTAAACCTTTAGGTTATATGGGTTAAGGTATAAATAAGGTAAATGGCAAAGTAGTCCTGCTTTTGCATAAAAATGAATGATGGTAAAATGCCTCTCAATGTTCATTCTCAGCCATCATCTCCAGGATCTATTGTATTTTGATAAGTTTGTCGTTTCGAGACAGTTCTCCTCCAGTTCCGTGTTGGGGTAAAAGTGGACTTGAATTACAGTCACACAGAGGTCCTCGACCCCAATTCTGCTCGGTCTAAATGAGTGGTGGGGCGGCTTCCTGTCAGGTGGGCTCCTCATCTCACCGCTCTGTCACACCTCTGCAGAGATGAGGCAAATTATCTGCCTCTGCTCTCACATATGGACCATCTCTTCTATGCTGTCAGATTAAATTAATTTGGAATATAGGAAACTTTATACTTTGGAATACTTATGTTGTATTGTGTTCAACTTTTGAATTATCCTCATCTTTTAGCTTAAATAAATATTAATTATACTTTATTAATTTGAACCACAAGCCACAAGGGTATCACAAGCCAGTGTACTTTATGTACCAGTCCCAAGGGTTGCAGCAGGAAGGGCATCTGGCGTAAAACCTATACTAAATCAATGTTTGAATTTCTTTTCATCTTCATTCATTACATCTGCCAATAAGCATATTTCAACCAGTAGAGACTTAAAAACAAACAGAGAAAAGTGAGTGAAGTTTAATGGATGATTTATTTAAGAAACTACTTTGCTGCTTATGCTGTGTTCATGATACATCAGAATCTCGGAAATTCTGAATTTTTGCTCTGAAACTCATGCAGAAGTGTTGGACTCCGAGTTCCTGAGTTGATGTCACAATCATAGGGACTCCCTCTGTGAGAGGTAAACAATGTGGTTACTAACGAGGAAATAATTGTTTTTTTAAAACAAGAGATGTAATACTTCTGCAAAAATGTACTCATCTTTATAAAATGAATGAAGTCCTCAGTGCTACAGCTCTGCAAAAACATCTTTGAATGTTCATTTATCAGTAAATGACTAACGTAGAAATAGAAACATCCCTTGATATAACTCAGTGCCACACCAAACACTTTTATCAAGGTATTTATTTGTTTCCTATAAAACAACATAAAATGTAAATATGGTTTTGTTGTTATTGTGCTGATCCAGGTGTGTTTTCCAAGCTGAACTCATGAACGGACGTTTTTCGGAAGTCGGCTGTTTTAAGTGGGAATTTCCAAGATTCCGATGTATCATCAACACAGCATTAGGCCCTGGCAGGTAGAGAATTTGGTGATGCGATGAAAAGAGAGTTTGATGGTTAATTTAGTGGTAGTGGTGAAGAGGAGGAGATGGAAAGGCTGAGGAAGAGGCAGAGGGTTCTCCTGCTGCGACGGAGTTGGGGCGGAAGAAAGTTGCGGAGCGTAGCTAAACAGTAGGGCTGCACGATCTGGAGAAAACGTGATATTCGATAACTATGTTGAAAATTGTGATAACAGTATTATTATGTTATTTGAAAATAGAGCCTACTTTTAGAACATATTAAGTTAAATTCACTACGTTTCACAAAAATGTAAGTTCCTGTATTTACAAGTCAAAACAGCGACAAAATCAAAACTTACCACAGACTAAACCAGGAATAAAACAAGGCTAAGCTGTGACTAAATAAATTAAATTACCACTAAAACTGGACTTTTTAAACATTTGTATTTAGTCACAACACATGTTCTTTTAAGGCTCTGGTGGAAAATGATTTTTCAGTGTAAATCTCTGTCAGATGGAAGACCACAGCGTTATTGTGATATATTTAGATTCTTGCGATATGGATATTGCGTTTGCTGATATTGTGATTATGATAATTTTGCAATATATTGCGCAGCCCTACTAAACAGCAGGATGACTGAGGGAGAGGATGTGTATATACTATATGTGAATGGCTCGAGAGGTGATTGGATGAGAGGCTGTGATTGGCTGACAGTGAGAGACAGATGATTGGGTGCAGAGGGGAAAAAGAAATCACAGTTGTTGAATTTACGTTTGCAATTAAGTTAGCAAGAAATACCAAATTTTGTAAAAAATGACTTATACCTAGGCCTGCTGACAGGTTTGCTGTGGCCCAGGGCAACAAGGTTTCACATGGGCCCATTACTGTAACAAACCACTAATAACAAAGACCCAGTTGCAGAGAAAAACAGGAGACCAGGTAAAGTCAATAAAGCTTTTTTACTTTGCAGATAACTCACACAAAAATACAGAAAACAGTATCCAAAAGGGTAATCCAACCTCAGGTACAAAACAAGCAAGGGGCGAATCCAGAAATCCAAAAATTCACAGGAAAAACACACAAGAGATCTAAACACAGGGTAACAAAGACAATCTGACAAAGGGGAAAGGTGAGACTAAATAGTTTTTTGAAGGGGAGACAATAAGACACAGGCAGACAAACACAGGAGGGCAGGAAGTAAAACTGAAACAAGAGGGACAGGTAAGTACTTCAGAATAAAACATCGCAAAAATAATGCAAAAAACTAAACGTAACTCAACTGGCCAGGGGGAGCAGTGTTGGCATGGATTTTTTGTATGGATATGAGCATTTACCCCTGAACTCCTGTTAGAGGTTGTGAATTGCTGAAGCATATCCCAGCTACTTTGGGCCTTAGGCAGGTCACATCCTGAGCAAATGTAATTCTCGAGCATCTGTGTGACCGCCCTGGAATCACCTGTGGTAGTATGGCAAACACATTTTTCCAATGCAAAATAATGGCTCTCCTGCTTCGACCTAATGGTTGTATAATTAGCACCAATTACATCCATGTGGTGGCTAATGTGTGGTTTTTGTTTTGTTTGTAGAGGGATCTCGGGAAAGAAATGCGGGACCATTATTGTGAAAGCCGAGGAGCTGAACAACTGCAGGGTGAGATGGATTTGTGGATTTTTCAAAGCTTGTATTTAGATGTGGAGCTAATAAGGCCACTGCTTGTTTAATCATTAGAGAAGCCACCTCATTTACTCTGGGCCTTCCTCTTCTGCTGCTGTTGCTTGTTAGGAATCAGTCATGATGCAATTCTGCGGAAACAAATTGGACAAAAAGGATTTCTTCGGCAAGTCCGACCCCTTCCTGGTTTTCCACAGGAGCAACGAGGACGGAACGTGAGTAAATCCCTGCCTTTTCAACAGCCTCTCTCTCTCTCGGACTCTTTCATCTCTGGTTAAATCCCTGCCTGCATCCAGAGGAAATTGGTTTCATTGATTTGCCTGAGATCAGAATCCGAGCCGGCTGCCTGTAAGAGCATGTGTGGGAGTTAGATGTATATTTAGATGATCTGCTCAATGTTGGAGGGTTGAGTTTTCAGATTACTGGTCTGAAACGTGGACCTCGTCATAGTATATATGTACTGGAATAATATGTGCAAAAGAAGGCCTTAATCTAGGCCATTTACAATGAGTTAAATTTAAAATACATGAATGAATGAATGAATGTAATATGCGGAAAATTAATATGCTGTTGTTGGGAGGGAAGGATAAAGACAATTTTGTGTAGTGCAGTGTTTGCAAGACTTTTTTCATTGTTTTTTTGTGTCATTTTATGCTTAAAAAAGCAAATTAGCCATTATTAATTTAAAATACATACATTTGCATACATTTAATTTACAAAATAATTGGATGGAGCCAGGTTTAAAATTGTTGGTTAATTTTCTTGACATCTTAGATTAAAGTTTAGTAGGTTTTTTTTGTTTGTTTGTTTTTTGTTTGTTTTTTACAGAGGGGATAATGGGTATTTTATGTTGTATTTGAGTTAATGAGAAAATACTGGCAATAGCTTAAGAAAAAAAAATCTTGCCATGTTTTAAGGAATTGAAAAATGTGGTTCTTGTAGGTGCAGAGATATCTTACTCAGAATGTGAGAAAGACTTATTTTGTCATTTCAGATAGAAATCTATAGACACAAGACAAAGTGTAATGAAATAAGCACATTAATGTATAGATTTGATATTTTCTTTTTTTCAGTATGAAAGCTTACTTGTTAACTTGCTAATCTCAAAATATGTTTTACCTGTGGTGTCTCGCCTTAAACTCTGAACTCAAAATATTTCATACATTAAATAGCAAGAAAATTCACAACAGCACATCAATAGCTACACTAAATCTGCATGACGTGGGAATGCGTGAAGTAAATTCAGATTTGCTGGCCTGGAGGTTTCTAAGATGGAGCTGTGTGCTGTTATTCTGGCCCTGTGGTGAATGCCATGTCAGATAACACCTTGCTCTCAAAGTGGGAAATATAGGTTCCGACTGGTCAGGAGTAATTACATTATGTATACCAGTGTGTGTTAGAGCATTACTCATGTTACAGCTCTGAGGGAGAGAAACGTTAAGAGAATAAAGAGAGACAGAGGCTGAAATATGTTGTTGTTATGTTAAAATGATGTATATGCTTGGGTTACCATTCCATACAGAAAATAGGAAAAGGAGGAGATATCATGGAGTTTTCTTCTAGAGTTTTTCCCCTCTCCTTCTCTCTCCTTGTCTCATTTTTTTCTCTCTATATTCATTGTCTCGCAGGTTTACCATCTGCCACAAGACGGAGGTGATAAAGAACACCCTGAACCCGGTGTGGCAGGCCTTTAAGATCCCAGTGAGAGCCCTGTGCAACGGAGACTACGACAGGTTAGTGTGATGTGTTTGCACTGAGACAACTTCAGTGAGGTGAAACAGCCCATTTATCTAATACAGCAACACAAAAGCAGTGGGTCTGGAAAAGCAGACATTAAGGATAAGACATGTTTATTCTTCACATTAGGGAAAACTAAAGATGACGATTCCACACATTCCTCAAGTTTAGAGCATGTTAACAGCTATGGTAGCAGTGCTCCAACATGGTGTTGCCTATAAATAAATGGAAAAGACAGATCTGATGGAGATTTCACTTTAAAACAAACATTCAATCTCTAAACAATATGCGCTTTAAAAGGAAATGTGCTAATTTTGTCCATGCACCGAAACAGAGGAAGAAGTAAAACTTTTACTGCTTTATATGGATTTTTAAATAAGGCTGAGAGATCATAATAAAACAAAATTATAATAAATCAAGTAATATTTAATCCATGTTGCCATAGTAATAGTTGAAATGGATTAATTCATCTTCCTCCACTTGTTCCCATGAGGGGTCGTAGGTGGCTGGAGCTTATTCCAGCAACTCTAAGCCTTTAGGTGGGGACCCAGAGCCTGACATATTCTGACAGACAACAGTTACCAATTCTCCTAATACATACAGTACTAATACTCTATGGGCCAGATTTATCAAAGGTTTGCGTGCTGAATAAGATGCGCTAAAATTGGAGCAAACCCAGGCACAGTTGAGATTTGCGTGTCTTACAGGAGCAGAGCGAACGCAATGCAGATTTTGCTCCTATGACCTAATGAATCTGTAAACTGAGGCGTTCTTCCCAGAGTGCACAAAATGGAAGGCGGAGAAAATGCAAATTCATTCATTTACCGCCCGCAATATTATTTATCAAGGCTCACCGTGACTTTGCATGCGAAAATAGCGTATAAATTTAGCACGTTGGAGAAGGACTTGCTAATCTTTTGCACAGATATGGCTGCTGTGATTCGTGTGAGACGAAGGAGAAGAAATGAACAAATATGTAGGGTTAGAGTGTTTGCCACATGTGCAGATCTATTTGCCATGACGGATGAAAAAATTATTCACCAGCACTTTCAGCTCTTCTTAGTTAAATTTTTGCTTCCGTTTGTGTTCCACTACCGCACTTTCCATGATGCAAAACAATACACGCAATGATGCCGTTTAAATAGTTCCGCCCCATCTGTTTGCACCTGTCACCGGCCACGCAGTTTGTCTTAGTAATTCACGCGCAACACGCCCATTAATAGTGGCCGCATATTTTCTCACTGCACTCGCAGTTTAGCACCCGTCTTAGTAAATATGGCCCTATATGTCTATGGAGGGTGGGAGGAAGCTGAAGAGAACCTAACCTAACCAGAGCTAACCACTCCGCCACTGCAATTATATAAGGAAATACAAGGCTCTACACTAGTGTTTTTTTACTGGTCAAATTGATATTAATAAATACTTTTACTAACTTAGTCATGCCACAAATAAAATTAAGGCTCTGTAAGATAAACAGACCACAGTAAGTAATTTGATGTCTGTCAAGTAGGATGTAAGCAGTACTTTGTGATACAGATTATACATTTGTTGATTTTTTTGATAAAGATAAATGACACATTCCTATTTTTCCAACATAGATGTTATTTAATATAATTTTGCTCAACTATACTGTACAGCAGCTTATATAGAAAAATAGATGCAGCAGACCTAGTAATCAGGTGGGCAAACTTTATGGTATAAATAATTAATGTATTTCAGCTGCTGGCAATGTCAACACTACAACTCACAAGTTTGGCTCAGGTATTTTTTATGGATATAGGTGAATATATATTTTGTCCTGAGAAAGTTTACTTTTGGTACGCCATAGGTGTCATAACAAGTTTCAGTGTGTTTATTTTTATCTTTTATGATTAGCTTTACACTAAAGCTTATGTATAGCTCAAGCAAACTTCATAATACGTTAGAAGGCTGTCTTTTAAAGTACTTAGAGCTTATTTTTGCTGTGGCATAAACATCTCCAGGCAGTCTTTTTTATTGCTTTTTTCCCTCTTGTTTTTACTATCGCCATAAATGCTTTGTTAGAATAGCTATTATATAGTGTATTTTTTGGCTGATAAATTAGGAAACAGAACAAGCAGACAAAACCAGGCGGTAAGGGATATTACTTTTTAATGTAGAAAAATGAGGCCTGTCTTTTAAAATAAAAAAAATGTCTATAAATAATGTATGACAAAATGGCATGTGGGCTGGCAAGAACATAGCTTTAATAAACAGCAATGGTTTGAGTTTGAGGAGTTAGCTGTCCGTGGTGCTGAACCTGAAGCCTGCCATTACTTATTATTCAACCACTGGTAGTCAGTTTAGTAGATTTTTTTCATGTGTTACTTCTGTGTTCCTTGTGTTGTATTTTCCAACAGCAACATGTCCCTGCATGGCTACCATAGCTGTTCATATGCTTTAAAAAGAAAGTGTGACGAGTGTGAATTCTTCCAACTTCCGCTTTTACCTCAAAATGTTCCTAAAAAGCCTCAAAATTTAGCCCAATGTTAAGTTCAAAGTATTATGATTATATTCCTTAATACCTGATTCTTTTCTGTAATACATGATCCCTAATGCTTTTGACTGCATAGTAACTCTCTTTAACACTCTTCATTAAGGAGCTATAACATTTTGTAATCTCATATCACTGCTTTTATCTAAACACCCTTTACTGTATTCATAAAATTCACAAAAGAAAAGAATTGGTAATTGGTAAAATTACTATCAGACCTTTTTTCCGCTGTGTCCATGCAGGACTGTCATAGCTGATGTGCATGAAATTGGCTGTGAAATTGCAATGAGTGCTTCTATCTCCAGATGCTCTCAAAAAGCCTACAAGTACCTCACCGTTAAGTACTACAGTGGCGCCATGGCTTATTATTAGAACACCTGACTGAAAAATCAAAAATATGAACCTTTTTTGTCTCCAAAAGAATGATTTCATGGTTGCTCTGGGCACAACAAGAGTTCTTCTGTTTTAATCCTCTTTTAACTTTGATACTGTATTTGGTATGTCCACCAGCAATTACAGCAGCTCATCTCTCTGGCAGTAATTGTTTCTTTGCTGCTTTTCTGTGAAGGAACTTGACAGTGTGACATTGACAGTGAGCTTGTTTTTTTGAAAGGAAAATGACCTAAATCCCCTTACAGTGGTTCTATTCTATGGTTTATAGAGCACAATGATGTGTATTTTAGAGGCGAATTCAACAGAAACAACTGAAATCTCCTAATAATTCTTAGTGTTTTAATTATTTTGGCCACCGCAGTAAATGATTAAGGTCAGTTTTAGGGCTGCACAATATATCGCAAAATTATCATAATCACAATATCGGCAAACGCATTATCTGTATCGCAAGAATCTAAATATATTGCAATAACGCTGTGGTCTTCCATCTGACAGAGATTTACACTGAAGAATCATTTTCTACCACCACCTTAAAAGAACATGTGTTGGGACTAAATAAAAATGTTTAAAAAGTCCAGTTTTAGTGGTAATTTAATTAATTTAGTCACAGCTTAGCCTTGTTTTATTTCTGGTTTAGTCTGTGTTAAGTTTTGATTTTGTCGCTGTTTTGACTTGTAAATACGGTAACTTACATTTTTGTGAAATGTAGTAAATTTAACTTACTATGTTCAAAAAGTAGACTCTATTTTCAAATATTGCAATAATATTGTTATCGCAATTTTCAACATCGTTATTGAATATTGCATGTTTTCTCCATATCGTCCAGCCCTAGTCAGTTTCCAACCACATGGTGTCACAAGCCAGTGTACTCTTTGTGCCAGTCCCAACCCTGGATATATGGCGAGGCAGATGGAGGCAGGTGATTTGCTGTGGTAATCCCTGATTGGAAAATCCAAAACGGAAGAAGAAAATTCTGTTAAACCTGGCTACAGCTTTGATTAACTGGCTCTAATGTTATGTAATCCTATAGAACACAGCCTTTTGTTTACAATAAATAATTCAATCTAAAGAGTTAATGACAGCATGGGGCCCGTGCACACATGTATCAATGTGTGCTTCCCCTCCTCTGATCCAAAGTCAATAGCAGTCATCTCGTGGTCTCACAGGCAGCGGCAGTAATCTCGAGTTCGTTCCAATAAGCTTATTAGGAGGGGTGAATCGCGGCGGGCTTATCAATAGGAGACACAGGAGACTCCACGGCAGACTACACGTACAGTACACACAAGTACACACCAAATCTCTTCCTGTCTGTGAGAGCAGATAAGGAGAAGCTGTGTTGGCCAGCAAACAAAGGAAAACTGTGTCTTATACAGGCAACGCTGCACTCACTCTCACAGCAGTCAGGACACCAGATTAGCCAAAGCTTTGAGTTACAGGGTACTTCCAACACAAGAGTGTAAAATAGAGGCATACGGACCCAGATTTAAAGATGCACTTTTTTATGTTCCCTAAATCTAATTATTCAGTCCATAGCAGCATATTAGAAGTCATCTGAGAAAAAAAGAGACTCTGAGACCTCATCTGGGCTTCTTATAAAACGTTTTTGACAAGGGAACTAGAGCAAGGACTGAATTTTTTTGACCAATCATAGGCTCAAACCAAAGCACGATGGTCCCATTCAAATTGAACACTTTCATTAGTTGAGTCCATGCTTGCACACGACTTTATACGCTGCTATAGAGTAATGGCTGCTGGAGTCCAATTTGAAAAATACCAATTCCAGTGCTAAATCATAACATCAAATCAATCATAGTTCAAACTACAACCCCACATTTTTTTAGTCAAATATAAATAAAAATATTGATTTGCAATTCTCACAAAAACCTATTTTATACACAAGAACATAAACAACTGGTGTTTCCATAAAAATACACATTTTCAATTTGATGGCAGTAACACATGTAAAAAAAAGATGGAACAGAGCAACAAAAAGCTGGAAAAAACAATTGTAATAAATTATTTTTGCCACTTTTAGCTGATTTGTCACTGCATTAACTAATGTATATTGGTCATTTTGTAGGGTTGGTAATATATGTATAATGCTAATGAATATCAGCTTCAAAAAAATCATAAATGATAAATCATATAAACTGTTTCCTCCTAATTTTGTTCAATATTTTCAATGTCAGCACCATATGTAGTTTTCCTCATTTTGTTTGCTGAAGCATCTGGCTCTCTATAAGGCAGTAATCAAGATGGGGGTCTTTGGTCTTTTCTGCCTTTCCTCCTGCCCTGCCCTCATTCATCTTTGGGTCTTTTTTATAGTTTTTTTGTTGACAATTTACACAGCCTCCTTCTGAGCATTCTACTTGTTCCCATCTCGAGCTCTCCAGTGTCTGTGCCCATTTTAATGCTGCCTTCGCCTCACCACTCTCCTGTTCTTTTGTCAGACAGAAATGACCCTGCCATTGGAGGTTTTGAGGTGGGCTGATCTATCGCACCCTATTCTACCGTTTGATCTCTTCCCTTGTAGGCTATAATAGGATGCAGGAGAAAAGATGTATTCAGAGATGAGGAAACACATTAGCCGGGCCAGATATAGCGATAGACAGGCTCCAGTAGAGATACAGTGCATCAGCTGTCAGAGCCATGACAACAAGGGCTGAAGACATTCGCATTACAATCATCAATTGTTAGAAATAGCATAATTTTACATATCCTTTTTAGATAACTCTTTTTAAAAGTACTACTACTTCAAAATAATATTAATGAAGTAGATGGAAAATTACTCAACAACTTGAGTAAAGGTAAATGTGTAGGGAGTGTAAGGTTTACTCAAGTTCTTACTGTTAATACTATGACTTACCATACTTCTTCTAATACTACTACTGACACCAACACTATTATTATTAACAGTAATGATATCCATCCATCCATCCATCTTCTTCCGCTTTATCCGGGGCCGGGTCGCGGAGGCAGCAGTCTAAGCAGGGACACCCAGACATCCCTCTCCCCGGACACTTCCTCCAGCTCCTCAGGAGGAACCCCAAGGTGTTCCCAGGCCAGCCGAGAGACGTAGTCCCTCCAGTGTGTCCTAGGTCTTCCCCGGGGCCTCCTCCCGGTGGGACATGCCCGGAACACCTCCTCAGGGAGGCATCCGGGAGGCATCCAGAACAGATGCCCGAGCCACCTCAACTGGCTCCTCTCGATGTGGAGGAGCAGCGGCTCTACTCCGAGCTCCTCCCGGGTAACCGAGCTCCTCACCCTCTAATCTCTAAGGGAGCGCCCAGCCACCCTGTGGAGGATACTCATTTCGGCCGCTTGTATCCGGGATCTTGTCCTTTCGGTCATGACCCAAAGCTCATGACCATAGGTGAGAGTAGGAACGTAGAACGACCGGTAGTAAATCGAGAGCTTCGCCTTTCGACTCAGCTCTTTCTTCACCACAACAGACCGATACAACGACCGCATTACTGCAGACGCTGCACCGATCCGTCTGTCGATCTCACGCTCCATCCTTCCCTCACTCGTGAACAAGACCCCGAGATACTTAAACTCCTCCACTTGAGGCAGGAACTCTCCTCCAACCTGGGGAGGGCAAGCCACCCTTTTCCGGTCGAGAACCATGGCCTTGGACTTGGAGGTGCAAATTCTCATCCCAGCTGTTTCACATTCGGCTGCAAACCGCCCCAGTGCACACTGAAGGTCTTGGCCTGATGAAGCCAACAGGACAACATCATCCGCAAAAAGCAGAGATGAAATCCTGTGGTCCCCAAACCTGACACCCTCCGGCCCCTGGCTGCACCTAGAAATTCTGTTCATAAAAATTATGAACAGAACCGGTGACAAAGGGCAGCCCTGCCGGAGTCCAACATGCACCGGAAACAGGTCCGACTTACAACCGGCAATGCGAACCAAACTCCTGCTCCGGTCATACAGGGACCGGACAGCCCTTAACAAAGGGCCTCGGACCCCGTACTCCCAGAGCACCCCCCAAAGGACGCTATGAGGGACACGGTCGAACGCCTTCTCCAGGTCCACAAAGCACATGTGGACTGGATGGGTGAACTCCCATGAACCCTCGAGCACCCGATAGAGGGTATAGAGCTGGTCCACTGTTCCACGGCCAGGACGAAAACCGCATTGTTCCTCCTGAATCCGAGGTTCGACTATCGGCCGAATTCTCCTCTCCAGTACCCTGGAATAGACTTTCCTGGGGAGGCTGAGAAGTGTGATCCCCCTGTAGTTGGAACACACTCTCCGGTCCCCCTTCTTGAAAAGAGGGACCACCACCCCGGTCTGCCAGTCCAGAGGCACTGTCCCTAACCGCCTCGCGATGTTGCAGAGACGTGTCAGCCACGACAGCCCCACAACATCCAGAGACTTGAGGTACTCAGGGCGAATCTCATCCACACCCGGTGCCTTGCCACCGAGGAGCTTTTTAACCACCTCAATGACTTCAGCCCGGGTGATGGATGAATCCTCCTCCGAGTCCCCAACCTCCGCTTCCTCAACGGAAGACGTGTCGGTGGGATTGAGGAGATCCTCAAAGTATTCCTTCCACCGCCTGACAACATCCCCAGTGGAGGTCAACAGCTCCCCACCCTCACTGTAAACAGTGTTGGTGAAGAACTGCTTCCCCCTCCTGAGGTGGCGGACGGTTTACCAGAATCTCTTTGAGGCCGACCGATAGTCCTCCTCCATGGCCTCCCCGAACTCCTCCCAGACCCGAGTTTTTGCCTCCACAACCGCCCGGGCTGCAGCACGCTTGGCCTGCCGGTACCCGTCGGCTGCCACGGGAGTCCCACGAGCCAGCCAGGCTCGATAGGACTCCTTCTTCAGCCTGACGGCATCCCTTACTTCCGGTGTCCACCACCGGGTTCGGGGCTTGCCACCACGACAGGCACCAGAGACCTTACGGCCACAGCTCCTGACGGCTGCATTGACAACAGCAACAACAGTAATGATAATACATTTTAATTCCAACTGTCCCATTTTCTTTTGTATTCATTATCTATGTGTAGTAGGGGTGTTCATGGTTAGTTGGTTACTCGATTAATCAGCAATATTGCCATAATTGATTGAAAAAAAAAAACACCAACAATTAATGGTTATGTTGTACAGTAGAGTAAATGTACAGTACCAATGGAGAGTTTGGGCAAATTAAACATAAAATGAAGCAAACATTTCCTAAAATATACAAGCCTCGAACTTGTTTTTAGTAAAAAAAAAAAGTGACTTTTTTATTACGGTTTATGATTTTGAATTAAACAAAGAGCTGTTTTTTTTATAAAATATGATAGGTGCTGTCAAGCCAATGTCAATTAATCGATTTAAGAAAATGAACTGAATGAGCATCCCATAGAGATATAATAAAACACTGGAGTGGTCATGGCAACCGCTTTGTTTGCAATTTTGGCAGCCATCTTGTGACTGTAGGATAACGCTAATGCTAATGGTAAGTTACCTAAAAACAGTGACATAAGTCTCATAGAATAAAAGTCAGAAATTTAAATAAAGTGATAGTTTTCAACTCCTAATAATACAGTGAACTCTCAAAGTCTTGGTTAGTACGTGTTGGACAATAATAATCAGCCTACTGTACATTGTAATAATCGTTTTATTAAGGAATTTAATCACTGTAAATAAATGTTTTATGTTTATAAAATGCATATTTGTAAATAGGCTATGTGAATAACGTGTAATCATTTAAAAACTGAGGTACAAATATTAAAGTTATAAATCAATTTCACACAGTATTATCAATTAGCTTTTTAATGTATTAGCTTTAATTGTAAAAAAAAAAAAAAAGGCAATAGTTTAAAATAATTTTTTGCAAGACCGGGCATGAGATCTAGCACAAATAAGAAAAAAAGTCACCAAATGAAAAAAATTATATTAAAAAATATCGTGTAGATAAGTGCATCTCCCTATTTGTTTACACTGCGCTCGAGCAGAACATACAGTCACAATATGGCGGCCGCGCTGGATGTCAGTTACAGCATTTCACCATTAGAATGTCCACTGTAGTGTTTTATTATATCTGTATATATTGCTTTATTATGTATAATTTTAAGTGCTACCAGAGAGGGCGCTGTAAGGGTGAAATATTCAAACAAGCAAAAAAAGCATGATTTAGAGTTAGCAAAGATAATAAGTAAAAAAATAAGAAGAAAGAGACGAAATACCTGCTTAATTCCTTTTCTTAGCACACAGCCACTTGTGTCTACAATGTGCTTACAGCAGGCCCTCAAGCAGCACTGCAGTGAAATTTACATTTTACGCCAGGTCCTTTGGAATTTGGAAGTCCTCATATCTGACTGGATTTCTTTATGTTAGTCCAAAAAGATTAATGTATCAGTGGAAGATAGCACTACAGGTCTACAGTAAAGATAACCAAAGTAATACTGATTGTATTATTCAAGTATCTGTGTGATCTGTGGGCCATACTTGTATTGGCATGAATTGGGTAAAGAAACTGAGCATAATCCTCACTCTCTGATGCACTTTATTTTATTATTGTGACATTTCAATATTTAAATCTGCTTTTATCTTATGGTAATGCAGTCTATAAAACCACTTATATGTACGTATATGACAAATGTGTGGTCTGGCGTCTGGGAATAATCATCTATTATGTGGCTCTTTATCATTATAATTTTAGATGGAGACTGAGGAGATGATAAAATTGTGTATCTCTGGCCTTAAAGATGCAATTTTATTCATTTGACTCGATTTGCACTGATTTTATTGTTTTTTTTTTTTCCAACAGAACAATCAAAGTGGAGGTGTACGACTGGGACAGGGATGGCAGGTAGGTTTTGTCCTAATATTATTCTCTTTTATAATGCATTGCACAAGTTCACAGATTTAATTGGTTTGTCTTTGCAAACAATTTATTGAATGTGCTCTCACGACTTCACAGTTTGAAGCTTAAAAGCAGTAGATTACTGCTAGGAAACAAAGTGATTTAGATGACAGATGGCAGGATTTGTAAATATTCGGTTTGTAGCTGTCAGCATACGTTTAATTAGGAAAAAAAGCTTTGTTTAGTGTTTATTGTTGCACAAACTTTTGGATATGCTTTAGATGCGAAGGCTCATTTGTGGATTTGAAATTGTATTGGGTTTTGCTCCACTGGCATTTTACACATTTGCATTTCTACTCCAATGGTCATCCTAATAACTTGTCTATTAATTACATAGAATTGGTTGTGTCCCTTTTAAACACAGCATGGTAAGCTTCATTTGAATCCATTTGGATAGAGATACAACCAACACAAATTACCTCTGTACCAAGACAATTAGTGCCGAATATACAACCCACTGGGGAAACCCAACACTGCAGAAAGTAGTGTTTTGCAGAAAGCCCCAATTCAGATAAACTACAATGGCTTAAGGTAAAGGTACCATCGATTTAGTTGGAAATCAGTTTCATGTCACTTTGCTAAAAAAAATGTATGAGATATAAATGTTAGTTAAGTCAATTCTGTGTGAAAGACTAAAGGCATGGCTGTATATTGCTGAAATAAACAGTAGAAGATTCATATAAATCCTTTTAAACTTTCAAAGCTTAATATAGCACATGCTAGCTATATATTTTGTAGGTCTCACTATTTATTATTGCAAGTTATGCTCATGAAGTATTAATTCTCTGCCAGTCAAAAAAACAAAACGTTTACAATATTATGTTTGTTTTTTTACTTTTTTGTCACTGCATAGCACATTTTTATATATCCACCTCAATATCATAACAGAAGCTGCGTCAAAGACAACATCTCCAGCCCCAAACTCTCCATAGTGATGGGAAAAACAAAACAAAAGACAAAAAAAGACAAAATATAATGCATCCTGGTCCTATAATTAATGCTAGTTTGTGTGTCTAGTAGGTAAGAGGCTGGAGCAGAGTCGCACACTGACTGCTTAATGATGCGTCTGGATCGGGCCTGACACTCACACACAGAGAGACGAGTGACATTTGTCACACTGTAGTTGAGCAGGGAGTCATTTCTCCATCCTATTCAGGCTCTCTCTGTATCTGTTGGAGGGGACACAGCTGACATTTGGTTTAAATGGGAGTCTGAAATGCTAATCATATTTTACAAGGTGGTCTGGGGAGACTTGGGGTGTGTTTGCACTTACTAGTCCACAGGACTCTGTGCGACAGGGGATGAAAGTCTGCACCTGTGCTGATGATCTAAATGCTCAGGTTTGAATTCACATCGAGCTCTGTCAAAGGAACTGAACTGACTGAATGAACAGTTACAACCCGCGCCTGTAGGGAGCATTGCATTAGTATTTTCTGAAACAGTGTAGAAAATTAAAAAGAAGAAATCCTGCTCATCTATTGGTCAAAACTCTGCCTCTTCAGTTGCATGTATCTCCATATTATCATGCAACTCACTTAAATTTAATGAAGTATTACGTTTAGGGCAGCGATAGTGTCTAAATACAACTGTGAACACTCTTTGGTGATTAATAATAAATTTGTTTTTAAATATAAGATTTCCAAATACATTTTAATGACAGTATATCCACTCATTTTCCTCATAGTATATAGTGTATATGCACAGTTCTTTAGTCGCCTTCCTGCTGTTAGTCTGTAGTTTGGTGCAGGCTCAAAGCGCACCATTCCTCTGATTTCAGGCGGACCAGAGTTCACTGGTTTGGTCTGCACCAGATTCTGATTGCGTTTTCACAGCAGCAAAACTATACCATTTCATACTAGAAAACACCCCAATTTGATTACAGCAGACTAAACAGGACAAGTGTGAACGCACCCTTTTCATTGTACTCACTAACTACAAAATGTATTTTCACTACAATTTAAGTGTAACAACTTTACTTTGCAATACTAAATCTACTGAAATTGGCTAACATTGCAACAAGCAACATCTCATGCTTTGGGAGAGCCACTAAAGTGTGAGGGACATTGCATGCACTTCAAATAACTAACCTAAATTTTAATTAAATTAAGTAGACCCTTTTGTAGATACAGTTGTTTTGATTCATATGTTGTTATATTTCGCAGTCATGACTTCATTGGTGAGTTCAGCACCAGCTACAGAGAACTGTCCAGAGGCCAGAGCCAGTTCAACGTCTATGAGGTAAGTACAAACCCTTCCCCAGGTGACATACATATTCAGTAAGATATGAATGAATCCGTAACACATGTAGCCAACATTAAAGTCTCTAAATCAGTCGTGCGTGAGTGGTCTGATGGTGGGACCCACTTATTTTCCTGATCCACTTATTACTGAACCAAGCCTTATTCATTAAATTTCTTCCGCTTGTTCTCATTATGGGTCACTGTGACTAGGGCCTATCCCAGCAACCTTTTCTAGATTTCATGAATATAGCAGTAAATCAGTGATTCTCTACTAGCTAGGGGTGTAACGATTCTTCGTAAATTGGCTAAAAATGTATGCAAAAGTGAGAAATTTTGAATCGGTGTGAAAAAAAAAAAGAATCGCAATGCCCCTTTAATATAGCGTTCAGGCCACTGGTGCGTAATCTGGCTCAGGTGTTTGGCGCTAGACATCATTACCTGGCCATTTTACTTAAAAGAAACATGCATTTATATCAAGTTTTAGTTTACAGAACTCGTAAAATCACTAGCACAACGTGGCTGGAACGTGAAAAGGCTGCACAATTGGTAAATTACTCGGAGCGGCCCAGGAGTGTACTTTCTCTCCTCTGTGCGTCTCAAACAGACAGAGGAGCGCGCACAGTGCCCTCATTCACAAGGAAACAACAACAACAAGCCCAGGGCGGACAGAGACCTCTGAAGGTTTTATTTAGGCAGCTCATACCTGTTTTTCTCCATTTACCATCGTTCAGAAAGTAGCTTGTTAGGAGCGAGCTAAAGCAAAGCTAAGTGGCTAACAACCACTAAAGTTTATCTGAAGTTTCAGTGGCCCCTCCCCCCAAGCGTTTCCATGGAGATCAGAGTCTTTACTGAGGATGAGTCTTTCCTCACTGATATTTTTATAAGACTTGACTTTTATTAGGCCCATTTTATGTTTCTACATGTCATTGTTTTAATATTTACTTTTTTATTACATTTCAGTTAATAAGAAATGTACAACATTTTAAGTTTGATAAGGAGACATAAATAGGCTTTGTAAAAAAATCTTTTGGTCATAATTATACTGCAACTAAATCTGCAAATAAAAATTGAAAAAAACTGTAATTGTGAACATAAAATCATAATCGAATCGAATTGTGACTTCAGTGCATCGTTACATCCCTAGCACTAGCATGTCATGAGTTAAAAAGGGTCGCAGGAATGTAGTATGCTAGTCTCAATGTTCAGCTATTTGAGTTCAAAATATTGCTTTACATGAAATAGTGTAAAAATACATGTCATAAAGGTGGTAGGAAAATAATTTAGATAATATATTTATATAATTTTGGGTCCCACCAGTTGAGAACCACTTCATAAGAAAATACAAGTCATGAATCTCTATTATAGATAGTGAGACTAGGCTGTAGAGTGGACAGACCTAATGAGTAGAATAATAAACTTGACAACTATGTGTAAGGTGTTCTTGAAAACAAAGATGTATAAAAGTCACACAGTCCAAAGTTTCATTATATGTCAGCAATAAACTCTACACCAAGAGTTTAATTTCTTTTCAGGAAATAAATCACAGAGCCTGTTGGAGCCTGAGGCAAACAAAAAGTGGATAAAGTCATTGCAGACGTATTTTGTGATGAGAAATGACATGGAGGGTAACTGTATAAGAGCAGACATAAACCAGACGCTCTATTTTTTTTACTGCAGGCTCATTCTCCTAAATTAGCCGTGGTAATGTTACTGACATTTACTAAATTTATGTGGACAACCAGAATGATAGCGACACAAACACAGGGAATGCAAATGAGCCGAACAGGATGTGAGCACAGTGGTTTAACTGATTGTGGGATTCAGATGTATTCCTGATCATTTTATTGTGACACTTTTTCCGACCAAAGATTTATTGCAAACTTAAAGCTTAAATTACCTGATTTTACTTCTGCCATCCTATAGCCTTTCCAACCCCGCCACAGTATAGCTACTTTTCTGCTTTTATTCAACAAAACTCAACATATTTGCAAAAAAAATCCAAAAGATGACATGAAACTGAAAGCGGTACATTTAGCGTTAGCCTGATGTGATTCGAACAAGGAATTATCTCAGCCTCGGTAACCATCATGTGTTACTTCATCAACTTTTATGTGTTTAACTTTGCTTCCTTTTTTTCCAGTGTATGTTTTGTATGTTTTCTTTTGTGCACTGTTTCTCTGTGTAACAAGACGTATCTAGTGCTAAAATAGCGACTTTCTGTAACTTCGCTCAACAGCCATTATTTACCAGCCAATGGGAGTGTCTCTTACTAGATTATGACTGCACATTAAAATCCTTAATAATAAAGTTTAGTGTAAAGAGTCCAGACCCACCAGTTGGGTTTCACAGCAAAAGATTTGCAAAATCTATTTCACAGATTCACTCTTGTGCCATACGCTGGTGCCACTTAGGGAAAACGTGTATATTCATGAAGATGATTTTGTTTGAGTTTATTTGAGATGACATTTCCAGAAACCATGTCCCATTATTTGCTTTTTGCATAAAAAATCAATAATAAGGTCAAAGAAACAAATCAAAGAAAAAAAATGCTTATTATTCTACAGTGGCATTTGATAATAAGCCTTTTCTTGATTAGGCTGTTGCCAGAGGTGGGTAGTAGTGAGTTACATTTTACTCCATTTGCTTGAGTAACTTTTTAAATAAATTGTACTTCTAAGAGAATTGTACTTCTACTTGAGTAATATTAATTTTGAAATAAGAAGATTCTAATTTAAGTACACTTTTGGACTACTCTACCCATGTTTATTTGTTACTGGTTTCAAAAGGTTTATGTTGTGAAAACGGAGATTTGCAAATGTGTGTTTCTTTGTTTGGAAATACCAGAATTTGCACATTATTTAATATTTTTTGTCTGATTGCATCAATACTAAAACATAAATCTAGTAGTCACTAAATATTTTTTACTTTTACTTGGCTGACTACATTTTACGTCTACTTGAGTAATATTATTTTGAAATAACAACACTATTACTAGTCTTCTAGAGCACCATTTTTTTCTACTCTACCCACCTCTGGTTGTCACTCTACGTGTAAATAAACAATGTTACTTAAATTTTATAGTTTCTCTTTATCCCTTCCACTCTTGC
The DNA here is from genome assembly GCA_020698575.1 of Bostrychus sinensis. NCBI lineage: Eukaryota > Metazoa > Chordata > Actinopteri > Gobiiformes > Eleotridae > Bostrychus > Bostrychus sinensis. The sequence goes on along the minus strand of CM036239.1, from coordinate 41,428,624 downwards.
TCTGACAGTTCTGATGGATAGGGCTTATCTTCTCACAGGAAGCACCAACACGCCTTGATTAACCCAGCGCCGCTCCGAGACGTGAGCACCGGGGGACCGACAATTTAAGCAGCTGCTGTTTGCCTAATAGCTCTCAGATGCACGCTCTCTCACATTTAATATAACATAACACTGAGATTTTCATTATTGCATCCGCACAAAGCAATATGGCTGACTCTTGACATTTCTCTTGACCACACTTGGGAGAGGCTTGGGTGATAAGGAGTCTCTATCTGAGCGGTTTTAAAAGAAGTTGTTCCCATGTTACAGTCAGTGCACCTCCAGCTCCACAGGCACATCTGTCCTTGTCCTTGTGTGGCCATCGTAATGTGAACCAAGGTGAAATGCATAAATCCTGCCATTTGTATGTTGTTTCCCTGGTGAGTCTCTGCTGCGAGTTTAACCTTGGCATAGTTTAATTTAGACCTTAAAGCCTCCATTTAAAGCTATTTGAGATTCTACAGGAGATTTCAAAGCAGAGCCAGCAAGCAAAGCATCCTGTGATCATTTAACAAAGATGTCCTTGGTATATCCTGCCTCAAACGTGGATTACAAGAACGGTCTTAGTGGGGATTGTTTTGATATTATGTAGGCTGCAACCTGAAATGATCTCTCTGGGTGGAATCAGTCTGTCTCTTAAAAAACAAAGACATGCTTGTGTAGGTAAACTGGTGAATCTTGTGGCCATTGTCTAGGGTGTATCCCGCTTAAGGCCCATAGTTGCTGGGATAGGCTCCACCCACCTGGGACCCCTAAGTGTAACAAGATGAATAAATGAGTTACAGAAGACTTTGTTATAGGGCTGCACAATATATTGCAAAATTATAGTTATCGCAATATCACAAAAGCAATATCCGTATCACAAGAATCTAAATACATCGCAATAACGCTGTGGTCTTCCATCTGACAGAGATTTACACTGAAGAATCATTTTCCACCAGAGCCTTAAAAGAACATGTGCTGTGACTAAATAAAAATGTTTAAAAAGTCCAGTTTTAGTGGTAATTTAATTAATTTAGTCACAGCTTAGCCTTGTTTGATTCCTGGTTTAGTCTGTGTTAAGTTTTGATTTTGTTGCTGTTTTGACTTGTAAATACAGGAACTTACATTTTTGTGAAATGTAGTGAATTTAACTTACTATGTTCGAAAAGTGGGCTCTATTTTCAAATATCGCAATAATATCATTATTGCAATTTTCAACATACTTATCAAATATCGCATGTTTTCTCCATATCGTGCAGCCCTAGTTTGTTAAGGTTAAGTTGTAGACGAGACAACGTAACGTCTACAACGCAACTTAAATATGTGTGTCCCAAGATAATGATAACCCCAACTGAGAATCACTGGTCTATACTGTTCTGTACACTAATGTCTTTAAGTCACATTACTCATTGTATAAACACAGACCCCTCCTGGAAGGATATTAGGCTGCTTTGTTTTTTAATATAGAGATGGGCTGATACAAGACAATAGATGACCTCACTGTTTATATGTAAGGGTCTACATATTGTTTTGGCCTCATGTGCAGTGAAGCATGGCTAGTTCAAAATTTGCATTCAAATCGATCTAATACGCATCTTACCTCTCTGCATTTTTATTACCCAAAGGACCACTTTCACAATAAGCTCTTTGAATATTTATGCAAAAAAATGAAAAAGTTACAAGTGACTTGTTCGTTTTGGCAGGTGGTAAATCCAAAGAAGAAAGGAAAGAAGAAAAAATACCTCAACTCTGGAACGGTGAGTCAACATTAAACAAATACTTGCAGATACTTGTGACGTGTGAGGCTGAGGCAGGGCATATGAAAATGTCCAAAGCCATAACACTGTATTATATGCCCAGAAAGAAACACCAGCGTGCTCCTTCTCCAGCAGCGCTTAGTTTGTCCACTCTAAGCATGGATAGTTCATTCCACTGGGTTCTGTCACTCATCTTTTTCATGCAAACAGCAACATTTCATTCACTAACTATAAGTAACATTAGTCTATCTCATTCTGTTTTACACATGCAATACTTTGGTTTGAAACTGTTAAATTCTGTTATATTAGCGTTATTAGGTCTGAATTATTAGCTGTGACATGTGTAGCCTTATTTTAGTACTGGTTTAGCCCCGGCAAAATTGGACAAATCAGACAAATCTATCTGTCTATCTGAGTACAAGAGTGCTTGATTTCTTCTTTTTTTCCATCCTGCTGCACTGCCTTACATTAACATGTCTCTATATTCCTCTTCCATTCATGGCACCACTGATAGCCCTTTACTGACATTTGTCTGATTGTGTTTCTTTGACTTCAGGTAACGCTGCTGTCATTTCTGGTAGACATTGAGGTCACCTTCCTGGACTACATCAAAGGAGGGTAAGGTCAATGACAAGACTTCCATTTAACTCACACAGAGATGTGGAGGTTTGTACTGGTTTAATGAGGAGGGCCATGCTGAGTATCTGTCTGTGTCCATAATAGCCCTGCTCTGACTCTGTGTCTTCAGTAAGATAATGACCCTCCAGTGAATCACATAGAAAAGTCTACATTTGCTGCAGGGCTGCACAATAAATCACAAATGTATTATCAGCAGAAGCAATATCTGCATTGCAAAAAATATGTTATGATCATCCATCCGACAGATAAAAAAATGATCGCATCATTACCTTCAATAAAACTGCATGTGGCCAAATAGAAATTAGTCCTAGTTTTGCTGTGGTTTAGTCTTAGATTTAGTCCTGGTTTAGTCCTGGTTTAGCTGTGGTTTAGCCCTGGTTTAGTCCTGGTTTAGCTGTGGTTTAACCCTGGTTTAGTCCTGGTTTAGCTGTGGTTTAGCCCTGGTTTAGCCCTGGTTTAGTCCTGGTTTAGCTGTGGTTTAACCCTGGTTTAGTCCTGGTTTAGCTGTGGTTTAGCCCTGGTTTAGCCCTGGTTTAGTCCTGGTTTAGCTGTGGTTTAACCCTGGTTTAGTCCTGGTTTAGCTGTGGTTTAGCCCTGGTTTAGTCCTGGTTTAGCTGTGGTTTAGCCCTGGTTTAGTCCTGGTTTAGCCCTGGTTTAGTCCTGGTTTAGCCTTGGTTTTGCTCTAGTTTAATCCTGATATAGCTAAGGTTTAGCCCCAGTTTAGTCTTGGTTTACCCAGGGTTTTGTTATTTAGTCTGGATTCAGCCTTGGTTTAGTGGTAGTGTAGCTCCGGTTTAGCCATGGTTTAGTCTTGGTGAAGTCCTGGTTAAGTCCTGGTTTAGCCTAGGTTTCGCCATGGTTTTAGCATGTTTTTAGTCTTAGTTTAGTATTGTCTAAGTACTGGTTTATCCCTGGTTTTGCCCTATTTATCACTTGATTAGCTGTGGTTTAGTCCTGGTTTAGCCCTGGTTTTAGTTATGGTTTAGCCTTGGTTTAGCCCTAGATTAGCCCTGGTTTAGCTATGTATTAATCCTGCTTTATGCGTTGTTAACTAAATTTTGATTAGTAAATATCTTTCCCATCAAACTGAATGTAACATACACATACAAAATATATCTAAATATCTCTAGTTACATTGCAATTTTCAACATAGTTTTCACATTTTGCCTGTTTTTGTAATATCATTGAGCCCTATTTTGCCTGCTCGAGAGAGAAGAGTGCAAAGCTGTGGGTAGAGACTGACAGATGGGGCTGACCCAAAGTCAAGCTTGGGGTTTCTTTGTGTCTTCTTGCATGTTGCACAGGAGGGCTGCAGACCGCGTGCAACCAGGCATGTCATGGTTCCTCGCCTACAAGCTCTCCCTTCATTAGACTCACAGAGGGGGTGATAGTCGGGAGAGACAATCTGTGTGTGTGCGTAATTAAAAAAAAAAAAAAAACACTCCCTTCCCTCCCTTCCCTCCCCTCTTTTGTTCTTTCTGCCCTTGTAGTTGTATTTTCCTTTTATCACGACCCTTACCCTCACCTGGTTTTGCCTCTGAGCTGCCAACATATGGAGATAACCGGAGATTATGTTGTCAGATAGTCTGTCTAGCCGTTTTGGTCTTATATCCTAAAAAAAAACAAGATTTTTGGCTCAATTCAAGAGTAATGTGATTAGATTTGGAAGGTCAGTGTAACATCACATTTAATCCATCACAATTTTGTAATATATTGCTTTGAGAGAATATAAAAATTCATCTGTTGGCACATAGTCTGCGTGAAAACACAAGCAAAATGGTATTTATACAGTATTTATAATTCTCATCATTTGTGATTACTTACACAAAGTGAGCTTTTTGCACTCATAAATGATTTGTGTTAACCCATTTAATCCCTTACTTGACAGTTATTATTCCAGTATATATACAGTACAGTTGATGTACAATCAAGGAGGTCTGAAGGAGTTAAAGCTTCACATGTTTAGTGAAAGGTTTCGCATGACCACAGCAGTTTATTCCCAGGTAACACTAGGAGGGGAGCTCAGCCTCCATTCAAGTCTCAAACATGAGCTTATTAAAATCAGCATCAGGCATTAACAGGTTTTTCTGTCTCCTCTTGAGAGATCTCACTTGTGCCCTTTGTCTGCTAATTAACCAAAAGGTGCTTTACAGTTGTTAACATATTTGGTTGGTACTATACACCGCGTATCAACACTGAAAGAATGTCTGTCGCTAGTGGTTAATTCAGAAATTGTTCACATCTAATTGCACAGAAAAACAACACAAAAAGAAAAACATAAATGGAGAAAGGAGAACCAAAGATAAACAAATATAAATATTGTAAAAGACTTCATGCATTTTTAACAAATCCAGTAGTGTCTGAGTTGGTTTGGTGTGCTCTGCACCATTGAACTTTGTAGGAGAGAGTTGGACATAGTTTTGGCCGATTGAACATGTTGAATCAGCTTCAGGAACAATTTCACATTCACAATTTGTAATACAGCTCACAATTTTAACATTAAAATATAAGGAACTTTTGTTCTAATAACTATTCAGTGTATTTCCTATATTCATGATGTCAATATGCTGCAGTTGGCTTACCTTAGCTTGTAGTCTTGTGCAGATGAAAATATAATAGCCTCCCTTTTAGGCAAACAGCTGCAATAACCCAGTCCGTTTCATTTATTACTGTTATAAGAGGTGTTTAATGTAGCATGGATGATTAATATTCATTCATACTGATACTCATGAGTGTCGGGAGATTTATTGAGAAGCCCATTATCTGCAGAGTTTAGTGACTAGCACCGCCCGCTGTTGTAAATAGTTATGTCTTGCACATCCGCAGGTACAGCGCTGCTCTGTAGTGGGTCTGAGTGCATGTATCGCTGTGCCTGTAGCCACGTTTTGTGCTGACCAGGGAAGACATAAGATGACAGAGCAGTGGCCCCGTTGTTTAACCAAAACCGTGTCTCATATTGAAAGACGTACTTGGCATTGGAAGACAACTGAACATGATCTAAGCTCTCATTGAGAATAATTTAGGATACAGCACTCTAAAACAAAAGCCTATAATCAGGATTGTACAAAGAATTTGATTTTTCTTTTTCTTTTTTTCTAAAAACTTTTCTTATGAAGTTTTAAAAAGTGATTCTTCAGTTTGGTGCTTTAAAATGAGTTGGGTACATGCACAGTTATAACCACACTTCATTTTCAAACTGGTTCACATAAATCAGAGGAGAGTCTCTCAGTTGTCCTGATGCATCAAGAGAAAGCCTGAGCAGGAGACATCAGGCCTCCGTGTGGTTGGAAGTGCCGAGTGCTGTTTCCCAGTCTAAATGGATTGTAATAGAGCAGCTTTTTTTGCCAGGTGCGTAATGGGTGTACTGAGTTCTCTACCTACAAACTCCACACAATATTCACAGCTTTGATTGCAGACAGACACCCAAGTAGGGACTTTTTCACTTTGACACAGAAGTGAAAAGTAACTAGATACTTAGTTAGTTAGTTACTTAGTTAAAAAAACAGTTTTACTTTTACCCAAGGATTTTTTTTAATTCACAAGTGGTCGCAAGTCAGCGTACTCTTTGTGCCTGTCCCAAAACCCAAAACAGGAGAGGGTTGTGTTGGGAACGATAAAAGGAAAGAAGTAAAGAGGAAGATAATGTTTTACCCTTGAGACAAAGGTAGCAGTGGTACTAAAAGTAGAGCTCTAAAAGTGGTAGTAATAGTATTAGTGGTAGCACTAGTAGTACTAAAAAAGTAGCAGTAGTGGCATTATTAGTTGCTGTTGTTTCATTTCTACTAATATTAGAATTAGTAGTAGTGGTAGTAGCAGTAAGTATTTTCTACTGAAATAAATAAATACACTTTTTTTTTTACTTTTTTCCACTGATGATTTGTTGCGTACTTTTACTTCTACTTGAGTAATATTATTTTGAAGTAATAGTACTTTTTCCACCTCTGCTTTTACTCAGAATACTTCAGTCTGGCTTCTTCAGCGAATCACTCTTCGGCTGCTTCCCACTGCTCTCTTATCTTGTGATTGACAGCGCTTTATAAAAGCTTCAGCCCAATCAGCTAATTGTTCATTCGGTCGCACTTAGAAACGCGATCCACTGGTCGCATTAGCATAAATCACTAATTTGAGAGCGTCTAAATCCAACCACATCGCTGCTCGATTCTTTTCATTTTGTTCAGCATTAGTACCACCCATGGCTCGACACAAAAAGCTCCTCTATTCCCAATCAAAGGGATAAAAATGAGGAATTGTTGGAGGTATCTTTCATGCCGGGTTGTGCTTTTGAGGGAAGAGCTGTCAGTCATGGTGACAGATATTGTTTCCTCTTGTTGTGGTTTGAGATTTGAGGCTAAAATATAAAAAAAAATCCGAATAGAAGGAGGAGGGGCACTCTGCTTGCACTGAATTCACTTTGAGAGGCTGTTATTAGCTTTGTTTTGTGTACAATTAAATCTTGAAAGCAAGCCAGATTATTGTCTATTGGGTTATACCATCCAAAGAAAAGCGATACAAAACAATAGCAGCACGATTCAGGTAGGAGCTTTGCTTTCTCCTTTCCCCTGCCACGTGGAAGCAGTCCAAATTACAACATCTGCTGGGATATCATCAGGACAGGGTACACCACAAGCCCCTGTGCCATTTTTAGGCCACTCTGCCTACTCGTGCATGGATGTTCCCGTAGGCAATTTTAACTTGAGGAAGGGAGCATATTTAAAGCTACTTTTGGGTTAAAAAGAAGAAACGGTGTAGTAAGATTGGATAGATGGTAGCCTGTGTTTTATTTTAGTGTTTGTTTGTGTGTGTGTGTTGAAAAAGACCCAAAAATGATGCTTTTTTATGATGATGCATTTGACTTGTTCAGACCATGGGCTCATTTTGGACACCAGATGCTAATATTTGATGCATGTTGTTCCCTCTGGTGTTTTCAACTTAGCAAAGTAGAACATTTAATACCACACTCTGTTTTTTTTAGCAACATTATGTAACTTTTATAACATGTGTACTAAGAGCAGTGGGTCCCAAATCTTGGAACAGGACTTACAAGTGGGTTGCAGGAAAATCGAAAGAGCGTTAATCTTACACTTTTTCTACGGTTTTATTTACAATGAAAGCTGAACTACACACTTTTACTACTGCTGTCCTGGATTTGATTACAATGAGATCTGTGCCCAAACTCGTCAATAATGACAGTATAGCTACCATTCTGCTATTATTTCATTAAAGGTCCCCTATCATGCTGAATTTATTTTTTTTTAAGCTTTTAACCATGTTATAATGTTGTTTGTATCTCACAAACATACCTGGAGTAGTATTTTGTATTATTCAAACATGTTTGTGTAATCATGTTTGCTCAGACCTCTTCTCAAGAGCTGCAAACACTCGGTCTCTACATAGACACGTGAAACCCAGAAAGTTCACACACCATTGGCAGACTCATTCTGATAAATTCAGTGCTTAAATTGCGGTCACTATGAAGCAGTCACCTCATTTATCTGTTAGCGTCATGTTGCTAATAGCTGTGCTAATTAGCCATTATATGCTCTGTCCAAACCCCACGGTTGCCAGCAGGGGGTGACAGACACCTAATCCAAGCGTTCTCTGCAAAGTTAAAGTAACAGCTCCTCAAAATAAGTTGTTTTCCATACATATACAATAGGGCTGCACAATATGTCGCAAAATTATTGTTATCAGCAATCGCAATATCTGTATCACAAGAATCTAAATATATGGCAATAACGCTGTGGTCTTCCATCTGACAGAGATTTACACTGAAGAATCATTTTCCACCAGAGCCTTAAAAGAACATGTGTTGTGACTAAATAAAAATGTTTAAAAAGTCCAGTTTTAGTGGTAATTTAATTCATTTAGTCACAGCTTAACCTTGTTTTATTCCTGGTTTAGTCTGTGTTAAGTTTTCGCTGTTTTGACTTGTAAATACAGGAACTTACATTTTTGTGAAAAGTAGTGAATTTAACTTACTATGTTCGAAAAGTAGGCTCTATTTTCAAATATCGCAATAATATTGTTATCGCAATTTTTGAAATAGTTATCGAATATCGCATGTTTCCTCCATATTGTGCAGCCTTAATATATGTTATAAGCTATAAAATATGAAATACTAAGGCAAAGGTGTCCAAAACAATTTAATAAAGCTGTAAAAATGAAAAAAATATTGGACCCTGCAAACTCAAATTTTGACTTTACCTTCATTTTTTTGTTCTGAGTCTAGCCCAATGTGAACAAGCATCTGTCTGTTTTACATTGTTTCCTCTTTTTAAATAAAAATATAAACTTTCTTCCTGTTATTATTTAATGACCAATGGGAGCATTCCTTTTTGGAGTGTAAAATTAAATTGTATTAAACAAACTTTCAGGGATAAACGTCACTGTGTACTTAGTAGTAACAAACTTAAAAGTAAATCATCAAAGGATTTAGCTTGTCTTTTCTAGTCTTGCTTCAGGGACTATTCTTTCACAGCCCATATGAAAGAGATCACCTTTGAAATAAGATGTTTTGAAGAATTACAAGGGACCTACGCAGAACTGGGTTGTTTTGTCTTTGGGAAACTGACAAGAAAGTGGAGTACAGCCTTGTAGTCAGTCCCTCCCGCCGTGTGATATTTTGTTGGATCGGTCCCTGGCAGAGTTACACAGTGGGGGAGAGGAGTAAGTGAACGAAAATCAACTGGTAAAGAAGGACCACCCATCTGTTCAAATGCAGTTCACACAGCATTCAAAACAGGGTTGTGTCTCACTTGTATTGCTTTTGCTGATACTTCATATACCTTGACGTATAAGCTATAGGGGAAAATGTGACATTGTCTTTTATGTCTTTTGAGTAGACAGAGTTAAGTTTTTTTGTTGGGGGTCTGCATGGGATTTCCTGATATTTAAGGGCCTGCAACTTTCTTGACTTTAGAAATGGCTGCTTTAGCGTGCTAATTATAGAAGCTAACATATGTGTGTCCTGAGTCGGACACTATGGCCCTGAGTCAGACACGCTCACCTTTTGCTATTTTTCAGTCTTCTAACAGACGCTCGCAAAGACGTTAATTGGCTAATGGTAGATAAACAAAAACTCCACATATTGCTCTACCTCTGTTGTAATTTTTGTGTATTTATGCTAAGTGTTTATAAAATATTCATGATATGAAAATAATTTTGATAGGGAAATGTGCAGGGAACGCTCAGGTCACACTGGGGCAACGTTCTTTCAGTGATCTTAGTGTTTTTGTAGCTAACTTTGTCCGTCTTATTATTTTCTGATTAACGTTAGCTTAGCCCACAGTCTTATTTTGAAAGACGGAAACAAGGTACCGGGTGTGAAAATTTCTTAACATAAATATCCCAGCCTTAAATTAGAGCCGAAAAATCCAACAAATAAGGCTGAAAATGCCAGAAAGGTGAGCGTGTCCGATATTGGAACTTCTGTGTGTCAGACTTAGGGCCATAGCACTGCTGAGCTTAAACCTCGGACAAAAGCGCTATTTCATATGGCCACAATAAAAGAAACTATCCAACCAATATATCGTTATAAACGTAAGAAAATGTACTTTTATTTTATACAATTTGCATTAATGAAGATAATAAATGAGCGACTTTATGACTTGTTGAAGATAAAAAAGTAATAGAATTTTAGCTGAAAGTGTCCGACTCAGGACACACATACGTTAATTGCTACATGGCTAGGCGCTAATACATTTACTGCTGTTTTCTACACTCTGACATTACACACATACTGTATAGTCCATTGGTTGATTTATCTTCTTACTCCCAGTAGGGTTAGCTGATACTATCCCAGTAACTATGGGCCTTAGGTGGTGTATACCCTGGACAGTGGCCAGTTAGTCGCAGGCACGCATTCATTCATCAGGGGTGTACACTGGAGTACCCAGAAAGAACACATGCTAACACAGGGAGGAGGACAACCCTAACCCTAGCCCGAGGATTGATCCCACTACCTCCTTGCTGGGAGTCAAGACCACTAACCTTTCACTATGCACCCCTTAAGGCCCTTTCAAATAGGACGCGGCGGGCGCTCTACTACGGCGTGAGAGAGGAGCGTGCAGTTCATGGGCATGGCAGCCACACAGACCGGGAAGTGGTGCTGGCAAGTAGCAGTCGAGGCTTATTTTTAGAAAAGCAATTTAGCCTTGTATTCTTTTATCATCTCAGTTACAGTAATGTTCAGGGCCTCCACAATCCTTTCATAGTCAGTAATATACATCCTGCTTCTACTGCTTTGTCTGAACAGACCTTTCAGGCTCAGCGATTGGACGCACTGAGCTGACGCCACAGTCCACTGCACCCTCGTTGAACTTTTTTTACCACCGCTCATAGTATAGATCATAGTTTGCAATATTGTCCCACTAATTGCGCCATTTAAAATGTATTAGTGGCGTGTTTAGTTTATGCCACCATTCTCTGGAACATAGCCGATCTGTTTCCAAACACTTAAAGGGGTCTCTAGGGGCTTAATGATAGAAAAAGAAGAGAAAGTTGTTGTCATGGTTTCATACTGTACTGTATTAGGTGCTGGTTATAAATGGATGACTCATATACTTTATAAGGCAGGGAGAGAAATGCCAAGAGGAAAAAGTCACTGAAGAGAAAGAAAGTAATAAAAAGAGTGTTAGAGTTAGCGTTGGGTGTTAGTTGTTTTCTGATATACACTTTGCTTTGTTGGATAGGACAGGAAATACTGATTTTTGTTTTAGGATCATCATGTCTTGCATTGTCAATTTTTTTTGCTGCGTTTTACTTTGCTTCCCTTTTTCCCAGTATATGTTTTTCTCTGTAGCACTCTTTCTCTGTGTATACATACAGTATTCCCTGACATTTGTCAACAGCCACAAGATAAACCACTGTAAACCTATCCAAATCCACCGGTAATCCCGTCACTCAAAACCAGTTAAATTTCTTGTCATATTAAAAATAACATAGTAGTAGATACTGTCAGCACAGCTTCAGATGGTTGGACAGGTCTGAGTTAGCATTGGCCATGTAATATATAAACAGACACAAGATACTGCAGATGACATGAGTGCTACTACATGATATGTATCTTCCAAGCTACATTTAACTGTATGCATTTATAATGGTGTTCGAATGGTGTTTGAATGATATTAAGACCAGATGGGAGGAGAGTTTGTGTATCAGTGGAGTTTAAGTATCTCGGCGTATTGTTCACAAGTAAGGGAAGGATGGGGCGTGAGATTGACAGGTGGAGCGTCTGCAGGAGTGTAGTCATTGTATCGTTCTGTGGTAGTGAAGAAGGAGCTGAGGTGAGAGGCAAAGCTCTTGATTTATTGGTTGATCTACGTTCCTACTCTCACCTAAAGGTCAGGAGCTTTGGGTCATGACCAAAAGGACAGGATACAAATGATTGAATTGAGTTTCCTCCACCGGGTAGCAGGGAGCTCACTTACTTAGAGGTAGCGTGAGGAGCTTGGTCACTCAGGAGGGGCTTGGAGTAGAGCCTCGCGAGGAGTCAGCTGAGGTGTGCATGAGGTTTGCATTTTTGCTCTTGCCTTTTAAGATGAAGCATAGACTAGACTTTTGTAAATGACCCTGATTGTATCTCACCAACAGCTGTGCCATTATAAGGAAAGTCCCTTTTGCAGATGAACAGGTGACATTTTAGATATTTTAGTGTGAGCACCATAAACACCAAAGCCTCAGTTAAGGATGTAGATAAACTTGGAGATGTATCACGGTTGTTCACAGCGATTTATAAGTACACACTTTCAAATGATTATGCTGCTAACTGGTCTTTAAAAGGGTCTGAGAGTTTCCCTGTGCCTTGAGGACAGTGGACGATAAGTTTTTTCTGTTTGGTTCACATCACCTCTCACTCAGGTCTACCTCTTATCATAACTGCCTCAGACTGTTTTAGGTTTAAAGACATTCTGCTTTTTCACTCCACTGCACACCTCCGCCACAGTCAGGTAAAGGGCAGGTTCATACACTTTATTTTCTCAATTTAAAGCTTTATATTGTGTGGACATGGGATAAATGTGGCAATTGTAAAGTGTGTTAGTTGCACACACCCTATTTACAAGTTAAAGTATAGAGACAGGAGTGCTTAAAGCTGAACTACCCAATTTTACTAATGCTGTCTGGGGGCAGTTACAGCAAAATCTGTTGCTTTTGCCGTGATTGTTTTGATGGATATCCGCTTTCTACGTCCTAAGGCAGTAATATACATCCTGCTTCTACCGCTTTGTCTGAACAGACCTTTCAGGCTCAGCGATTGGACGCACTGAGCTGACGCATGCTGTCTGGGGCGGTTACAGCAAAATCTGTTGCTTCTAGCATTTTCAACCCCACCACTCACCTGCTTCAAGAATATAGCTACCTTTCTGCATTTATTTAAAAAAAAATGTAAAACTCAACCAGTTTGCCCCCTCAAAATACAAATATAAGACATCAAACTAATATTTGAAGCCCTCGTTCTATCGCTGGGTTTAGAGTTAGTCTGATTTGAACATGCAATTATCTCAGCCTCGTTAAACATCACGTCTTGCATCGGCAATTTCTGTCTGCATTTCACTTAGCTTCCCTTTTTTATGCTTTTTAGCAGTGTTTTGTTGTGTAACGAGACATGTACTATCTAGTGCTTAAATGTCTAACTTTGGAGCCTTATTTAACAGACATTTGGAGCATCTCTTATTGGACTGTGCCAGCAGATTAGAATCCTTATCAACACAGCCTATATGAGAGTACAGATGATTGTTTATGACAATATTGTCTGCAGTGGTTCCTTTTACTATTTATGCCTTGCTAAAAGATACTTAACAAAACGTCAGCTATCATTTTAAACAGAGCTGTATGTTGAAATAGAACGTGAGCATGCATTGCAATATTGTGTGTCAGTGACATCCAAATAATACTCAGAATAATAAATCAGGCTTGATTAAACATCAGCTGATTTTTTGCCTGATTAATGCGGGAGGAATAGTTGACCTTTTAGAAAGCGCTTTGTTCTGGTTTGGATATTAATATTCACTATGTTTGGTGTCACAATGGGGATGTCACACACAAGGCTGCTCTCGGGCAACAAACTCTCAACTCTCTCCAATAAAAGTTACAGTCACGTAGCTCAAAATCAGCACTCTGCTATTGAAGTGGTCTCCTGCTGCCATTAATCCATACACACAACGTCACACTCCCAAGCACTCATGGATTTTTACACTACTCCACATCACTTTCAGGCAAATTCGTATTTTTCCGTGACAGCTCCCTAAATTGTACACAATAGCTGGCTGACGCATGTTCAGAGCAGTGACGTATGCTCAACTTAACTGTCTTTCCTCTACTATTGTGGCATTTTATCAGTTGTCTACCAGTCCACCTCGTCTAGCCTCCCCCTGCCCACACACACGTCTAAAACTCTACTGTGCTTCTGGAACGATAGTGACAGAAGAGGGAGAGAAAAAGAGGGCATACATAATTTATCCTGCCTCACTGAAGTCTGGCTGTGGCGCCGAGAGGAGAGGGGCCAAAATCTGCTCACTGTCCACTGTCCTTGCAGTTGTCCTCTTGCAATATGGCTGCAAGTTTAGTTTATTTACATTAGCGGGAAGTCAGACATGGACGAAAACCGTCCCAAATACAGAATTTTATGTCCAACTGAAACTGAGACATTTCTTGACAAATAATAAGCCATTTTTAATTTGATGGCAGGTCTTAAACATTTTGGAAATTACTTTTTTTTGTAACTATTTATATTAATTAGCAATCTTTAGTTAAGATGTCCGAGTATAAAAGGAGAACTTATGAAATGCAGTCAGTATTATTAGGGTAACACTTTAATTTCATTTTCATTTCATTTATTTCAAACAAATGGCAAAATCCCCCCAAACAATGATCACATTTTAATTTAATTCCAATCCAATTCCAATAATAATAATAATAATATTTTTTAAATAATTGTAATATATGGTCATTATTTCCATACAATCATCCCCCTCATTGTACCTCAGATTCTTAACTCTATTATGTTTATGATTATAATTATGATTTTATTACTGATACTATAAATTACCCATCAGTTATTACGTTCATCACTCATGTATCACTCAGACTTAAGAGACAATCAACACAAACAATAACTACACTAAACTAAACAGACCCAGGACACTCCTGTAAGGGAAAGGTAAGGAAAAACTCCTAAAAAATCCCAGCTGTGGGAAAAAAGAAGAACCCTTATGGAGCCCATATTGAAGGAGAGATAATCTCCCAGAACGGACAGGCAATGTGTCTAGGGTTCTTCCCTGATCTTAGATGAGTTGATGCGTACCCCCTCTCACTTCCGTCAACAGAACCAACGTGACCTGCACGCCTGCAGTGGTAGAAGAGAGAAGTGTTATTATGCCTTACATTATAGTACCCATTTTTATCCGCTTAGAAAATTGCCACTTTTCATGTCACATAATCACTCCAGGGATCAGGAACACATACAGAAGCGATCGTCTTTGAGCACAGTTCACCGTGCCATATGCTGTATCGTGCAAAGAAGAATCCATATTATCTGAACATGGTCCAAAATCCAGTCTTCTCTATGGCAGCTGGGTTACATTTTGATTCATCTGATAATAGAACAGCTTTCTTTTTTTTTTTCTTTTTTTTTTTTGCCTCTGTTCATTTTAAACTAGCTTTGACCTGGAGAAGGCAGCAGTGTTTTTCATCTGGACTTAGACAGCCATGTTTGCTTTGTCTAAAGTCATGTTTTTTGCAGGAGGTATAGGTGTCTTTCTTCAGTTCATCAAATTTAAAGAAAACTATGCAAACGATGCAACTTTTTGACCTTAATTACACAACTTCAGTGAAAGTTTGATGACATAAAAGTTGTTGCACGGTGCATAAAGCCCCCCTGCACAGCCTCGCAAGATTGATATCTCTGACCCGATGTCCCTGAAGTCTTAAGTCTCACGATAAAGCGACTTGTCCTTGTGAGCCATAACAAGTCAGCAATGGCTTTAGTTCTTAGATGTTTGTCATAGTAGAGTGGCTAAAAGGCAGAGGAAACCTTTGTACGGATACGCAAAGAAGAAAACGAGACTCAAGTCGAGAGAGACGTCACACAGGAGTCAACCAGACTTATGAGTTTTAGTATAGTGCTTTTCTTTGAGATGTAGTAGGAGCTCCGTAGAGAAACATGCAACCAAAACAGTATCATAATCTCTGATACACTTTTATCTGTTTGATCATTGATTGCATAGATGGTTTGTAATTCTAGTAACTGAGTGAAAAATGTAATTTATATTGCATGGATAGAAATAAAGTGATATTATTGGCTTGTTACTCATGTGTGCCATTTCTCTGAAGTCATTAAACAAAGATTAGCTGTGAATATTAAAACAAATTGGAGAAGCAAAGTTCTGCCCACTCAGCCTTTTTTATAGCCTGGTGCAGAGTGACAGTATCAGAATTACTTCTTCTCTTTGAGCTGCTCCACATCATTAAGTGCTCAGACCTCACACAGACTAATGAGCACCACTTATTCCTATTGTCTGCTTCAAGTGGTACATGCCTAATATAAAATAGCATTACTTTAGCCTATTAGAGTAGATCAGAAACCTCCTCTGTGGACTCTTGGGCCATGTACTACGAAGTTAGAAGTTTAGCAATGTAAGTATTCAGTGTCACAAAGCACATATACTTTCACAATAGATTTCTACGGCCATAATTTATGGGCTAAGTTTACGCGGTTGTATACTAGATGGCATTTTACTCAGAATTGCTTCAAATGTGTTTGTGATAATGATGTAAATTTAACATTTAAACAACAGACAATGCTCTTCTGTCTGTTTTATCAAGTACTTATGTGCCATGTGCAGAGGTGGATAAAGTACTCAAAATCTGTACTCTAGTAAAAAAAAAAAAAAAACATACGGCAAAATAACAGTTCTGAAGAAGTAAAAGTATTGAGTGTAAATTTACCTACTTCTGCTACCATTCCTACTACTACTGTTGCTACTACACTACTACTACTTGTATTACTGTTGATGTGATTACTTTTTTAGCACCCACTGAAACACCCAGGATTATTACTAAACCAGTTGATAACATGTCTGATGCAATTTTTGTACTAGATAAAACATACTGTACATATGCAGGGTAGAGCCATATAGCTTTAAGTATGTAAGTAAGTAACTTTTCAGTACTGGGCCTGATCACTCAGTAGATGTATAATTATTATATATTATAAATATTTTCAATCTACTCTCGAATGCTTACTATGCCAAAGGGGGCACTCATATTTTACAGGTAATACTATTGTGATTACCTTTCCATAACATTGTCCAGCATTTCAAACTCACATAGTCTGGTTTTATGAGTGTTGCTTCTACTGCAACAAGCTTTCTTAACACTCAAATCCATATACTGTATTTCTCAGCCACTTACTGTCACCACTGCCACATCTAAAGGGCAGGAGGAACTCGCTTCTCAGACATTGATCAGTGTAACTCAATTAAGTGAGCTGTTCATTCTCCTGACTGTAGAGTCAAGAGCTAGTGGAAAAGGAGGAAAATTATGTTTAATGAATCTTCTTTTTCTCTCTCTGTGCTTTTGTCTTCAAGGACCCAGATTAACTTTACCGTGGCCATCGATTTCACTGCCTCCAATGGTGAGTCTCACACAAACACACTTGATACATGAGCAGCACTCAAAGGCTAGGAAACGTTTATTCAAATCTATGCAGAGGGGAAATCAAGTGTTTCCTAATAGCGCTCTCCATCACACCTGGCAGCCAAATCCAATGTCGTAACATAGTGTGATTAAACTCTGTGTTATTGGTCTATCCTTGAGTAAGACCGGCAGCAGTAACACACCACAGTCCCATTAAATCAAATGAAAGATTCCAGGCTGAAGATGTAGGAAGTGTTTATGGAGCACTTGATTTCTTCTGGCTTCTTATGGGAGATTTCTATTCAATGCAATATCGGCAACAGACAACCGTTACTGAAAGGCAGAGTTGTTGACTCTCCTGTCTAACAGCAAAGAGATTGTGGGTTCAATTCCTGGGTCTGTCCTCAACAATCTCTCTGTGAGAGGTCTGCATGTTTTTGTGTTATGTTGCATCCTCTCAGGCTTCCTCCCCTAAAACATGCAGGTTGAGTTGAATTGGTGAATTTAATATTCCCCATAGTAAATGAATGTAAGAATGAATGGTTGTCTCTCATGGGATAGGACCCACCTACCTGCTACTACTACTTGACTGTCATAAAAGATCACTAATCACTAACCAACACCCAAATGCATTGACATATTTACTTTCATTTAAACACCAAAGAAGATTTATAATAAAAAATAAAGTTGCTATTGGTGCTAACACTCCATATTTATAACTAAAATGATCTGCAAAGTGAAATCAAAGAAATCTAGTCAACTAAGGTTTGAGAAAATTGAAAATTGAGAATTGAAAGTGCTTGTAATCAGAAGAGCACTTGAGTTTTCTTTGCGTTTTTTATTTCCTGCGATATCATCTTCAGACTGGTTTTTGAAAGGCTGACAGAGATCCACGAGGACATAGGAAATGATGTCAGGGATTCAGTGAAAAGACAACATTTAGCTCAGCTGTCATCAAAGTTCACTAACCAGTTTGTTTACAAAGATACTGATTGATGCATTCGAAGACCCAACTGCAAGTCCCAAAATTACTCTAATTTTGAAAGATTTGAAGTCAAAATGATGGTTCCCATAAATACCCACCAGTACATAGCCTCTGAATATCTCACTAATTACACTTACAGATCCAAACATGATTAAACGTTTGTGCTAACACCACTATTCTGTTAATTATTTAAATGAATTTTGCCACAAAGTCAAGATTGAGTGAAATCAAAAGAAACGTAATCAACTAAGATTTAAGCATTTGCCACTGATTAGGCCTTTTTTTAGATCTGTCTTGGCAGAAATAGTACATACACACAACTAAGGACCACTTCCTGATGCTTTGGAAACTGAAATAGTATTTATACTGAACAAAAATATGATTGAAACACTTTTTTTTTGCTCCCATTTTGCATCAGCTGAACTCAAAGATCTAAGACTTGTTATATGTACCCAGAAGGCCTATTTCTCTCAAATATTGTTCACAAATCTGTCAAAATCTTTGTTAGGGAGCATTTCACCTTTGCCGAGATAATTCATCTACCGACATTAGCTCAGTCAGTAGAGATGCTCACCCACTAATCCGAAGGCATTACATACTGTCATTGTGTCCTTGGGCAAGACACTTCACCCACCTGGCCTATGCACAAATGTGTCAGTGTGACTGTGTCTGGTGGTGGTTGGAGGGGCCATAGGCTGGGGAGTGAATGAATAATGGACCAAATTGTAAGGCTGATGAGCTTCCCTGAGACGCTTGTGCAGAAATTCTTTGGTTATGCAAACCAACTGTTGCAGCAGCTGTCCGAGTGGCTGGTCTCAGACGATCTTGGAGGTGAAGATGCTGGATGTGGAGGTCCTGGGCTGGTGTGGTTACATGTGGTCTGCAGTTGTGAGGCCGGTTAAATGTACTGCCAAATTCTCTGAAACGCTTTTGGAAACGGCTTATGATAGAGAAATGAACATTCAGTTCAGGGGAAACAGCTCTGGTGGACATTCCTGCAGTCAGCAGCCAATTGCACGCTTCCTCAAAACTCACAACATCTGTGCCATTGTACTGTGTGATAGGTGATGAAATGTAGAAAAAAATATTTGCCAGAATTTTATTTAAAGCACCCATCGATGTATAAGCTTGTACTGTTGCTACATTTGGAAAGGACAAGGATTGTTTGTGGGCTTGGTGCCTTTTTGAGGAGGGTTCTTGCCCTATATCAGTGAGTGTATTGCTTTGTCTGTGATTTGTGGATGTGCTTGTGCAAAGGAGAAACGCTCACTAACACCGATCTCAACAGATTTGCGAACAATATTTGAGAGAAACAGGCGTTTTGTGTACATCAAAAAGTCTTAGATCTTTGAGTTCAGCTGATGAAAAATGGGAGCAATAACAAATATGGTGCGTTTATATTTTTGGTCAGTGTATAAAAGCTGTTACATTTTGATAAAATTTTGAGAACTGGGCATCAATTCAAACCAAATTCACTCAAGAACTCTACTATACAGATATGTCCACAGAACTACTAGCTACTGTATATTGTTAAAAAAATGTATCATTCATTTCTTTTGGCATTTCAGATTCACCAATTCACATATACATGCATTGCTTTGGACTGTGTGATTGGTAACAAACTTGATAACTTCTTAACAGAATGTGAATCTTTTATATGATTATTTTTGTATTAAGTTGAACCATTTTGAATATTGGCGTGTATGTTGACTCTGGCTTTTTGTGCAAAATAAACGACATCAAACAAGAGAAAACACAAACGCCAAACATCCAAAGGTCAGCTTCAGCTCAGCATCAGTGACTCAGAGCCTCTGTCTGTGCATCACAATGGACAATAAAAAGATAGCATCATATTGATTTTAGTTATATTGACCCAAAGGTACATTATCCCCTGTGACCCCGATCTAATTGGACGTTTTATTTAATCAATAAAACCAATCAGTTTGAAGATAGGCAGATCATCTTTATAAACATTAATCAAAAACTTGTATTTTTATTTTTCATTGTATGACTCACTTTTTCTACAGTTACTTAGGTTAAAAGCTACTGTATGTGAACGTTTTCTACTGAGCACTGCAAATTTCTCATAAACCAAGCAGTAAAAGTTGAGTTTATGAGCTTATACACAATTGTTTGTATTATTAGCTTTTTATTCTTAGCATAGAACAACTAACTTCTTAAAAATGTACAATGAACTAATGCCTAATACACAAAATGTTGCAACTTTTAGAAGAACATTGTGTTTGGCTTCTGAAATCCTCTCCCTCAGCGCTATTTCCATTCGGCAGAAATTACTATTGTTAGACTAATTATTTGAAATGCAAATAACTCTGAGTTTAAAATAGTCATATTTAAACATTTTGAGTTCATACATACATACATTTGTGTGTACTTAAAATGTAAGAACAGAACATGTTGCGTGAGTTTGTTTGAATGTGGCCCCAAAAGCAATGCTGTTCTTTCTAAACGCTAATAAAAAATAAAAAACAAAAAATGAATGACACAAAAATACTAATTTAAATGGCATCTTGTATACTAAAAGCACACAATTTTGACATCAAACTCCTGTAAAAACAGCAAAAAAAAATTTAAACCAGACGACTAATGCCTGAATTTTAAATATTGAATGTCCTTCATAACTTTGGGGCCCATTCTGAAAACTGTCCCTGGAGCCCCACAATACTAATTTAGGCCACTGTAGACAAATTTATTACTGACTGTGTCTCCTCCAGCAGTTTGTGCCCTACACATAGTGCGTGATACGGCGCTATGTGTATGTTCATTTATCTAAAAAACTGTTTACAGCTCTATTTCCACTGATTCCTCACAGCTGTTTTTCATTTTGTTGTGACATCATACAAAAAATAAAGTGTGCTTTTTCTTCATATTCAAAAGATACAACACTGCACTCTGCTACCCTCTGCTGGTCTTTTCACCGGTTTCTTTATAGCACCCGTAGAGTACTTATTAAAACATTTTCTTAGAGTCAGATAATGTTTTTAAAGGTGTTAAAATGTGCAATGCTGTTCTAGAGGTGACCAAGATTGGTTTAAAAATTGGAATGAAAGCATAATTTAACTGTTGTGGTCCATATTATTTTATGATTATCAAGTTTATGGATAATAATTTATAGATATTTGAAGCAGATTTGACTATTTTTGATTTGCCTACATTTCTACAGGTAACCCAGCCCAGCCCACCTCTCTCCACTACATGAGCCCGTACCAGCTCAACGCCTATGCCATGGCTCTGAAGGCTGTGGGAGAGATCATCCAGGACTACGACAGTGACAAAATGTTCCCGGCACTGGGGTTTGGAGCCAAGCTGCCTCCGGACGGACGAGTGTCTCATGAGTTTGCCCTGGTGAGACTCACACTAAGGCAGAGATACTGTATGAGTTATTTAAAGACTTGAGAAGTTCATTTGAATTTTTAGTCCCATCTTTGCTCCAAGGACGAGAGCACTATTTTTTCCCTTGGATAAGAGGAAACCCATTTAAACATCTAACAGTATTTTTAAATAGGCAACTTTATGATCTCATGTTGGCTGTATTATTAAGGATTGTACGCTCCAATTAGGGACACTTAGATTGGCTGTTGAAAAACAGCCAGCCTACAATTGCCAGATTAAATTAGAAAATATGTTTAGCTCTAGATATGTCTTGTTATACAGAGAACCAGTGCTAAAAAGCAAAATATATATTGGAAAAAAGGAAGCAAAGTAAAATGCAGATAAAAATTTACAATGCAAGTTTAATGAGGCTAGAGATGCTTGTTTCCATCAGGCTAATGCTAAACACCACGCTAGAAGTTTAAGGTTGTTTCAACTTTCAGTTTGTAGTTATTACAGCACCTGAGACATTAAGTCTGGTGAAAGAACACAAAGTATTATTACTCATAGAAAATGTAGATGGTTAAATCTGAAGTCTGTGTCTTTTCCCTGTAATTGGCCTTGTGGGGCCATACTGCATTATGGATGCCCAATCCCGTCAGACCTCGGAAACTAAGCAGGGTAGGGCCTGGTCAGTACCTGGATGGGAGACCGCTGGGAAAATACCAGGAAGCCAGTGTGAGTGAGTGGTCGGTGTGCAGCCGCGCTTCTGGCAGCCTACCCCAAGGGAAACAGTGGCTACAAAACGTAGCCACCGACTATGGAGTGAACGAAACCCCCTTCCCTTCTGTGTAAAGCGCTTTGGGTGATTTGTGTCATAGGTAAAGTGCTATATAAATACCATTCCCATTCCCATAATTAAAACAACATCTGTACTTCAATTAAGCTCTAAAGCTATATTCAACATTGCGCAACATTTGGGTCACAGCCAGTTGAGAATCACTGATCTAAGCTTTACTATTAAGGATTTTAATATTTTTCGCACACTACAATAGCTCCCACTGGCTGTTGGTCATTTTTTAATTACTGACTATTGACAGTACAGAGATAGGGCCGGATCTTCTGGATCTTAGTGCAGGAGGTGGACCAGACAGTGCTGCAGAAAGGTGTGTATTGCTTAAACCTAGTCTAAAGAGACTGGACGTGGGCTGGGCTTGGGCCGAAGAGGCTGAACTTGAACTGCAAATTTAAGCTGGGCGACAGCTGTGCATTTGGGAAAAGATTGGATTTGAGTGTGTTTCAAGCAATTAACAAATCAGACAGAAGGTACTGCTTTTAAAGGCATCCTGCGATCATGTCCTTAGCAGCAAAAGAAGCGCTCGGCTCTCTGAGGAGTAAACGATGATCCTGGCTGAGCTGATGATGCCTTTCCAGTTACAGGAGCGTGAGTGCTTGTGTGAATAACAGTGTGTGGCCAATGCGCACTGTTATGAATCAGCTTGAGAGTCGAGAGAGGCGACGAGAGGGACTGCTTACTAGTCTCGAAAGAGCCATATTAAAGTGCAGTACTGCCCCAAACCCAGTGAAAGAGGTTTGCTGTTTGCCCAACTGCTTTAGTAGATGAATAGTGCTGGGAGCGAGAGGGTTAACCACGGAGGACACTTTCTAACCCAAATTTCCCATGTCCCCCATATAAACAGCATATAAACATCAGTTAAAAGGTGAACGGGCTCGGGTCGGGCTGGATTTTTTGGGCCCCATCTAAGCTCTAAGGAGTAGACTGGACAGTAGTGGAGCTGACCTCTGACGAAGTACACGCCCCTCACCTGTCTGCAGCTGTGACACAGGGAGCACTGCCCTTAGGAACAACGAGCTCCAGACCAGTCCTCCGCTTTATTGTCAACTGTCATGCCCTGTGGTGAGTCAGGTGACTCATTTGGGTTAGCTTTGATTGGTTGAGTCCAAGCTCATGCACATCTTCAAACAGTGATGGCAGATACATTTTCCAGAACTGTCTCCAACTTCTTACTCCACAAAACAGCAGAAAAAAAGAAAAACAGACAAAAAAAGAGAAGCAAAAGGCAAATAAACAAAATATAATGCACACACATAAAAAAGAGGAGGAGAGGGTTTTTTGTTTGTTTGTTTTTTTGTTTTACTTTTTTTCACTTAAACCTTTTTTACTCCAAAATTCAGGTAGTGGGCCTTTAAGATAATCTATATCACTGGTACCATCTTTGTAAAAGAAAAGAAGGAGAGGTGGCTATGCTGAAATTGAGATGAAAAAATACAGGCGATGTCTTCTCAAGCCTGGTGGAAGTAAAGTATTAATATAAGAAATATGTGGCAGGTTAATTTATGTTATTCATTTTCATCTCCTGTATTATTATTCAGAATGGGAACCCTCAGAACCCCTACTGCGCTGGAATTGAAGGAGTGATGGAGGCTTATTACCAGAGCCTAAAATCAGTGCAGCTCTATGGACCAACCAACTTCTCTCCTGTCATCAATCACGTTGCCAGGTAACTATAACTAAATCCCCCAGTTACACAAACTTCTTAGACTCCTGTAAGATTTCTTGAGGCGAAGTTTAGCTAAGTTTAATTACACTCAATGGATGGATGCTCTTTCCACAGTTGCATCTTAGCTACCACCACATATGTAATGAGTACATTTTATTCTCCAATTGACGCCCAACAATTGCCTGCAGCTTTCCTGTAATAAACTTGGCGCTGAAAAGTGTTGACAAGTGGCTAACAAGAGGCAAGGTTAAAAAAAAATGGGAAACCACAGCCAGCCAAAAAAGTGTACTATGCATGTATTGCGTGTTTATTGTTGTGTAAAGTCACTTTGCTTTTTACAGAAAGGAAAGAGTTTGCTTCACATAAATTCACATATTAGGGAAAAGACACTTTGAAGCTAATCGAGCAAGCGTGTAATTAACTCGATCAACTTAAGCATAGTCGCTCATTAGCTTTCTTCATATATTTGGGGGTAATTTAGTGTGAAGCTTCCTTGCAGCATACACTTCAAGACAAGCAGAAACATGGCAGGTTATAATTAATGCAATTTTTCACAATTTCAGCAGGGTTCTTCCACATCCTAAAAAACATACCTAGAAATTGAGATAGTTTTCAGAACATGAAAAGACATAGAAATTGATCCACAGTAACAACTGGATAATAATGAATGCTTCTCAGTGCAATTTAAGTTTGATTTTTGACCCACAGAAGCTCCTGTAGTTTGTATTTTGAAACAATCTAAATAATCCCATACATCAGTACATCAGCCTGGTTTTACTGTGCAACCCAGATTGATCCAAATCCTTTTATTGTGATCCACTTTTTACAAAGTTCAAAAATGTATTTTAAAATGTTTTTATTTTAAGTAATAATTGTGTAACACAATAGATAAGCTCACTGGTATTAATCAGTAATGCAGCCTTAATAAATACACAATTAACACATTGTAATGAATAGTTTATAGATGCTGTTTTGACGCAGATGTTTATAATTTTGCATTGATTTGCATTGGCATATTACTCCTGTATTAAGCATTAATAACTCAATGATGTTTATTAATGCTGAAGTAATGCTTTGTAAACAATCAGTTTACTGGTTACTAATCCTTAAATAATACTTTATTAATGCTTTTTATAGTCATTCTAAAGTGTTATCAATAATTGTAGCTGTTTAGTTTTCAAATAAGCTGGAAACTGTATTTATAATTACTTTGAACATTTGCTATTTTAAGCATTTTGTAGGATCTTTTTGAAGCTTCTTGTAGAAGCTGTCTCCGATGTACCACTATTACGTTTTACTGAAGTTAAACGAGCTGAATAAATCCTCTCCATAAATATTTATAAAAGCTTTGGTTTCTTTCAGTCTCATTAACTTTTGCAAGATCGATAGCAGAGCTGGTTCAGTACAGTTCTAGTCTAATTAACACATTTTTCAAAGTTGTTCCATAAAACTTAATTAAAACTTGGAAAAGTAGGACTTGGAGATGCACTAAACCACAGGCAAAATTAACAGGAGGATAAAAGTGGTAACAACCTCTTCAGCATTATCCATTATGAACGAACAGTATCATTATCATATAAGTCTGTGTTGGTGTAAAAGATTATATCATAAGGATTTTTCTGAAACTCACTGTTTTAAAGCAACACTAAGTAACTTTTGTCTTTTAAAATCAGAAGTTTCAAAGTCATGTTGATGGTTCTTTTTACATGAAGCAGGGCCAGTAACCATTCTAGATGCCAAGAAGCTGCGTTATGTAAGATGAGGGCAATTCCCAGAAGACAAAAAATCTTAGTGTTACAAATAATTGTATGTTTTTATAGTGTTATCATTATGATGTTATTATGTTAAAATTAGAACCTTACAAACTCTCAACTAACTCCTCAAGTTATAAATGGCCTATACATTGCAGAGTGAGTGATTGTATTTTGCCACAAACGGCATTATTAATAACTTTTTACACACACTACACATGCAAAGTTTGCATACATCATGGATCAAAAGTAATACATCATAATTCTAATGTACTGTATTGGCCCACATGGTCAACATTGTGCTGGCAAAAGTACACTGCTTGTGAGTGGCGGCTAACAGCATTGCAGCAAAAACTGATATATTGGGTCAGTTCTTACATTTTTTTAGACAATTAGCCATTGGCCATTCTTGCACTTTTATGCTGATTTTTGGTCAGGCACATGTCTGGGCAACCATGTGACTGAAGGACCCCAAGTTCCCCAGCCATCTTTTAGCAGTTTGGGCTCATACACTGCAGTTCATCCAAAAGTGCCTTATCGCAGCATGAAACGGCCTTAAAAAGATTTTGCTCACTTTTCTGGCATAGAACCTCGTAGAACAAAAAACCCAAATGCATTTTGTAGCTGTCCCCAAGCTCTACTGTACACACCGAGACCTTTACCTTCATCTTTAACTGTTCTCACTGTCAACTCATTGCAGGCCATTGTGGCAGCCAAAATTGACATATCAGTCCCAAAAAAAATCTGCAGTGTCTATTGGCCATCAGCTGGTCTAAATTTTTAAAACTTGCTATCAGCACTGGCCATAGAAAAAGCCACATCAATCGACCTCTACGTTACAGCCCATTGAGATTGCAACTTATCCAGCAGCCTCAAATATAGACATAATTTACATAGTTGCTTGAGGTATGCAACAGCTCATTTAGACAAACCAGATTGATTTTGGAATAACGTGGTGTGGACTGACATACCTGAAGCGACTCTGCAAAGTGCTCTGAATTGTTGAACGATGTACAGAAACACCATCTGCAGCAGGATGATGTTGTAGGACTTTGGAGGTGATCTGTGGGTTGTCTTTAACCATTCCTTGCCTTTGTCTCTCTGGTATTTTTCTTGGCCTGCCACATCTGACCTTAACACCAACTTTTACCTCCATTTCCTAAATTACCACCTTAAATACCTTTTCTCATTATTGAACTGCACCTGTCTATGAAGTTCAAGGCTTAACTAACTAATCTAACAAGTTTGGTGTTGCAAGTAATCCATTTTGAGAAGCTACATGCATTCAAATCAGCAAACTTATAAAGGTTTTATTTAATTTCATACATCTAAATACTGCTACACTAAGAAGGAAAACACCCTAGAACCCAGATGTCACTATTATGGTCACTAGTATTTAATCATCTAGACTTAAAATGTGTACTGCTGTAAAACTGGACTATGAAAGTAAGAAACCTTACTAATTCCACTGTCTTTTTTTCTTATTCTTAGCACAATACAATTACAGTGGAGCTCAAGAGTGACCACCCACCTCTGGAAGTAAATTTGCCATTTATTTTTACCATGGACTTGGTAGCTTTGCCTTTATACATGCTTCAGATCATTCAGAAAACTAACTGTGTTATGATCACGACTTACCCCATAGCTGATTAGCCAGTCAATTGGGAAAATGAATAGGAAATTTACTTCCAGAGGCAGGGGTGGGCAGTCACTGTTGAGCTCTAGTGTACACTTCTGTAACACTCACAAATGGTACCCTAGACTAAAAAGTGCTATAAAAATTGAATAGATTAATAAAAGTGCTCCATTGTTAGTGAGCAAAAAACGCAAAATATTAAATATTTTCCCTCAAAAACAGTGCAAAGTGGCTTATTTGGGTTGATGTTATTAGAGCTTTATGTTTGTCTATAATTTATAACAGAATAAATTTTGGTGCATTATTATGTTTTGAGCAGTGCCCGTTTATATGAAAAACTTACAAGTTACCATTAGTGTCACAAACGCTACCCTAACTTAAAAAGTGCTATAAAAATTGAATAGCTCAAATCTTTTATCAGCATCACTCCTGACTCCTAAAAAGTGCTCTAAAAATTAAAATGAATACATATTTTTCCACTTTTAAAGGTTCAGATCTTTTACCCACTTCTCTCCCAACCAGAAATATAAAAATGTTATTGATACTTTTAATATTCTTGTCAGTTTTGGTCCAGAATTGTCACAAAAGTGCATAACCATGAATACTTGGCATTTTGTAGGCCGTGTTTTGCTGTGTAATTTGTGTGAATTTTCTTTTTACGTACACAAATTCAAAGTAAGACAATCAAAACAATCTCAAACACATTTACACCACTGCTCTGCCTCAATGCCAACACAATCCAGAACATTTAAGTAGTTATTATTAATTTCATTGTCATGCAGTAGCTTTGAATGTAACAGGAGAGAAGCACTAAAACCTCTGTATAATAAAGCCACTGTGCCCCTGAGGGTCAAAACATATAAGGGTCAAAACATTTAAATCCATGAAAAATTATTCAATTTTCAATTCAGAAGCTCAGATTGAGAAGGTCTTTATAGATATCACAATTTATTATGTTTAAATTGTAGTAGGACCAAAATATGACGTTATAATGGAAGTCAATGGAACACGTTTGGTTCTTAAAGGGACAAGTGGTGAAATGAGAGTTGAAGTTAAAATTTTAAACTTTGGTCAAAAACATTAGTATTTGGAGATTTTCATGCCTCTAACATTAAATCAACATAAGAATAATTGATCATGAAAATAAAAAGTACACAGAATGTACACAAACGGTCCCCAGAGGGCTAATAATGTAATAAATGCACTTTTCATTGTGAAGTGAGCTAGTTTTAAGGTTAAATGCCCTTCAGAAAATCCTGTAAATGCATACTGTTTGCCAAACTCCACCAGGTCTTTTCTCTCCATCTCCATCTCGCTCCTATTTGTGACGGCCCCCATATTTCACCTATCTCTGCCCCTCCTACCTCTATACCTTACCTGACCTTACATCCAGCTCAGTCACTGCCTTCTCTTCACTCTTTATCCGTCACCTGTAGTGGCAGCAGCAGGTTCACCTCAGTCCAAATCTCCCATAAAGATATAGGGCCTTAAAATGCACATGCTAGGCTAAGAGGTGAAGCTGTAGATAGTTGAAATGATCTCCGTGTGTAAATTTCAGTACCATTTGGGTCTATGGCTGCTAAAGATTATAGTTAATATCTCAAGAGAAAGTGGGAGCCGTGTTGAGCTTATAGGATCTGTATCTAAGACGTCATCCTTCAGAGTGGGAGGTGTAAGTGACATTTATTTTATAAGAAAAGTCATGTCAGGCCCTGCACAATCCTTCTCCAACTTATACTTTTCTCTTAAGGTGGACATTTCTATTAGATTTATAACAGATGTACATAAGACAGTAGTGTGGTAGTCTTTTGTCTTTGGACTTTATTATGTCATAGTCCCACATTTCGTAATAATTTCAAACATTTTGTAATAAACTGCATTTTTATTAATGGAATATCAGCCTGAAATATAGTTGCATTTTAATATTCTTTCAAGCAATTTGTGCACTGGGCTTTTTTTTTTTTTTTTTTTTTTTTTTTTTCACATGCTATTGCAGAGTGAGTGCTTTAGTTCAAACACCAGTAGGTGTCGTTATAATGAAGATGCTTATTTTTATAATAAACTGTACAAATTCTTAACCTCTTTGTTTTTTTTTTTTTTTTTACATCAGTGGTTCTCAACTGATCTGGCTTCAGGACCCACCATCACTCTGTAATGACAAGAACAAATAAACAAGATATGGAGGAGAATTAACTGATATTTCAGGAAAATAAAGGATATTGTGGAAAATAAAAGATATTTAGGAAAATTAAGAGATATTGAGAAAAAATTAGATATTTCAGGAAATTTAGAAGATATTATGTAAAATTAGGCAGTACTCAGGTCAGCCTTGGGTATAACAGTAACGTTACAGAACTGGATTTTTTGCTTTGGTTGAGTTGTTTTTATATTTTTTTATTCCATATGTCCCACACTGCCACCTACAATTAAGTAGTGTAAACTGATGATTTATTTATTTTTTTTAAATCAGTGGCCCGCGACTTACTGAAAACAGTTCTGTGACCCACTTTTGGGTCCCGACCCACCAGTTGAGAAGCGCTGAATTACATTATACACCCGATTTTTTTTATTTAAATTTTTTTTAAATGCATCTCCTGCCTTTTGAAATAATTTTCTTAATTCAAAATAATGTTGGGAAATGTATTACTTATTTCATTCAGACAGTTTATAGCACAATCCTGTAAATTCTTACAAAATATAAAATTATTACATAATAAAGTAAAACATTTTATTACATTTTGTCAGGTGTTACATAATGCAGTGTTGCGACATAATGAGGTTCCATTCAGTCCAGGGGTCTGTCCTGTCAATTATACAAACATCCATACTTACCATAGTCTGCTACAGTCAAGACACTAACATGCAGTCATCGTTTAAATGCCCTAGAATGTTATTTATGAATTTAGTTTTTAATCTTGTGTGTATTGTACAGGTATGCATCGTCAGTGAAGGATGGCTCCCAGTACTTTGTGCTTCTCATCATCACAGACGGAGTCATCTCAGACATGGCCCAGACCAAGGAGTCTATCGTCAATGTAAGGCATTCACTTTTTATCATTCTAACCTAAAAACAAACAAACAACTCTCATTACATAAAAAATAATATACTACAAGATTAAAAATGTATTTCTGGATGCATACATTGGGTATTTTTATTAATTGGGTAATTTTATACTGATTGCCTGGCTATAAGTTTTATAAGATTGCATAATTAAACAAAAAATACAAGACATCATACACATCTTTGGCCATTCATCACAGATTATACCAAGACTCTGAAACACTTGAATCTGCCATAATAAACACATAAGTCATTATGGTGGCTATAACTGGTAATTTTGCATTGAGTATTCTTGCAACATTATGACACAGTATTGCAGGAATCAATGAATGAAGTTTGCAATTAGTAAAACACAACTTGGCTGGCTTTCTGTGAGCAGCAAGCATTTGTACCATTTGTTAATTATGATGCATACAAAAACAAGACACTGTCTTAAACAACATTTTATGATTCCTTGGCAGTTATAATGCTCAGTCTACTTTAAATTTCTCCATGATACGGTGGACATATTTTGCAATTGTCTTGTGTATTTTCTGTCTCTGGTTTAATCATCAAAACTGCTGGAGCATGACCTGTCTCCAGTTACCACAGACTTAAGTCCACAGTGTAATTCCAGCATGAATTTAGATTGGAAATTACAGATTCACGCAGTGAAGCCAATGCAATATCTTGAGCAGATATAGTTAGAGCAGTGTATCATATTAATCACCCATTTATATATATTAATCATCAGAGGTGGGTACTAATGAGTTACAGTTACTCTAAGAGTTGTATGTTTGCAACATCCTTTTTACTTCTACTTGAGTAATATTATTTTGAAGTTACAATACTCTTACTTGAGTACAGTTTTAGGCTACTCCAATCACGTCTATATGTTACCTATGTATTGGTTTGAAAAAGTTTATGTTGTGAAAAAGGGAGAAGATTTGGACATTCAATTTCCATGCATTACTTAATCTATTTATTGGTTTTCAGGGTAGAGCTTTCCTGATTTGTATGTGTTGCTCACAAGACTGGGCTTAGGAACCAAGGCATTTAAGCTCCTTCAGCTGTAAGGAGGAGATTGTGGTGACAGAACGTTAAAAGTTATACACTCTGTTTTCTTATCATTTAGGTATATACTCACTTTCTTGCATTCATTTTCAATATTTGTGAGAAGATGCTGAGGTTGTCTGCTAGTGTTAGACAGTAAGCAAATGTGGTCTGTCCAGATCTGTTCTTATAATATAATAATAATGGACTGGATTTATATAGCACTTTACAAACTTCTCAAGCTTCTCAAAGCGCTTCACAATTTGGTGCATTATTCATTGACTCCTCAGTCACACTCAGTGGTGGTGAGCTACTTCTGTAGCCACAGCTGTCCTGGGGCAGACTGACGGAAGCGTGGGTGCCATTTTGCAGCTACGGCCCCTCTGACCACCACCAAACACACTGTGTCACACTGACACATTTATACAAGTAAAGTGGGTGACGTGTCTTACCCAAGGAAACAACAGTATCCAAAGCTTGTGGCAGGGCTCAAACTGCCAACCGATTAGTGGGCGAGCAACTCGACCAACTGAGCTCCTGCCGCCCCACAATGCCACAGCTGGAAGTCTAGATGACTTTCTAAGTGTGGCGGTATAATCTAGATCATTTTCACCATTGTTGATGATGCTTCTCAAAGAAGTAGGCAGTTATTACTGTCTGTATCTATGGTGATAATGTTTACAGTCCAGTTTGCATTTATCTAAGTTTGTCTTTAATTTTATATACATAATTACAATTCTGTTTTTCTTTTAGTATAGTATAATGAATTAATTTAAAAAGTATTTCTAGTATTTTATAATGGTGGATCTCATGTACAGTTTGGGGCCCTGGCCTCAAATTGTAAAGTGCCTGGCATGCCCAACCCTTTGCAACATCGCTGGTCATAGGCACCCCCAAAATCTAATCTAATCTCAATGTATTTTCCAAAATCTAGCTAGATTACCTTTCCTTTTCCACAGTAAGTAAAACATAGGCTGCTAAAAGACCCACCTAATTTGAAACATTTCATAAAGTAACCCCAAATTTCCTTTATATGTTTTAGAAACACATAGTGCTTTTTATTTGACATTTATTTCAAAAATAAATAATTAAAACTGTCATTACAACTACAGGAAGTAAAATTATTTCTTATAACACTAATAACACTGTATCCAGATGCTTTCTTCAAGACTAATTTCAGCTGCTCATTTGATTAAAAGGCTAAATCTGTATGCAAATGTGTACAGAAACAATCAAATAAGTGGATGTGCACTCTTTTAATCCTCAAAGTAAAAGAAAACATTTGAGTTTGTGGGATTTGCTTGTGTTTAAAGATGAAAAAGCAGATGTTATGTCTTTCCTCATTAGGATGGTTGATGATTATGAGGCCAATTAGCTGTCAGTCTCTGTTATGGTGGGAGTGGAAAAGACAACATAATGAAAATAAATTCATATACAGTATACAGCATATTGGTTTGGCATTGTTTTCACACCAGATGCCCTTCCGTAGGCAACCCTCCGTATTCATCTAAGCTTAGCCCCAAGAAGTACACTTGCTTATGACCCTTTGTGGTTTGAATAGTTTCTCTAAATATGACATAATCTTCACAATAAAAAACATCTGTAAATGCGCTGTGTGCTCTACCAACAGTAGCCATAGCAGTGCCTTGATAATTGAACTATGACTTGACTTAGGTTATTTTTTACCCATTGCCGTGGTGCCTCGACTTTTGACAGCATGCTATACTATACTTTGGGTACACACTTCTTCACTGTCAAGTCAAAAGTTGCACAAGACAAAAGGCAACACAGAAGCCAAGTTAAAACAAATGAACTGCAAACAGCCGCCATTTTTTCCCCTCCGAGTCGGGATTCGTGCCTTTTGAAATCGAGCGAGGAGCAAAAACATTAAAGGAGGAAGCCAATAGGGAAGAACTGGAGATTTAAGTCACAGGATAAACACCGAATGACAGAGGCAGGAAGAAGACCTCCTCCTTAAGGCAGCGGCAAATAAATGATGTCTGGATCAGATCATCTATCCCCCGCCACCTAGGGCCACCACATTACTCGTGTTAGCCAACATACAACCGCCAGCAGTGCATTTCCAACACACACTATGTACACATGCCCACACTACACAAACATGTCATTTGTAAGCCTTCAGCGAGATGGTATCGCTCATATTATTTAGTGTGATGTCTCGACCCACGCAGCGCTCCAAGAGGTGCCATACTAGAAAGGCATCAAAGAAGGCACACATATGCATTATACATACAGTATATAGGCAGTATATACAACGTGAGGGAAGCTGCTGTTCTCACATGCCCTGCCTCCTGCTACACTTTTGGATGTAACTCAAATAACACTGCCCTCTTCTCCTGCTCCAGGCGTCCTGTCTGCCCATGTCCATCATCATCGTGGGAGTGGGGCCAGCAGAGTTTGATGGTAAGGCTTGAACTTGAATCTTGCAGGCAATAGGATTAGTTTTTATGCATATAAAAAACCTGTGTTATTGTGCTCCTCAGCAATGGTGGAGTTGGACGGTGATGAGATCAGGATCTCCTCCAGAGGAAGATATGCAGAAAGAGACATTGTTCAGGTGTGTACGTGATGTTGCTATCATTAGTTGTGTCAATATAAAACTACTAATAACACTTCTTATATAATGCTAATCTATGACGTACTTATGGCAGTTTTCCATCTTTGTCAGAACTCCTAGAAATCATTATTCCCATTTAAAGATACACTACCTGATTTTTTCACCTTGCATTTGAGGAACACTAATTATTCAGTCAATAGTACGGCATAATTGAAGTCAGCTCAGACAAAATGAGATTCTGAGACCTCATCTGGACTTTATAATAAAGTGTTTTTGACAGAGGGGAAACTAGAGCAAGGACAGAATTTTTTGACCAATCACAGTCTCAGATCAAAGGGGGCTGGTCTCATTTAGATCAGGGACACTTGGTGCTCATTGCTCATTGGCTGAGCACAAGCTTGTGTAGGTTTTTCTGCACTGGAGTAATGGTGGAAGTAAGTTCAAGCTGAAAGATATAACGGTAGTCTGATGATACAGTTTAAAGATATTCAATACATTTTTTGGTAGCCATTTTTTAAATATGTTTGCAAAAAAACAACATTAACAGACTAGCTTGAAATCACTGAAAACTTCTAGAATTTAATAATCAATATAATGATTATAAGAGCTACAAGAATCATCAGTAATGCATATTTAGTGTTAGAGCAACCACATTAACACACTGGCTCAGATCTGGAGAATAATAATAAATGATAAAGTCTTCCTTAAAGTTATTATAGAGAGACTGTTTACACATTTACATCACTTTTAATCAAATTTATCTGAAATTGGCTCATTAAAGATTACTTTTACCTCTAAAGCATGCAAACTGTGGTTAAAGACTGGGCTGACCTGCTAATTAGCTACTAATGATATTAAATAAGACCTACAGTATATGCAATACAATTAACACTTACATTAAAATAACAAGTTACATCAGCAGTATTTACAATTCATGTCTGCCTCCACATGTTTTTACACTGACTTTTGGTTTTATTTGTCCAAAAATGTCAGTGTATGTCCAATGGTGAGTCACTGTCCACCACCTGAGCCTCTTTGAGCTCCGTGCACCCTGACGGATCCCCGTTCACCTCAGCCCTGTGGTTCTCTCAGGCCCAGCTGGACTCACACAGACAGGCCGCCCACACACAGCCATACAAATGTGCACTTTCTACAGCTGTGAGCCCTGTGTCCTTTACTTTAGTTATCCGTCAATAAAATGGCTGACCCTCACTTCTAACCTTCGGATTTCTGTAGAGCTGTAGAAGTGTAAAGGCCAGCATGAGATCTGAGATAAGAGTCACATAGAAAGAACATGATATTTATTAGCAAATGTGTGGCAGCTGGTACAGGGGAGGACAGAATTAAAAAAAACACCCCATATTAGCACTAGGGGTTTTTATATTGTCTCCACTCTAATAGTTATTTAGTTTTTATTGATACTGTTTCCAATCTGTGTTTTTTATATTCTGTGTTATTGTGCTGATTACATACCCCCCACACACCAACCTTTGACAAAACAACATTCAAATATTGCAAATGTGAGTAGATAAATGTTCTAATGTCACTTTTTAATGCACAAAAATGTAAAATAAAGGTAACTGAAGGCCCTGCATAGAGGATGAGTTTAGTTTTAAAAAAAGTTGCTTGGTACAAAAAATGTCCAGAGGGCAGGCACACCATTGCAATTTTTTTTGGCTAATTTTAGGATTACTCAGTTTGACCCATGCAGTTTTTTTTTTTTCATTGTAGAAATAATACATATTGTTATTAGCATACTAGGGTTCCTGTTTAATATAACAATGCCATTCCGTATTTTAAAGTATTTTCCATATTTTCCAAGTATTTTTGACATGGAAAAATATTGGCATCCATATTGTTTACAACTTAACAGGGAGAGTATATAGATTAAATAGTTGCTTTTTCTGTTTGTTGTGATGCATTAGATTGACAGGATCACTATTTTAGACACAAACATGCAGAAACGAACCATTAAAGTCACATTTTTCCCTCTTGGTTTGACCTTTGTTACACGGCTGTCACATCTCCCCCTTTCCTAAGCTCACGTGGGCGAGGGAGCCGCTCTCATTAGCTGCCTTTTTAACAAGCTCAAGTACACATCCACTCGCACATACACGAGGTCTATGCAGAAAAGACCCGGAGATGGTGTAAAACTAACTTTCAGTACATTATAACAGCTCAGCCTACAGCCTCTCATTATGAGCCAGCTAATAACCCGCAGTGACACAGAGAGCTGTACGTTTTGCAGCACGGGTTTTCTTCACAAATTGACTCCTGCTATTGTGTGATCTGGTGATTAGGCGACAGCTCATTATTTACATGAAATACAAGCTCATTAAGTGTACGGGCAAAAGTAGCAGACTTGTGTAGATCATGTGGAAGTAAAGTGATGAGAGAGGTATCTTGACTTATGGGAATAACTCTTTATATAGAAAAATGTCACTTTAAAATGTCGTTGTAATATGTGGGAGCTTCTCTAAACTATGTAGACCAGGGGTAAGCAAGTTTGACTGTAGTCGGGCCAAATAATTTTTGAACCACCAGGTTTAGATGAACATATATTAACATGTTCAATTACATATACAAAATATATAGATCAATACATTTTGCTACATTTTTACGTGGCAAATTGGATAAACATTGGATACTTTTTGGATAGAGGCAAATGTAACCATGACAGAAGGAGCTCATATGATAGAATGCTTGCTATTTATTGGTTGGAGGCAACTAAAACCATGAAAACCATGACAGAGAGCTGTATGCTTGCAAAGAGAGTCCTATAGCGGCCTTGTTCACTGACAACTCCATCGGGTTAAATGCAATGCAAATAAAAGCAATTAAAGTGGATATCAGCTAAAAAGTTGACAAGGGCCAAGACCATATCTGCTCTGTTCTAGCTAACAAACTTAATCGCTATTTGGCAATTTAGCTCATTTGGGAAAGAGTAATTGTAGAACGCCATGTTTTAAATGTGACTTTGGATAAATAGGAATCATAGCCCATAATCACACTTTTCATTATATTTAATTTACATATTGTTTGTCCCTGTTTTACAGTAGAGCTGTATGAAAACATGTGATATTCGATAACTATGTTGAAAATTGCGATAACAATATTATTGCGATATTTGAAAATAGAGCCTGCTTTTTGAACATAGTAAGTTAAATTCACTACATTTCACAAAAATGTAAGTTCCTGTATTTACAAGTCAAAACAGCAACAAAATCAAAACTTAACACAGACTAAACCAGGAATAAAACAAGGCTAAGCTGTGACTAAATTAATTAAATTACCACTAAAACTGGACTTTTTAAACATTTTTATTTAGTCACAACACATGTTCTTTTAAGGCTCTGGTGGAAAATGATTCTTCAGTGTAAATCTCTGTCAGATGGAAGACCACAGCGTTATTGTGATATATTTAGATTCTTGCAATACAGATATTGCATTTGCTGATATTGCGATAACGATAATTTTGCGATATATTGTGCAGCCCTATTTCACAGTCATATATGAAATACAGTATATATTCTCAATAGAACAGCATTTGCCTAAGGACCACATGGCAATATATGGATTATTCTCAGTAGTTTTGTTTAGTGTATTACAGGATTTTAGTCCAACTGGCTTTCTGGCTTGCAGAAAGATATTTTAAGCAAGGAAAAAATCATCAAGTCTCTGTTTAGCAAAGATAAGAGAATATTAGCTTGTGTCAAGGATAAAAAGAACAAGCTCTCTGACTGGGGAAGAGATACTCAGTTATTATCGTACAACCCAAAAGCAAGAAGTTCTATTTTTAACAAAGAAATTCAGTTTGGTTAAGGGTACACTGGCACTTAATTGCACAGAATAGGCTGTTTGTAACTGTTGCACGCTAAATTAGGTCACAAGTGTACAAGCTATGACAGTTAAGTAGTGCTCTTGGCTTGTTTGTGTGTAAAAAAGTTTTCTGTTTTTCTGTCATATTTCTAATTCACAACAACAAAAGATTGCATTTTCATAGTTGTTGTCATGTGATGTAAAGTGACATAAACCTCTCAATGATCCATTTAAATTCCAGGCTATAAGGCAACAATAAAGGAAAAATGCTAAGGGGCGTACATACTTTTTCTACACACTGTATATATTGTTAGTACTGTCTTTTTATTTTTATTTTTTTATGTCAATATATTTAATACAGTTTCATAATGAACGTTCTCCATTTCTCTTAACATTTTGACTTTTTTTTGTGTTTATATCTGTTTATATCTCCTAAAAAGAAAAGCAATAACAAACTAGACAATAACATTGAAAATATACATAATAAAAAAATTATACTACTAATAACTAAATAAATAAATACAATAAAAATATAATAATATTGATAAATAAATACAGAACAACAATAAAATTAAGTTGAAGTACACATTCATTTCCTCTAATTAGTCCAAAAAGGGTATCCACAGCTTCAAGAATGTGTTTTGTCTTTGTGAATGTTTATATGTCATAATTTGCAATTTTGGACATCCACTTCAACCAGTTTTCAGAAGATGATTGATTGATTTCCAATCCCGTGTTATTATCTGGCCTCCTGTTAGAAGAGTGAGTCTACACCAAAATGTTTTTCATGCGACAACAATTGATTAGGAAAGATTCCCATCATACAAAGTCTAGGGTTTTTATTTAAAGTAATATTAAACCATTTATTTAAAAAACAAGATAAGCTTTTTTAAGACCATTAAAGTTGGGACTGCTTTTATTTAAACAGGCTGTTTTCAGTAGTTTTTGTATATCTGTTATGTTATAAGCAGAATGGAGACAGTGTCTAAGCTGTAAATATTTCCAAAAGTCTTGATTTGGTCATTTCTAGTGCTCTTTCAGATGTTCAAATTCAACCATATAACCATTTTTATATAAATCTTGAATGAAGAATCCTCGCTTCTACTCACTGTAACCAACAAACTGGTTTCTTAGCTATTTTAACCTTAGAATTAAATATTGATGAGTCTAATGTTAGTGTGGGATTGTTTTTCATCTAACTATGTGCCTTTAACCAGCATTGTTTGGTAAATCTAATATAGGATTATAGGTGGGCTGACTGTGATGCAAAGGTTTCTGTACAAAACGGTTTAAGTATTTCTTTTTCAATATGGACTGGGGCTTTGGTTGAGGGTAAGTTACATTTTGATAATTGAGCGAGTGAAAAAGAGCATTGGTACCATTCTAAGTTAGGCAGTGAAAGCCCACCATGTTTTTTGGCAGAATAGTTATAGTTTGGAACAGGGAGTGGTATCATATTTGTTAAATCATTTATCTTTGGAATAATCATTTTAATCAAGTTAATGCTGCCAATTAAGTAAGTTTTTCCAGTTACCTATGAGTAATTTAATATTTTGTACCACAGGTTCTATATTAATGTGCAATATTCTGTCTATATTTCTTGTGAGTTTTATTCCCAGGTATAGCACTGAATAGGCCACTGAATATTGGACATATTAATAGAAATAGGCATGACCTCTGATACCCTGTAATGGATGAAAAGTTTTTAATTACTGACATTAGAGCTGGTATAGTAGTAATAGGATCTTGAGAAACCAGAAGTAAGTCATCAGCATAGAGGAACGAGGAATGAGGGCCCAAACCCAAATTTTTTCAGGGTATAACATAGAAAGGCCCATTCCAGGTCAGGGACAGGGTTGTTTTTATCTTTTAATATAATATGTAGAAGCCTTCTTAAGTTATCTGCTGATGAGGTTTTTGCTCATAGTAAGTGGTAGTGTACCCTTTTGCATTGCATTTCTAAAGACTAATAAGAGTCTGGGAGCAAGAATTTCACTTAAATGTTTATAAAAATCCGGCGAGTAGCCATCTTCACCTGATCTTAACCCATGCATGGCACTCTTAACCTCCTCAAGAGTAATTTCTATATCCATTAAATCTCTAT
Organism: Bostrychus sinensis; assembly: GCA_020698575.1. NCBI lineage: Eukaryota > Metazoa > Chordata > Actinopteri > Gobiiformes > Eleotridae > Bostrychus > Bostrychus sinensis. The sequence continues at coordinate 41,388,755 of CM036239.1, read as the reverse complement.
GTAATTTAGATTTCTGTGGTATATTTAATGATGAAAAAAAATGTCATAATGATCCGTTTCCATCTCCCTTTGTGATGTATACAGTTCTTTTCCAAAAATTGTGAAATACCCCGCTAATACTGTAATGTCAATTCTTTTAATTGTAGTTCAAAGTTGCTAAGTTTTTCCTGCTCCTTTTTCTTAAGAATTGAACAATGTTGAATAAGTCTCCCCCCTTAGAAGCACTTTAAATGCCTCCCAGGAGATACTGGGGTCAGGATGATCTTCATTATGTGTCCAATATTCATCAGTAGCAGATTTTATAAGCTGGCATGAGACATCATCTTGCAATAATGAATTATTAAAACACCAACGTATATTTTTTCTTAGTTATTTAGTACTGTCTTTTTAATAGTGAAGGAGAATACTCATGGAGAAATAGACTTGTAAACTTTGATGGACTCTAAAGGAAGCTTCATTACCTCAGTATGTACAGACAAACTAGGAACATATAGGGGACATTCTTTTCGAGTCTGTATGTGTACCAGAATGTTTGGGGCATTGTTTCAAATTAACAAAATCACCATTAGACCTATTCTATGTCCCTGCAGGGCTATCCACATGAACTTAAATGTCCTCTCAAACAAAGAATTCTGTATCATTATGAAATATATACAAAAATATAGGGCTGCACAATATATCGCAAAATTATCGTTATCGCAATATCAGCAAATGCAATATCCATATCGCAAAAATCTAAATATATCGCAATAACGCTGTGGTCTTCCATCTGACAGAGATTTACACTGAAGAATTATTTTCCACCAGAGCCTTAAAAGAACATGTGTTGTGACTAAATAAAAAGTTCAGTTTTAGTGTCAATTTCATTAATTTAGTCACAGCTTAGCCTTGTTTTATTCCTGGTTTAGTCTGTGTTAAGTTTTGATTTTGTCGCTGTTTTGACTTGTAAATACAGGAACTTACATTTTTGTGAAATGTAGTGAATTTAAAGATATTAGGGAGGATTTTTTTCGACTACTGAGAAACCAGCGACTGTTTGTCCTTTTTTGAATAATGCGCATGCGTCAGGCCCCGCCCTTCACTGTTCCTTTCCAAGGAACTCCTCCATAGTGACGTGCACGAGAGTGGGAACATGAGTGTTTGTTTACAGCCGGCATCAGCAGAGATTCACCTCAACCTAGACCAGCACTGTTTGTTTGCGCAACTTTTGACCTAGTTCCCCACACAGACCCAGTCACATGCACAGTGTGAGCAAAGATATGTCCTCCTGCTATTGGTAGCATTAACAAACTGACGTTGCTGTACAGTTGAAAAGGTTCAACAGATAAAGAAAAAGGCATTTTTTTCAGATAAAGATAAACGTACCTGTCCAGCAGAAACTTGACGACCAGTGCATCGTCTGAAGCCCTTTCTGATCCTACAGCGCACGCCGTCCTTTGAAGGAATCGCCAATAACTACACGGGTTTTATTCTGCTCTTCTATAGTTTTTCTCCTCCTCCTCTGGTACACTTCAAAAACAGTTTTCCTTTTGTGACCGCCCGGTTCACGGTTTTCCTCAGCCATTGTGCTCTTCGAAGTCAGGCTGTCCGCGCTACGATGTTAATGCCGCTAACGCGGCGCTAATGCCGGGCTACATAAACATAGTGTATACGCATGCGCAGGCACAAGAACGCACACTATCGTCGAAACTAGGAAGTCGGAATGATTGGCGAGTCCCTGGAACAATGGTTAACGTACTCATGACGAAAACGATTGGATGAGGTTTTTTAAGTCCCACAGAGTTCACAGTTTATTAATATTATTATTATATTTTCTAACACACCAATTTATAAGCCTTATACAGGGCAATGAAGGTAGTTTAAATAAATATTGCAAAAAATGAATTTATAAAGATCCTCCCTAATACCTTTAACTTACTATGTTCGAAAAGTAGGCTCTATTTTCAAATATCGCAATAATATCATTATCGCAGTTTTCAACATAGTTATCAAATACCGCATGTTTTCTCCATATCATGCAGTCCTACAAAAATACTACCTCCAGACACAGGGGGTAAGTAAAGGAACAACTGTTTAGATTTAGTGGGTTCTTTACTATCGTGGGATGTCTGTGGCTCAATGAGCATTTACCCCTCTACTGTAAGTTTACCAGTTTAAGTCTATAGTGTGAATGCTCTGGCAAGGTCTGTGCTCTTATCTTTTGAGCTCACCATGTATTTCTTGTTTTTCAGTTCGTCCCCTTCAGAGACTACATCGACCGGACGGGGAACCACATCCTCAGCATGGCGCGGCTGGCTAAGGACGTCCTGGCTGAAATCCCTGACCAGTTCCTGTCATACATGAGAACCCGTGGGATCAAGCCCTCTCCTGCCCCGCCTCCTTACACCCCGCCGGGCCAAGCGCTCCAAACCCAGATATGATCACTGAGGACGCAGAGGAGGGCAACAATGGGGTTACGCGAACTGACTTTAACCAGAAATACTTCCATTTCCTTAAGGCCGCTCTCAATGCCTCGTCATTGTGGATAGCCGTGGTGTTTCTCGTGTTCAGGAAGTGCATGTGGGGCCGAGAGAGCCACGCTTTTAAGAACAGGAAAAGCCAATGAGAGTCTGTTTACTTCCAGTGTCAAGCATTCCTGTTCGTGTCTGGATTTTTTATTTTATTTTATTTTTTTTGGACACACATTGAAGGGATTTGGGAAGTTAGGAGCGATTGAAACCATCTTTTGATAGGAGAGAAAGTTGTAGGATAACTGGATGAAAGCCTGTATATTCAGGAACACTGTAAATTGAATGTCTCCAGATCATGAAGGAATTACTTGATCAAAAAGAAGTATTGTAAATAATCTAATCTCTAACTCTCTCTCTGTCTCTCCAACTCAACACGTTTACAGTAAGCAGTAACAAGGATTTTTACAGACAACTTTTATACACACAGTTTCAATATGAAGCTTGTAATACTCTTTCTTTCTCTCTTTCTATCTCCTCCTTTCTCCTGGCACGTAAGTCAGGTAGCAGCAGTGCAGGTCCTGGTAGCTCTTCTGTACCGTACCGTACCGTGCTGTACTGTACCGTACTGTTATCTAGTGTTTGTACTAAACTTTTGCATGACTGTAGCCTCAGTGCATGCTAATAGTGGCCCTGCACTACCTCTTCTCCCATCGTTTGAATGTGTTTGTGCAAGGGGTGAGTGTCCTCTACATACTGTCTGTTTATAGATCCACAAAGTCTATTTTCTTACTGTCTAAATGGCTCTCCCTTTCTTTACTTTTGACACGTTTGTCCTATACAGCGCTGTGTTTCCATGCAACAATTTTATAACAAAAGTTATTTAGGTTAAGTTTAAAGTTCAGTTCAGTATAAGTTGAAGTCCCCATCTTTTAAAGCCACATTATAAAGTTTTCCTAAATGCTTTCATTGGATTTCTAATATGTAAAAGCCTGAGAAATTCAGGTTTTGTAGCAAAGTACTATATTAACTGTTTACTGTTGAAGTTTACTGATGTAGCGAGTTGCCTTTTCCAACTTTAATATATCATACCCATATATTGTAATCAATATGTGAAGGTATAAATTTTTATTTAGATTTTAGTTGCACAATTACACACATTTTTAAAGTTACATAAAATAATTACATACATTTAGAAGATAATAATATCACATCAAAAAAGTTGCTGCATGTAAATGTATTATTTTTTAATTAACTAAGGTATACCTGGGTAATATTTCAGTTTAATAATATTTTTTTCTTTTTACTTAAGCATCTTTAAGGTCATTCAAAATAGAGTATATAATTATTGAAATAAAGAAGAGAAATGGCCCAACGATTGAGCCTTGTGAAACACCTTTGGCAGTTTTTACTACTTTTTCCAATAGTCACAACTTTTATAGTCCCTTCTTTTTTGGTTAAAACTATTTCTCATTTTGAATGGCAACACAGCTGCTGTTTGTCTCTGTCTCTCTATAGGACGCCCCTGAGTCCAGAGGGCGCTGTCTCACTGTGTGTCCATCACTACATCCCCATGTTAAAATGTAACAGCAGCTGCTCTCAAACTAAATACGGTTTGAGCAAAAAGAGCCCAGTGGTCAAAAATGCAGAGAACATTTTTCCCTAAGTTTGCTTGTCGACTTTATTTACTTGTGTCTTTTTAATTGCACCTTTAGCTTTGATATAGCTATTTTATATGTTTGTTTTTAGCGTGCATATTTGTATGTGCCAATCATGTGTAAAGGGGTGATTTGATATTCACTGAGTCTTAATTTTTGATTTGTTTTAAAAAAACTTGTCAGGAATGTGAAGAAATGCTTTTTGTCGGTCGAAATGTGTTTTAATGATGAGTGAGTTAAACGTGTATGAAGTTTATATGTAGTATGTATGGACCTGTAAGTACAGTTATGGTGATACGTTGTGTCAAATGTTAAGATGGTTTTATACTAATAAGAAAATGTTTTACATTTTGGACAAAGTGAATTACATTGCAACAAAAATATAACAGGACCATCACAAAAAAATAGTTTATACTGTACGTTCATGGCTCTTAATTTTAGTTAGACTTGACTTGACAAAAGCTTGACAACCTTGGAGCAAATATTTGGTGCATCTAGCATTACTTTTTAGTCCTTTTGTACAGTATATGACACCTACACTAGGCCTATGCTACTATTTCCAATATACTGTATCTTAAGCCTTGTTTCCATTGAAGCAGTTTGGCAGCATGGTCAGCCATCTTAGATTTCTAAAAGTGGAAGCATTGGAAGTAAAAATAAGAGTTCTTGCAGACAACCAATGTGAATATATGGAGAATGAATTTGACCTGATGCAGTTTGAGAAGTATTCAACCCCCTCGTCGCCTGGTGTGTTGCCACTGTATGGTCAGATGCTTGTTGCGTAGTTACAGTAACCAGCCACAGTTTGGGTTCAGAGCTGGACACATCATTAGGACGGTGGGTCAAAGAAAATAGCTCATTACTGAACATCTCCCACTGTCCAAACTGTTAGACATCTGAGACAGAAGGGAGGGGGCATTTATGTAGCTTTGTAGATTGGGAGGAAAGAGGCGGGACTTAAAATGGAGGAGTCTTCTGCGTCCTAGGTGATAATTGAGAATGCATGTCCTCAGGTGGTGACTAAATGGTAGGTAAAATGTACTATAGTAATCATCCTTTCACATTCCTTCAAACTTCAAACTTAATTAATTAGAAAGTAGCTTTAGTTGTTGCATCCCGACACAGCAAATTGATTTCTGAATGTTGATCTACCTCTCGATATTTAATGTTGTTCAGATCTCATTTGAGCTTTTTAAGCATCGGCACAGTATGGAAGCAAAGAAAAGCCACAATGACCAAATTTTCCAATTTCCAAGAAACATGTGGTGCCAAAATGTGTTGTGACAACGTTAAGGGTCAGTGGTGCTTCAAAGTTGCAGTTCATGGTAAAGCTACTAATTAAATGGTGTATAGGGAGCACCTCAGTGGCTGACCTAACAGAGTGCCTACCAAGTACCGCAGTGACCTGGGTGAGTCTGGTGCCACGCCTGTCTCTCTTCCCCATTTGCTACCAATGTATAACCATCTCAAAACCCTTTAAAAAGTTGCATATACTTTATGACAACCTACAAAGTTTGAGAATAAGAAATTTTTAAAGATTTTTTTTTATGCTTGCAACTGTAAGGGGATGAGTTTGTGTTTTAAAATTAGTTCAGATATAAAAATATGTGTGCCAACTCACTGATAGCAGTATTGCTTTCTGTTGCTGTTCTAAGAGACCCTTGAATAGAAACAATTTATATACACTGTATATTTTTTTTTCATAAAGCATAAGCGATAGGTGCTGAGATAACATTTAGTAAGAATAGATAATAATTGAACACGTCAAGAGAACGTCCTGTTGTTTCTAAATTCTCAGTTACTTAAAAATGACATACACATAACATGGATGAACAATAAGCTTCATACATGTGAAACTTAATACCAGATACAATATACTGCAATTATCTTTATAACTGATGAGTTCTGTTCAGTCTTACTATAAATCAAACTGTGAAGTGCTCCAGCTCTTCTCTGTTTCCATACTAAGCATCAGTGCCATTATTGTGCATTATTCTGTTAAACTGATCAGGAATATGTATCATTAACTTTGCCAACGCCCTGAGTAGAGCCTGTATGTTTGTGAATGAGTGAAAGCATTTATAAGTACGTGTGAGTTTGTGAATGAATGATGAGTCGAGTGTGTACAGAGAGTGAATATGCCCACATGTGAAGTATACACATAAACTCTTTGTTTACTAAAGCTATCCAAATAATATATTGTATGCTTGTCATATCTTCTGAACAACGTGCACTATGTTTGCATGTACAGTTTTACAAAGGATACACCAGTTCCTTTTGTTAAAAACTGAGTGTTTTGAAATATAAAATCTATATGAAATTGTACAAATTGCCTTAAATCTTTCACTAATTTTCTTAGATTTGTGCGATGCCTTCTTCAGAATACTCAAATGTTTAAGAAGTAATTGTTATATATTTTGTGTTGGTGTTTTTAATTGCCTTCTTGTGAATTTTCTTTGCTCAAGTTAAATTATAAGAAACAATATCTTGTAATTTTTTCAAACGTAAATAATCAGAGAAAGCATGGCTGAAGTACTGATTGTCTGATAATACATATAATAGATGACTATTTCTGTATCAAAGTATGGATTTTTAAATAAATATTCGTATTTAAAAGTAAAAATGTCAGCTTGATTATTATTTTATCATTACATTTTTATTTATTTTTTTTTTTTTTTGTTAATATTATTTTCTAGTGGTGTTTAGTATAATGGGTATAATTGAGTGTCTGACATGAAATGGCACATGAACACCCCACAAATATTAAGGTAATTTCTTTTGCCAAGTTTAATTATTCAAAGGTCCCATCTTATGCTTTTTTCAGGCTTTTTGGAATAGTTTTGTACACCTTTGGATTAGTACTTTATAACAGTAAATAATGTATAAGTATGGAAAACGTCTTCTTTTGGGGAGCAGAGATTGTATAAAGTGTATAAATGCACACAATGAGTTTCATGATGAGTGTTTCCAGCTCTTTTACTCAAACAAAATCCTACTCTGGGTATGTTTTTGAATTGGAAAAAACATTATAACAAACTAAAATGAGTTGATTTAGCTGAATAGGGGACCTTTAAACCTTAACTACCTGATTCATTATGCAATAAATTCCATAGATGCATTTTTTTCAGTCATCAGTTCAGCCTATATGAAGACATCTGTGAAAAAAACAAAAAACAAAACTCCTATAACTCGAGATCGCATTGGTCTAAAACTGGATGTGCAGAGCTAGCTTTTTTACATCTTGACAGGTAAGAAATGATCTTGATAGAATATAGCAGCTAGTAATGGGTTTATGTGCATTATATGCACAGAGCGTGCATGAGAAGTGTGGGAGGACTCAGGGAAGAGGGAGGGGGCAAACTGGAAAAACTTGCAGTACTTTATTCTCACCATTTGGATGTAAGATCAGGGAGATTAGCTAAGGTTTGATAATATTATGTAAATATCTGTTTTGTGCTAGCATCTCCAGACTTTGTGTTTAGTTAACTAAAAACTTCAACAACATTAACCCTCTTACAGCTCTAACTTTTTAGTCACAGCTTTCGCCCTAAGCACAAAAAAAAAACAAAAAAAAAAATGCACCAATAAAGACTGCCATAGAAAAAAAAATCTAATAGTCAATAATTCTTTTTTTTTTTCATGGTTACAATGATTAACTTCAGCCCTCATCATACACAGTAAAGTTCTGTTTATGAAATTTAGCAGATTAAATTCCAGTTTGTGTGGTGCATACACATCCAGCACAAACCTCTGCCTCTGCTCAGTCTGGGACCTTTTTCTACTTTGCCCTGATGTGCACATCTCTGTAAGAACTACATTTTGGATTTGTGTTCACGCAAACACAAACAAACTCATTTCTCAACAAACACTTTCACACCAATTTATGACAACCCTAAAACACACCCAAATCATTTTAGTTCAAAAAATGTTTTTTCTTTGCCTTGTGGGCTTGATCATTTATACAAATTTAAACACTAATGTGGCCATCTCCAAATTTATACCTCTATCTAACGTATATGGGGAAATGCGCCACCTAGTAAAAAAAACAAAACAATAAAAACAATAATTCCAATCCCTCACTATCATGAATCCATGAAATACTTGATAAAAATGTGAAATTATATTGCAGTGACAGTGTATAATAAGAATGTCATTTTAATGGGAGTCAATGGCACAAAAAATTGTCTTAGGGGTAAACGTGTGACTATTTTTACCTTTTTAAGAAATATGAAATATGAAAATTCATCAAAAAATACACACCTGAGGCCAAATCTATGCCATTTGAATTGACACAGCAAAAGTTATCCACAAAAAAACAGGTGCAAAACATCAAAAAAATGTCTTAAGGCTATGGGAGGGTTAAGGTACTGGGTATATGTATAAATGTATTTGTAATGTAATGTAATTTGGAGTTGGTTCATGTTAATGTTAGCTCTGTCTAGATATCAGCAGGATTAGCAACCACAGAGCATTACAGCACATTTTGTAACTGCAAAGGCTCACACATGTTCACAGACAGAGGCTGGAAAGTAGTGGTAATATCCATGTTTTACAATTGTGCGTATGCTATTTGCAGTGGATAGCTTGTCTGTATAAAATATGGCTTACCTCAGACTCTGTTTGCTCCATGAACCTGACCCAGCCACTCACGCTGCATGTTGTTGACTTTAGTTGCTCCATTGCATTTGGCAAAACCAGCTGCACAGCGAGACATGCGTCAAAGTGCCAGTTGGAGACAATTTATGCTGCATTGTCTGAGATGTAACAGTATGCAATTGCAAAAAAAATACATACAGATACATTTACTATAGCTACTTCTATACAATGACACAGGATTTAATGTTTGAATCTTGAAGCAACTCTAATATTTTAGGTTGTACACTCACCAAAGGCTCAAAGTATGGAGATAAAAGGTCGCAAGATGGTGTGTTCAATATTTTATCTTCTGATTGTGACACACTTTAGAAGAGTGTGTTTTCCCTGTTTCATGTCAACATCACAGAACCCATTTGAGGCTTATTTTCTTGCCACATACTGTACATTATTACAACCACTGCCACTTTAATAGAAGCAGCTGTGCCCCATGCTTCTGTAATTCCAAAAGAAAAACACCTTGTTAGAACAGTTAATACTAACATTTACTTAGAATATAGTTTTGCTTTAACTTAAAAACTCAGTGACAGTCTGTTCTTCTGTTTGGGCTCTGTCATTTAGCATTTTTATAAAGATAAATATTTTTGCTGCCCAAATACACACACACAAAGAGCCAGGATCTCATTAATGTTCGGCAAAACAAGCGGTCTGCAAAATATGAGACACATTCATCTGTGCAATGTTGATTTAACAGCCCTCAAGCAGCGGCACTGTCACATCATCAATACCAACGTTATTTTTCTCTCCCAAATGTTAGCTATGTGTAGAGAAGTTTGATTCATATATAAAATCTCTTCAGTTTTTGCCTCTTCTTCAAATGACAATGGTGACAATTAATAAACAGCTAGGCAATAGTTTTTCTCTTATGGCAGTGGTTCTCAACCAGGGGTACAGGGACCCCCAGGGGTATGTGAGCACATTGCAGGGGTTACATGGAGTTATATGATCATTTACAGTACCTTTATGTATTTGGCTTAAAGACTAAAATAAATCTAAATCGGTACTAACCCAGGACTATAAAGAGGGATGCGACAAAGATGGACAATACAGGGGCTAAACCAGAACTAAACCAAGTCTAAACCAGGTCTAAACCAGGACTAAACCAGGTCTAAAACCAGAGCTAGACCAGGAATAAACTAGGTCAAAACCAGGAACAAACCAAGTCCAAACCAAGTCAAATCAACACTAAACTAAAGCTAAACCAGGACTAAACCTAGTCAAAAAACAGAAGTAAACTAACAGTAAACCAAGACTAGGTGGGTTCAAACCAAGTCTAAACGAGGACTAAACCAGGTCTCAACCAGGACTAAAACCAGGACTCAACCAGGAAAAAAAAACAAGCCTAAAACCAGAACTAAATCAGGTCAAAACCAGGAACAACTCATGTTTAAACCAGAATTAAACCAAGTCTAAACCAGATCAAACCAGGACTAAACTAAGACTAAACCAGGACTAAACCTTGTCAAAAACAGAAGCAAACTAAGAGTAAACCAGGACTAACTCAGGTCCTGGGGGTACACAGACCCAAAAGGGTTGGGAACCACTGTGTTATGGGACTATTATTAAAATAAAAATCTTTCTAATGTTGGAATTAAAGCTACGAATGGACATCTAATGCTGTTTTTCAAGCTTGTGAAATAAATTTGGACACCTTTGAATGAGCATTTATTACTTATTACTTATGTCAGATGTTTGCTCTTTGTCTTCTTTCCTTTAAGCAGAGTCGCCTCACCAAATCTGGCTCTAGTGCATGCAGTGGTGTGTGTGTAAGATACAGGGTCATTATCAGCAGTCAGCAGTTTTGGAGACAGTTGAGGAGAGTACGATTCAGACAGCTATCTCCACTCTGCACAAGTAAACAAGGTGCGCTCCAGCTGTTTTCATTTCACCACATACTTTACAGTCACTCATGTGTATTGTTAGCTAGTCCTGGTGTCATCGTAACGAAACAAGACGAGCTTTCTATTCAGTGACACGGCACAGTGAAGTCAGTCTCAAAGCAGGACAAATAAAACATGTATGTACGAAATACTACTTGTGACTGCATGTACTCCATCATAGATTACTACAGTATATACGAACTGCAAGTAAAAATATAGATATTATTGTATAGTTGATGGTAATGGGGAAAAAAGCAGCATCTGTAATGAATATTTCAAAAGGGAGGGGAAAACGTGCATGCTGTCTAAATAAAAGGAAGTGCTGTGTAAGTAATAAAAACATAATATATTCAGAAAATGTGCGCAGGTTAAATCAAATTCATGCACAAACAATAATAATAAAAAACATAGTACCACTACATTATTTGCAGTAGCATTAAACAGCTTAAAAGCCACAGCATATGATTCATATTCATTACTCCTGCTGATCATAAAAAGGTACAAACCTAATCTAACTACACATGCTGTTCACATTATTATTATTATTATTATTATTTATTGCACTCTAACAATGTTAACTTGCCAAAATATGCATGCAGGCTGCAACAGTTCATCTTGTTTATTCACAATAAAATGATCTAGCCAACATAATTGAAGCAAAAGACAATAATCAATTTGAGTTTTCCCCACTGATGTGCTCAACATGATTTTGTTAATTATAGAGTTAGCACTGAAAGATAGATACAGTTCATACAGTATTAGCTCTTGTAGTTTCCAAAACAATCCATGTTATTTAACCCACAACAACAAAGGTAGAAAACCACATTCTATTTCTTAGTTATTTTAATAGAGCTAAGTTTTATTATCTATCTTCCTTTCTCACACCTATAAATAACATCCGCTCTTCTTGTTTACGTGCCCCAACCTTCCACCTCTCTCTTCTTCTTTACTTTTCTTTGAGAGAACGCCATCTTCAAGAAGCTCTCGTTCTGTATCATACATCGTACGTTTCAGCTTGTGGTCTGCTTGGCTGGATTTGTGATTTTTGGTCTGAATTTGACCCCATTTCAGCTCGTCTGGCACTAGATTCTTTCTTAACAATACAATCTACATGATCTGTATATAATAGAAATAATTATAGTATCAATCTGCCTCATTTATGTCTACTTTTACATTTTTAGGCTGGTTATGGAATCAACTGTTTTTGAAGTGCCCAACAATATCAGTCAGAGGTCATGCAAGGAATGATGGGAAAGTTGGAAGAATAAAGTAGTTTCCAAATACAATGTTCACGCAGTATACTTATAAACTTGCCTCAGTGCTGATACGGCTGCTGTGTACACGGCTCCTTCATTAGTTTTCATGTCTAAGAGCTTCACTTAATCCAATCCTACTCCCACTCAGCACCTGTTCTCACTTCACACATAAACGTGACTTCTCCTATACGCTCTGGGAACACTCAGCTATATCATTCTGTGGAGGACAATAGGAAGATGGAAACTTACCAACGAATAACTTTGTCTCCAATTAAAAGCAGAAATGATGATAGCACTGGTCTACAAATTTTTGGACTCGATCTGCTTCCGAGATAAAAGTGGCTACATTTCATTTATTTTGATAAGATGAACTGAAAATCAATTGATAACTGTGCTGGTTAGCTAATGTATTCAAGATATTTAATGATATTGTTTCACATCAAAATCACATCTGTTTATACAATAGATTTAGGCATTTTTGCTTAAAAATAATATTTATATTTTGAAAATATTTAATTTCTCTACACGCATGCATTTTGTCCACTTCCAAGAGAGAGATTTCTGCAAATAAAAACAAAACATTTTATGTCAAAACTCCTTGCCATATTAAAATGAATGTATGTGAATGTGCAGACAGGCTTTCAGATAGAACTGGTTGCTTGTAGACACTGTACCTTCTGATAAACTACCGTTTTCGCCTTATTTTGCATAAATTTCCTATTTTGACCCAATACTGTTTCCTGGAAACTATAGCCAATCTGCACTTCTCACTTACTTTTTCTTTATTAGTGACCTAATCCAAGAAAAATGTCACTACTTTTGTTCCGGAAGCCTTTTGCTGTAGACCAGTGTAGCTATTAACAACAGACAGCAGGGTGCACAGTCAAGTTGTGATGAATATTATCTTGAGTGTTCCTGGATACAGCGGACAGCCCATAATACAGTCAGCTGTGTATCCCACCCTCTTTCTGAAGAGTTTCACCTTCTCCCCTTGGGTCGGAGGTTTCAGGAGCCCAGATGTAGGACTAAGCGTTACAGAAATAGCTTTGTCCCATCCTCAGTTGTGGTTCTTAACAAATCATAGCTCCGTTGCACATATTTATGTTTAACAATGTTTTAAGTGATGTTTTATCTTATTTTAGTTTTTTATTTCTGTGGTCTGGTCTGTCTGTCATTGCATTTTCTCTGTGGAACAACTGTCTGTTATTGTGATTATGTGATTGTTTTATTGTGACTGCCTGTGTTTGGACGCTAGCCTCTGTTTTTTGCTGCAAAACAAATCTACCTACAAATAAAGTCGACTGAACTGAACTGAACTCTATCACATCCCCCTTTTTGATCTTTCTCTAGGCCTCCTACCTTGAGCTCTATCCTCAGCGTCCTTTAACCGATTTATTCAATATCCTTCCTCTGCATCTTGGTGCTGAGTGTCAGTCCCTAAAAAGCTCAGCAAGGATCCTGGTCAGGCCCTAGCTGGAGGATTAGCCTACTGTGCATGTTTTAAGGTTGATGGGGGAAACCCACCCAGACATGAGGAGAGCATGCAAACTCCACACAAAATAGTCCCACATGGTCCGGGAATCAAACCCAGGACCTGTGAGGCGAGAGTGCTAACCACTAGGCCACTGTGCCACCAATAGGGTGACCACCTCAAAAAGTACTAAAAGTGGGACAAGTGATGCAATTTGGTGGGACAAGGTGGGACGGACTCAAGAAATAAATCTTTTGATATACAAATCTAGCTTTAAAAACTTACTGAGATTCAAGTTGCTATAGTTTAGGGCCTATATTATATTTGTTGTGCTCCCCCCAACACACATTTTGCAAAGTAATGTCTATACTGAAAATTCATTTTTTGGAAGTCCGCATTTTCTCAAAACCATCCAGCACCAGCTCACAGCATCAGGAGAGGCCTGTCCTGAAACCCAGGGGCAGCAACACAACAACCATATGTTCAACCTATCAAGATAGGACGCCACCGTATAATTATTAGACATTTTACACAAGGAATAGTGAGCTTACCTTCTTAAATCTCTCTTTTTTATAAAATCCACTGAGCACCAAAGAAAAAGAGGGACATTATCTTAATAAGTAGAACAGAGGGACAGGTGTTCACCTTAGCCACCAAAGAGGAGTGAAATCTCATGGGACTGGACCTTTGTGCTGTGGTAGTTGGTTGACATTAATTGGTTGAAATGTTAACTGAAACAGTAGAAAAGGGTATGGGTTACCCCCCACCATGTGGCTGGAGACTCTAATTAAATCCATAGCTGGCTGCAGTGGCTTGTGCAGCTCATAAAGGGATTTCAGAAGTTTATGTAATTTAACAAAAGCAAAAGATTTCTACACAGCACACTAAAGAAACTACAGCTGGAAATAAGCTTTGAAGCTTGAAGCTGGTGCAAAAATCTTTTGAATCTAATTTCTTATTGAAGATTGTTCCTAATAAATACAAATAAAGACATGTATGTATTAGGACTTTGAGCAAGACGATTTCCCCCCATATCATCTTAGGGTGTTCTCTAACAAATCTCAGCTGTAACCTACATTAACATCTGTTGTGTTTTTTATTTAATTAATGCACAGACACACCTCGAAGTGAGTGTAGCTGAGTTAAACCAAGTTCAATGAAACTTTTATTTCCCTGCAGTTTTAATGAATAGCTTGCACATAGCTAACACAAGCTTGCATAGCTTGTGTTAGCTCTGACTCCAACTTACAAAGGTCAACTATGAGAATGTTCATTAAATCATTAGCCGCTAATTACACGTAACAAAAGTAAAATGCAAGAACAAACTAATTACAACAGCTACAAATAGTCAACATGAACACAGACCTAATTCCAAAGAACTTGAAAATGTGGACTTTAACATCCTATAGTTCTCAGTTTATCAATTCAAATCAAGGCTTATATATTGTACTTTAGTTGTGTTATTCTGCTAATTAAGAAGCCTGTTGTTTTTTTAACTCCTCTGCAAGAATGAAAAAACAACAATAACAACAACATACCAGTAACTTCAGCCAGTCACATGGTTGTATAGACATGTGTTGTCCTTAGTTTTGTGACAATCTTATAGGTGTTTTGTTTACACAGCTTGTCAACATACTGGCTCCCAAAACACATAGAAAGTGTCTATTTCAGTGCTAGATCTATTTGCTTGCACAGCACCAGAAGAAAACATAAACAGAGAAAAGGGTGGCAAAGTTAAACACGGATAAATCTTGGCTATGCATTCGTTTCATTCTTATTCATATTTTTCCAGATCACAGCAGTTTGATGTTATTGTATTATTGCACAGTGGCAGAGTGGCTAGAGCCCCCCCCATGATAAATCTATTTCTCCATTATGCTGGCTGTCAAGATGGCCGACAGTCCCGTAAACACATAGAGCCCTCTGTCAGTCCAGCCTCATCTATCACCGTCAGCCTCTATGTCCCTAAAGCTCTGGAGCCACATCAATTTCCATTTCCAGACATGTACCAATCACTTAAGAGCACAGCAAATCCTCTGATGAAGGTCAATTTATGGCTGTTAAATCCACCTAACTATTTTGCCATCATTGCGCTGATTTGCAAAACAAATTTTACAGCAAGAGGAGAAATCCAGTGACCTCAAAATATCTGCACACGGCAGAAATCACGGTGCAATGACTGCACGATAATTTTAAAAAGAGTTCTATTTTAATAGCCAAGGGCTGTTTATTCATTCAGCCCGGGACGAGTTAATTGCTGCCGGGGAAAGAGGAGTTATAAAATGTCACTGAGGGAAATGTTGACAACTAACTTTTCCACTTTTTATCAGCAGTAATAAGAGATAAGGTTTTGCTCTAAAAATCGTCCAGGGAATTGAGCTTATCAAGTGCTACACAAGGCGCTGTCAGCTCTGTAGTGTGCCGACTGTCTATACAGCTAAATGTGCAAAAATATAAAACTAAATGTTACAAAGAGGGGCAGTTATTGCCATGGATGCAGACTTATTGTCATTGTAGTGCACGCCACGCAGAATCAAATTTTGTTGCAATAGTACAAAAATATACAGTATTAGATTAAGTGGGCTGTAGTCGAGAACACTAGAATTATTGAAAAAATAATGTCAGTGTGAACTCAAACGTATTAAATGTATGTACTTACTTATGTATGTACGACCTGGCCCTGGATAAAGCAGAAGAAGATGGATGGCTGTTTCTGCCTAAAGTTTATTCTTATCTGGTCTTATTCGGATTACAAAGTGTTTTTGCTAATGTGGACAGTTGTGGCTCTGCTCTGTATGATGTGTGTGAACTCATCATGGCATTGACATATACTTGTATACTTGTTACTGTGTTTTGTTTTGTCTGTGTTGAACAAAGAATTGCCATTTAAGGGACCAGTAAAGTTTCCTGATTCTGATCCTGAACTTCAAGCTAAATGCTTGAATGCAAATTGACTTTGCTCTGTTTAGTGCCCCTGTTGGTAATTAGTGTAGTTTAACTTTATAAGCATACAATACAGAAAGCTAAGAAACCTTATGGAGACCAGGAGAGATCCACCCAGAACAGACAGGCAAATGTGTCTAGGACTGTTAAATAAAGTCTGATAGCTAATCTATATCATAGTCTGTAAGGATGCAGACAGGTGAGTGGGGGTGGGGTCCGAGAAGTACACAGGAGGTGAGGTGGAGGGCCCACAGGTCGGGACAGGAGCACAGATGGGGTAAGGTCCAGTCATCACTGGGACATCTACCAGCAGCCAAGAATCTGAAACAGTCCCCACTCCCCCGGAGGGGAGAGGGACAGAGGGACAACTTGTGAATAGCAATGAAGTGATTAGAGATATAGAATATTAGATTATGTTAACGATAGTGAAGAAGCGGAGGGCCTTCTGCCAGCAGACAGCTTAACATTTTATAATAATAGCTGTATTACTATAGCTCACAGTATATAACGAGGAGAAAGCAGGACTCAATAAAATTACCTTCTTCCATAGCTACAAAACTTACAGCATTCCCAACTTTACATCCTCACAGTTACTTTACAAGAACAAGGCTGGTCTGAATATAATGACATACTAACATTTCTAATTAGAGCCGCATTCCTAGCACATTTACATTCACATGACAAAACCCTTGGCCACACTGAAAGTGCAACACTGACCTGACATCTCCAGATCCCGGTGTGTGTGCAGAAAGATTATTTGTCATCATACAAATTGTACGGTTTGTAATCTGAACTCTAACATGTTTTCAGGAGAAGCTGGGATAAACTTTAATATCTTTCTCAGATATTATGACCCTTGGCTTTTCTGTTGACTTCACCTTTTATCACTTGCTTGATCCTTAATATTTATATTGTAGCCATTGCAGTAGAAATACACTCTCATAGACCTGCCATAACCAACCTTAGTTTGTCATGTTTTCTGTGAGTCGGAGCCACCTTCATACCTGCGGTTGTTATAAATAGCTCCCCCCCCACCACTGACAGCCCATGAGGCCTCGGGAGGAGATAGATGGATTGATGGAGGGCCAGGCGGAGACAGGCTGAAGGGAAGGTGCAAATATCACTGTCAATCATCCCTAATGTAAAGTGTGGAGAGGTCAGTGACACGGGAGCATGTAAACACACATAAGAGAGAGAGGCTCTGCTCATTACCAGCTCCGAACCTGCAGCAAGGCCGTGGGTCACCTGAGGAGCAAACCATATCAAGGACCAATGTAAATAGAGGGGTAACGAAAGGTTACCCAGTTTTACTAATGCAGTCCTGCGTGCTATTCCAATAAAATCTGTTACCTGTAGCGTTTCCAACCCCATTACCAGCAACAGTATAGCTACCCTTCTGCTTTCATTTTGTTAACAAATATAAAACTCAACCAATTTGGCTCTTCAAAATACTATAATATATCATCAAAGCACTGCTCATCTATGTAGCAGGATGCATGTTCAGCTAAAATATTGACTTTGTATAACTTCCCCTGTCGGCCATTATTCAACAGCCAAACAGATTAAAATCCTTAAAGCTGCATTGCCTGATTTTGTGAATGTTAAGTTTGAATGATGCACTCTCCTTCGCTCTGTCCCAGTCTCACACAAACCTGGAAGTCTGTCCACAGCCAGGAGCTGTCACAATAACACAGCACACATCTGGAGTTTGCTTTTCATTCTTTAAAATACAATTAAAAAATACTGTGAATAAACTATGAATTTTTAAATAAAACTCCTTCACATTATTCCTGATAGATTCTAGTTGTGGATAGATAAAGGATGTATCGACCAATCAGAGCGCTCCTGTCCTATGAAAGCGTGTGTTTGGTTAAACTGTTCCTTCCCTCGCTCTAAAACAAAAACTCTTATAACACAGCCCACAGCTGACCTCAAAGTCTCAGTTTTTCTCAGATGACTTCTGTTATGCTGCACTAATAACTAAATAATTATCTTTGCCAAAATACAAGGAAAAAGAAATCAGATAGTGCAGCTTCTATAGGATACATTTTGATTTTATTCATGTTTTTTAAACCAGTCTTGGTCACCTCTAGAACAGTATTGCACCTTTTACAACCTTTGAATACCTAAAGCTACTTAAAGGTTCAATTTGTAAGATTTTGAAAAACTGTAGCCTTTAAGATTATGCAGGAAAAAAATAAAAACAATATTATTTTAAAATAACATTATAGACAATACGACAAGTGCATATAATTGATTTATTAAAAAGATTTTGTAACATATCATCTGGCTGCTAGATATCACTATAAACCACACCGCAATAAGTCCAGGTCACATGGAGTCCAGCGGCCAATGGCAGTAGAGTTCAGTCTTTCAGGAAGTAGCCTTTGTGCTACAGGGACAGGGCTGGGCGTGGCTGGGCGTGGAGATGAAAGGTAAACACAGCCACACTGACAGCACAGGGAAACACACGGGACACACGACAGAAGTCACCGCTGAGGCTGTGCTGCTCACGTTTTCCTCTGAAGACAGCGCCAAAACAGATCATCCTCTCTGTTATACAGGTGAGTCATCTCTGTTATACAGGTGAGTCCTCTCTGTTATACAGGTGAGTCCTAACCTCTCTGTTATACAGGTGAGTCATCTCTGTTATACAGGTGAGTCCTCTCTGTTATACAGGTGAGTCATCTCTGTTATACAGGTGAGTCATCTCTTTTATACAGGTGAGTCCTCTCTGTTATACAGGTGAGTCATCTCTGTTATACAGGTGAGTCATCTCTTTTATACAGGTGAGTCCTCTCTGTTATACAGGTGAGTCATCTCTGTTATACAGGTGAGTCCTCTCTGTTATACAGGTGAGTCCTCTCTGTTATACAGGTGAGTCATTGAGTCCTCTCTGTTATACAGGTGAGTCATCTCTGTTATACAGGTGAGTCCTCTCTGTTATACAGGTGAGTCATCTCTGTTATACAGGTGAGTCATCTCTTTTATACAGGTGAGTCATCTCTGTTATACAGGTGAGTCATCTCTGTTATACAGGTGAGTCATCTCTTTTATACAGGTGAGTCATCTCTGTTATACAGGTGAGTCCTGAGTCCTCTGTTATACAGGTGAGTCATCTCTGTTATACAGGTGAGTCATCTCTGTTATACAGGTGAGTCCTCTCTGTTATACAGGTGAGTCATCTCTGTTATACAGGTGAGTCCTCTCTGTTATACAGGTGAGTCATCTCTGTTATACAGGTGAGTCATCTCTTTTATACAGGTGAGTCCTCTCTGTTATACAGGTGAGTCATCTCTGTTATACAGGTGAGTCATCTCTTTTATACAGGTGAGTCCTCTCTGTTATACAGGTGAGTCATCTCTGTTATACAGGTGAGTCCTCTCTGTTATACAGGTGAGTCATTGAGTCCTCTCTGTTATACAGGTGAGTCATCTCTGTTATACAGGTGAGTCCTCTCTGTTATACAGGTGAGTCATCTCTGTTATACAGGTGAGTCATCTCTTTTATACAGGTGAGTCATCTCTGTTATACAGGTGAGTCATCTCTGTTATACAGGTGAGTCATCTCTTTTATACAGGTGAGTCATCTCTGTTATACAGGTGAGTATGAGCAGTGACATGATGTTTTATTTATGCTCATAAACAGCACTGTAGTACACCTGAAGGAGTGGACAGGTGACTGTTCACCTGAGCAGCTGCAGAGAGTGATACTCCTCACTGTCCCAGGTGAGACTGCTGCTCTGGTTCAGTCTGGTTCTGTTGTGTTTGTGCTTTTCACATCCAGATGTTACATTACATCCAGATGTTACATTACATCCAGATGTTACATTACATCCAGATGTTACATTACATTAGTAACTCCTGTCAGTCTGAGCCTGTCCTCTGTAGTCACTGTAGTCACACCTGTGTGGCCTGAGAGTACAGGATTCCTCTGTCCTCCTCTCCTCACCTCTCACTTACTGTTAGTGACAGGTCACATCTGTACACATCTGTACACATCTGTACACATCTGTACACACATGTACACACCTGTACAGTGACCTGCTCCTGAATGAAATGATTCACTTTATGATTTTTATTCTGTTTCAGATAATACTTCAGCCTGAACTGTGGGAGCACGCTGAGGGGCTCATTGTAAATAAAGTAAGTCAGATGTAAAGCCAGCAGTTCCATAAGCTTCTGTTGGTACAATAACTTTACTGTACACACTTTGGAGTTTGGCGTAACACTGTTGTGTCCTGTGTTTTTATCAGGAGCAGAGCTCCAGTCTCCTCCTCACTGCAGTCACTTAACCTCTACACCATGGCCCAACATGCTCCTGCTTTCAAAACACTGTGTTTAGTGGGAGGGGGAATGACTTTAGGAGAGCCACAAAGTGGGTTGACCCCTCACTATCGTAGGAGGATGACAGTGACTCTCCCTTGTGAACAATTATTTACACTGCTTCCTAATGGTGATAGAAAAGTGAGCAAAAAGTGCACAAAAACTCTGCCCTCTGGTGTTTAAAAGGTGAATTGTTTCAAACAGGACAAAACCTTGAAATTATACCTTTAAGTTACCTAAAGTTTTTAATAAGTACTCAACATAAAGAAAAAAAAGCAGTTCACTTCCTTAATCATTTTGTATGGTGCTATTTTACTACAAAGTGAGAAATAGGGGTGAGGAATCGCTGGAAACAGAGCTGTGCACTGTTTTTGGGATAAATAAATGAGAGCAGACTGGATGTAGAGGGCTTGTTGATTGGTCAGTGCTTCCTAGAGTGGGCAGGGATTTGAGGAACCGAGCATTTTAAGAACTCAGAAACTCAGCGACAAAGAACACAGGGTTACTCAAACAAAACACAAGTCCAGGTATGTTTTTAATGAGGGAACAACATTATAACATGGTAGAAAGCTCAAAAAAGTAAATTTTGCACAATATAGCCCCTTTAATAATAGCTACCTGATTTTTTTCACAGATAATGTGGAGGATGAGCTTGTAGTGCATGTTTTAGGTTGATGGGGGAAACCAGAGTACAAGGAGAAAACCCAACCAGACACAGGGAGGACATGCAAACTTCTCAAAGAAAAGCCCACAGGTTTTATCAGTCAGAACTAGCTAGATGTTTAGATACGCTGTAGGTTATGATATATTTAGGTGTAGTAAATTGATGTACTTTATGTTAATGAACTGAGAGCAGCCAAGTCAAAATTTTGGTCCAGGATGGGTGTGGGAATTTGAAGGGAAACTTTCTCTTACTTCTTCATTCATGAGTCTACCATTTATATGTAATTATCTGAAATAAATGCAACATAATCTTTTTTATAGGTGTGGTTATGTGTTCTGGGGCACTAGCATTATTGGTGCCTACTGCTAACTTTGTGAACCTCCTGCATTATGCAAACGTAATATAGTAGCTGTATAAACTTAACATACACACATTAAGGTACCATCAGCCTGCATCCAAGAATCCATACAGTAACTCTGTACTGTATTTTCCCCTTTCCCTTTTAATTGTTTAAATAGGTTACTTCTTCTGCGAATGGTAATGTGCTAATTAGATGATACAAAGGCTTCAGTGTGGGGTTTTGTCCTCTGAAGACTTGATGTCTTAATGCTTGAGTAGGCCTAATGAACACTGTGGTTGGTGTCTGTCAGGTCCTAATTATGTTTCGCTTGTCGCTTCCTGACACGGCCTGTAGCTTAGCAACCTGCCTCAGTGACGGCGCTAAAGTTTCATCTGAAAATCTCACTGAATGAAATAAAAGCAACTCTGATGTTTTTATTTCATGATTAGACAGAGATAAACACATTTGTTAAGGTGTCACGGACTAGATATGCCCACGCCTTCAAACTGATTAGATTCCCTCACACTTATCCTTGTGCTAACTTATCCTCTCCAGACTTTCACCAACAGCCTCTCCGAGATGAACGTGGGCAGGTTTTATAATTACTGTGTGCCACTAATAAAACAAAACACATGTTTGGGCCACTCCACCCACCAATCTCTCCCACTGTTCACATAAATAGAAGTCTTACAGCCTTGTGTGCTCTAAGTGTTTTTGAAGGTGGAGAGGGATGACATTGTACTTTGCAAACTGTCTGAATTAGATTAGACAGTGTTTTAGCAAAAACACACACACTAGAGAGGAGGAGGGTTTGAAGTTGATGCATTTCTTTGGGGGATATAAGAGTTTTCTGTCTCGAGAGAGAGGTTTAGTTTAGAGCTGAGTTAATTGTCATGGTAAGTTACACCACACAGCTACTCTGCTCCGGAGCAGGTTTAGAGACTGAGAGGAGCAAATAAACACGACACCTCATAACTCAGCCTTTAGTTCTGAACCTCACTTTTTTCTATTGCTACTGTGAAAGTTCAATAACAAACTTTGAACAAGATTAATAAGTGTACATTATTTACAGTAAAATATATTTTTATACTGCATTAGGCAGAGTGGTTAGTGTTCTTTCCTCCCAGCAAGGAGATCATTGGCTCAATCCTCGGGTCTCTCAACACAAACTCTGTGGATGAAGTCTGCGTGTCCTCCCTCTGTTACTGTGGGTTCTCTCCAGCTTCAATAATGAATGATTATCAATGCTTTTGTGTCTGTGACTAGCTGGCGCCTGTACAGAGAATACCCTCATTACTGGGATAGGCTCTATTACCCCCAACCGAGAATAGGCGAAAATGATGGATGAATGAATTTTATTTGCTGCCATTTTCACTTCCATTGTTTCTTCAAAAGGATGCATTGAACCAATTCCACTTTATTTTCTTTCCCTATTTTTCATATTTAAAACCCTTTATGTCCATTACCCTTTACGTACTTTCATTTAACTTCAGTGAAATAGCATAAAATTGAAGTTGTTAGTATTTAATTTACTTGAGTTTACTTTGATGGCTACATACGTTTCTAAATAATAAGCTTCTAAATTTCTTCTGGTCATCCCACAGTGACATATACAATCGCAAACAATAGCAAAATTGGTTAATCCTGATTCAGCAGCGCTCAGTTTTTCTCTCTGGCCAGTAGTGGAATCAAAAACAGAAAAGTAAAATGTATTCTACTGAATGTTATACAAACACAAACTCCTTGAAAAACAGTTTTATTGTACAATGTCTTCTCACTCTGCATCAATCCAATGACAAACAGCTGTATTTACACAAGTGTAGATTTACAATCGCAATACCAACACAGAGGCCTAGGAAAAGAGCAGACTTCATCATGAACTAAGAATATTACAGTCACAAAACACAGTTCGAACTCATTTAGCAGTTCAAGTGCAAGTCAATTGGACTCAGAGTCAAACTTATTATTAGACATCAACAAGAATGACTTATGTTTATGACTTAGGATAAACATTTGCTTTTTCAGTGCAATTACTTCGCCCCCATTGACTTTAATTTTGTTCAGCTTCAAATAAATAGGCCATGATCTAAAGCAGCTGACTTGTTTTCCCATAAGCTCAGGGTAAGCTCAGTCCATGATAAATTAGTTTTTTATTGGGCAGTAGGGCGCATTCATCTGGTAGTGATTTAACATTGACTACCTTGGCTGAAGATCTATCTCAGGCACTGATAATGGAGCTCTAATTATGAGAAACACATCCCATAATTACTGTGCAGTTAATCATTGGTGCTAAAATATCAGATAGGCCTCGGATAAAAAGAATAAATGTCTCATTGAAAAGGAAGACATAAACCAAACAAATTGAACATCTATGAAAAATATAAATAAATAGTAGCTTTTTACACAATCGTTTAAAAGATTGAATCACATTTTAAATGCTCTTAAATGCTTCACACAAACTGAGACAGCAGGTGAACAGCAGACATCACACACACACAGTTTTCTAATGAAATGTAAGGATTTCAAGGTGCTTAAATCTATTAGGATGTATATTTCACATTCACATTACTTGGACTAGAAACAGCTCTATCCAGTGGTAGTACACGTTCACTAGTGCGTGTTAAAACAATAGCTTAGATGACCCATGTGTTTTGAGATGGTCTGGAGATGACAGACAGACAAAAGAGGCCTGAGAATGTTTCAAAATAAAAAAAGCTCAGCACAATTCAGAAAGAAATAGTCCAGAAAATCTTACAGACAGTTGACGAGGAGGCTAAACCACCACTTACTTGAAAAACCTGTCAGAAGACCAGAAAAAGTGCTCGCGGACAGCAAACAGTCAACAAAAGTTTTTTCTTTCTTCCCTCTGTGATGTCGGAAGAGCTTTGTTGTCTAAGAAATATTTTATCTGGGTTTGCAGTCTGTATAGTTAACAGGTACCAAGGTGAAATACTAAATGAACAACAGGCTTGTTTCAAACTACTAATAATGATAGCATCTCCCTATTTTCAGTTCTTAGCCATCTCTGCAGCAATCTATACCAGTCTAGCCCAGTGAAAAATACACAAATGATCCAGCCTGTGAACTGTTAAGATGCTATTTTATATACTTAATTTGGCAAACACCCTTGTAACACCCATTACACCATTAGATTATAATCATATCAAGAGATTTCCAATGCTCTTCTTACAAATGTAGCAGTAAGAGCTGTAGTTTAAGCCCGCTGCAGAAGTTCAGTAGTTAATTGGTCCCAAAGCTGAAACTCCACAGCATTGATGAAGAAAATAATAACAGATTCATTTGAAAACACAAGACACATTCACAGTTATTGCCACTACAGGAACAATATCCTTATGTAGGACTAGGAAAGGCTTTTTAAGATATGCATAACAAACATTAAGACTGAGGAATCAAAACTTTTGTCCTTGCAGTAGCGCAAACAAAATCCAGACGCATAGAAGGTATCCATGTTGTCAGTCATGTATACAACCACTTTCCAATGCAGATATGACTATTAACTTGTTGAATAAAATATTTCAACTCAAGATATCAGTAACCATAGTTTCAGTTATATTTATTTCAGTAATAAATTCAGTCTCATTGATCCAGATGAAACAGACCCTTGTAGAGCACAGACTGAATGGTGAAGGCCAATAGAGGATGATTATCAAAAAATCAACATAAAAGTCAGTAGAGGCCATCTTCCAGTGATCCTTTAGCTTCCCAAATCCTAACTGTGCGGTCACTGTAAAAAACAAACACACAAACAAACATAAAAGTCAGAAAACACATCATCCAACTTGATCATCTGCATCCTCTTCTATCACACAAACTAACTTCAGGTCTACATTCATAAATCTCCTCTTTGGTCTTCCTCTAGGCCTCCTACCTCACAGTATCAGTTTCTACCCATATATTCACTATCCCACCTCTGTACATGTCCAAACCACCTCAATATGGCCTCTCTGACTTTATCTCCAAAACATATAACATGAGCTGTCCAGATGTGCATATTTCTAATTAGGAATGTAACGATTCTTTGTAAATTGGCTAAAAACCGATGCGTGAGAGAAATTTTGAATCGGTGTGGAAAAAAATTCATCGCGATGTCCCTTTAAAACAGCGTGCAGGCCACCAAAGTATAATAGTGCATAATGTGGCTCGCAAATTTGGCGCTAGACATCAATACCTGACCATTTTACAGAAGAGAAACATGAATTTATATAAAGTTTTAGTTTACAGGTTTCGTAAAATCATGAGCCCGACCTGCCGGGAACGTGAAAAGGCTGCACAAGAGCTTCATTACTCAGAGCAGCTCAGAAGAGCGCTCGCACAGACAGAGGAGCGCGCACACAGCGCACAGGGAAAAACAACAACAAGCCCAGGGTGAACGGCAAGAGACACATCTGAGGGTTTTATTTAGGCTGCACCTGTTTGCTCCGTTTGCCATCGTTCAGAAAGTAGCTTGTTATTAACAGCGAGCTAAAGGAAAGCTAAGTGGCTAACAACAGCTAAAGTTTATCTGAAGTTTCAGCGGCCCCTCCCCCAACATGTTTCCATGGAGATCAGTCTTTACTGAGGATGTGACTGTCCTCTCTGATATTTTTATCAGGCTTGACTTATATTAGGCCCATTATAAATTACTGAGGCGTGGATTCATGATAAGCTGCTTCTCTATGTATTACTTGCTATTATAATGTCTCTGTTTTTAAAGGATGGTAGAAAGGTGTTAATAAATTATTTTCTATATTTTTATTTTTACATGTCACTGTTTTAATATCTACTTTTTAAATTTCTCTTAATAAGACTAGGACACACAAATATGCTATGTAAAAAAATCCTTTTGGTCATAATTATACTGCAACTAAATCTGCAAGTGAAAATAGTAAAAAATCGTAATCGTGAACATAAAATCATGAATTGAATCAAATCGTGACTTCAGTGCATCGTTACATCCCTATTTCTAATCTTATCCATCCTCATCACTCTCAAAGAGAACCTCAACATCTTTGGCTCCAGCTCTGTCTTCTGTGTTTTTCTTGTTGGTCTCACTACCACTGTACATTGTCCTTTTATTTTATATTTATTTATATTTAATTATGAATGCACGGTCATATAAATGTATAAACATGCTTCAATTGCTGCATGAGTTCATTTTAATCTGAGCCCTCTAAACTAAAGTCTTACCCTATATTCAAGTCTGGTTATTGTAACAGGCAATCTGCTCCACAATAATAACAAGATGGATGAACATGTTT
Source organism: Bostrychus sinensis (assembly GCA_020698575.1). Lineage (NCBI taxonomy): Eukaryota > Metazoa > Chordata > Actinopteri > Gobiiformes > Eleotridae > Bostrychus > Bostrychus sinensis. The sequence goes on along the minus strand of CM036239.1, from coordinate 41,361,860 downwards.
AGTGACTCACTCTGAAGCTGTGAACAGTTGGCTGCTGTTGGTGGCCAAATCATTGATGGGGCTGTCGTGCCCTTGGACCTCACCCAGGGGCGCCAGAGAGTCGGCGTGCCAGAGTCTCAGCAGTCCTCCTCTGCATCCGCTCAGCAGCACAGGGGACCCAGGCACCAGGCCCAGAGCACTGACCCAGTCTGAGTGACCACTGGCCGACTGTGAGCACAACACAGCAACGGTCAAAGGAGACGAGTACACTTTACACTTATCTATATCGTCATTTCTTTTTGTTGTCTAGGATTTATTGTCAAGAATTTTAATAGACTAGAATTTTCAGCTTGTTTGAGCAATTTTCTGCAAATCGCATTTTGAGTCACTTGGGTCTACTACACTGCTACCATAAGCTATAAAAATCCAGCTGAAAAGTGGCTAGTCCAGCTGCACCTATGTCTTCTTTTAAAGATGCATGCAAATACAGAGTTGGTAAAATTATGAATGCAAATAAACATAGGCAATACATTCACAAAATGGTTAACAAGGTAGAAATTAATGGACTATCACTCAATTCAGAGCTAATAGTTTAAGGTAAGCTCTTAATGTCAGTCTATTATTTGGCAGTAAACTGGTTCAGTTTTTACAATCATCTTCACTACAGCAAATCATCAGCCTCATAGAGTGCTGTATTTTGCAAACTGATTTCACATTGGTTTTATGCTAGATGCCCTACCTGATGCAACCAGCTCCATTTATCCAGGTTTAGGACTGGCACAAAGAGGACACTGGCGTGTGACCCCATGTGGCTGGATTTGTTCAGTTTTTCAATAAAAATAAATCAACTGTACCTTGTAATTCTTACAGTAGTTTCTTACCTGTAGTAACTGTTTTCTGGCCATGTCCCACTTCTTGATGGTGTAGTCTCTGGAGCTGCTGTAGAACACATCTCCATTCACAGTCAGTGCCTCGACACTGTCCTGATGAGACAGTTCGAATGTATGTCCAGAGGTAACGCTGCCCTGAGCCCCCTCTGCCACCTCGAACATCTGCAACAAAAACATGCAGCTCAATGTAGTAATGCCATGTACCGTACACATCAATATATTTCAGGCTATACTTGATACACTATATTTCTAAAAATATTCACCAACCCAAATAACTCCATGTGGATTATGGTGTGGGGTTGTTTTCAGGAGCTTAGTTTCAGTGAAAGGAACTCTGAAAGCTTCAGCACCAAGAGATTTTGGACAATTCCATGCTCCCAACTTTGTGGGAACAGTTTGGGGACGGCCCCTTCCTGTTCCAAAATGACTGCACCAGAGCACAAAGCACGGTCCATAAAGTCATGGATCAGCGAGTTTGGTGTGGAAGAACTTGACTGGCCTACACAGTCCTGACCTCAACCTGACAGAACACCTTTGGGATGAATTAGAGCAGGGGTGTCCAAACTATGGCCCGGGGGCCAAATGCAGCCTGCAGACTATTCTTTATTGGCCCACAGGCTTCATTCACAATTGTTCACTGTTCACTGCAAGGTTTTAAGTGCAGGTAAAAAACTTGATTTGTGTGAGATGTTTCTGGCATTAAGAAGAAGAAGAAGAAAAAAAAGGAAATTAGCGGTTGGTGGCGCCAAAAAAAAAAAAAAAAAAAAAAAAAAAAAAAAAAAAAAAAAAAAACCATACTATGTGCTGGTGCCAAGGTCGCATAACTGTGGGGTTGTAGAAGGGGGTCAAGAGTAAAACAAATCAATAAAAATATCCATAAGAATGATTAACTATGAAGATCCCTGAAGGAAAGTGATATCTTGTTTTGTGGTGATGCAAAATATGGCGCCTCGACTGAGTGGCCCCCCTGCACATACATTTTTCAGTATGTGGCCCCCAAGGAAAAAAGTTTGGACACCCCTGAATTAGATCAAAGACTGTGAGCCAGGCCTTCTCATCCAACATCAGACACTGATGTGTGGCCTGGCTCACAAGAATGTCAGACACCTAGATGTATGACGTAGATAGATGCAAAGGGTGGGCCGACGTCATATTAAACCCTATAGATTAAGAATGGGATGTCACTTAAGTTCATCTGTGTGTAAAGGCAGGTGAGCTAATACCTTTGGAAATATAGTGTACTTTGGGATAGCAATTCTCACAGTTTGAACCTTGCAACCAATTTTATACCAGATCATTCGAATTTTTGGAAGTAAACTTGTAATTTGTAATGCCATGTCGTCCTATATTTGTGGTAATCAGGATAATCTACATATTTTTTAATATCTTCTCATCAATGCAAAGTTAGCAAGTCGACTGCTTTTTTAAACATATTTTTGGCTTTTATGGCTTTATTAGATTGCACAGTGGAGACAAGACAGGGAATCATGAAGGAGAGAGCAGGGATTCGGTAAATCATCCGGACTCAAAGCTAGCGCCGAGTTGAGCTGTAGTTGCTCTATCGGCTGAGCTAAGCTACATTTAAGTGGCATTACAATGAAAAGGGTTAACTGGATCTTTGTCATAAAAAAATGGTAAATAATATTGCTGAACACCAATTCCATATATATCTAACCCTAACCACACACTTCTTAACCTACAAAGAACATGCCCATCAGTTAAGAATACATGATTATAAATATTAATACAAAAATAGGTGCATATACAGTATCAATATCTGTGTTGCTGAAAAAGAAAAATATTCATTTAGTTATGATGCATTTGTCTCAATGTGTGCAGCCTTACTTTAATATGATGGTCCTTGGAGCCTGTTAGCACAATGTCCTGCCCATTTCCCAACTTATCCACAGTTAGGCACATGACTGGTCCCAAATGACCAGTGAGCTTCCCAGTGGACGCAAATCTAGTTATTATGAAAAGACAGACACTGTTTGGCTCCAGGTATTATCTATGGAGAATTAAACCCTTTGTATGAATGAATGGAGTGAAGCTTACTTGCGGAGGTCCCACATGCGGACAGCGTTGCCAGCAGCAGCGTACAGGAAGGTGCCAGACGGATTCAGAGAGATTTGGTTGATCTGGCTCTCTCCCGGCGGGATGGATAAACTCCGCGCAGAGGCACAGCTGTCTCCTGAACTCACCTGGCCTGAAGACCTGGGACATTTTTATAAGGGAATTTTTTTTTTTTTTCAAACTGTAAAGATTTGTGCACTTTGTGTACTTACGTGAGGGTGCGAATACACTTGGCTGAGTCTCTTATGTCCCATACTTTGATGTAAGCTGTGGCCACAGTGTAGACAAGGCTAGAGGAGTACCTGAATGTGAAGGACCAAAAAATATTGTTTGGCAAAAGCATAGAGATGACAAACAAGGCAATCAATTGTTTACAGCTTTTTTTTCTTTACCTGACAGAAACAACGCTGCTGGGATGCTCTGCCAAAGACATGATCTCTTGACCTGTCACTAAGTTCCACACTTTACACGTACGATCTAAAAAAAACACACACACAAACAAACATAAAAGTCAGATATTATAAAGTTAACAACATTTGAGAGCAAAAACTCGGGAAGAAAAATAGTCAGCAATTTTATTTCAAAGCGTAATCTTAATTTAATAGTTGGCACATTTTAATTTCAGTTTCCTCTATTGCCATCTGAATAATAAATATTAATTTGTCTCATAAATCAAATATCTTTGTTTACCTTTTGACCCAGTAAAGAGGAGATCATCTGTGGCATCTACACATAGGACTGGCTTGGTATGCCCCTCTGCCACATGCACGCACTGCAGTTTGGCCCCACGGCTGTTCTTTTGAGCTGTAACTGGGTTGATCACACCTCTGTAAAACAAATAAACAATCAATATTATTTTTTAGATATTTAGCAATTTGTAAGCATTGATCCTCGGGGGCTAGCTCTTTAAAAAAGGAAAATGTGGTGTACCTATGTCCTTCAAACACAGGTGAATCATCCAACCTAGAAAAGTAGCAAGTGCAAGGTTAGACCTAGTGAAGAGTACATTTTACGGACTATGGTTGAAACTGGTTTTAGCTCACAAGGCCTTGTAGTCGCTGCCTTTCGTCTTGGTTTCTGCTGAGTTCATAGGTATGTGTGGAGCTGCAGGGCGAGGAGCTATGGACGCTTTCTCATGGATCTTCCTGCGGTTTAGTGGGGAGCGCTCGAGCTGCTTCCTCTCAGTCCCAGTAGGTGATCTGCATCCACCGCTGTGCACAGAACACAGAACCAGGAGTTTGGCGCAGTTATAAAAATGATTGCCTCTATTTGAATACATTTCAGCAGAGGTGGAAGAAGTATAGAAAATATGTGCTCAACTCTAAGTACTGTTACTTCAAAAATATTAGTAAAAAGAAAAGTAGTCAACAAAATTATCACTTGATTGAAAGAAAAAAATTACTGGAAGTTTATATTTGAAAATAGCACAGCAGCTACTACTACTACTACCACACTAGTACCCTACTACAAGTACAAGTAACTACAACAACTAACACTACCATGACTACTACTAGATCTAGTCAGGTTCTACTCAGACAGATCTGAAACTTGCAGTGCTCAATGTCCTCAATGTCAGATCTTTATGCAACAAATTATTTTTAATCAATCATTTTATCTCCTCTTATAACCTGGATTTGATGTTTTTAACAGAGACAGTTTGACGGCAAAACGGGTAATGCAGTTTTTATTGGATCCACTGCACCTAACTTCACTTTTGTATCAGAAACACGGGAAAACAAAAAGGGAGGTGGTGTGTGTGCCTTATTTAAGGATGATATAGTTACCCACAGGCTGTCATTTGGGGTGTTTCCATTATTTGAGTATCCATAATCTTTATAATCATATACAACCTGCTCATTACTAAAGGTGTTAATATTGCAAATGTTACTGTGGCTGACGTTGCTTTGTCTGATCATTTTTGTGTCTTCTTTGACCTGTCTGTTATTCCCAAACCAGCTGCTGGTCCTGCAGTTGTCCAGAGAAGACACATAAATGATAGCACGGGGACTGTTTATGGAAATAATTAGGTTTGAAAATAACTCTTGTTCCAATGTTGATCAGTTGTTGAGCTCATACTTCTAGTGTTGTAAATGTTCTGGACACTATTGCTCCTATTAAGGTTAAAATGGTTAGAAATAGGCAGAAGGCGCCATGGAGAAATGAGGACTCGGTCAGGGCACAGCAAAGGGAGTGCCAAGCGAAAATGGCACAAGTCAAAGCTCCAGGTTCAATATGACATATACAGAGAAATGGGAAATGTTTTCAATAAAATTCTGCATAGAACAAGGGAAAGGCAGATGTGGAAATTAGTTCTGAAGGCAATGGAGCTGGGGGGGTTTGTTAACCTGTTCACTGTTGCAAACAGGACATGCGAGTTGTTACTGCAGTTTGTAATGATTTCAGAAAAATAAGTGCAATGAGTTTGCAAGATTTTTTAATGTCAAGGTTCAGAGTATTAAACATGCTCTAAACTCCATAACACAGATAACAACCCTGCAGCCATCCAGACACTCAGAGCTGACACACTTCACCCCTGTCACTGACAAAACAGTCCAAGAGATCATCTCCAGTCTGAGTTCATCTCAACTTTCTCATTTAGTGAACATATCACTGCAGTCTGAGACATTTCCAAGGGCCTTAAAAACTGCTGTCATCAAACCTCTCCTAAAGAAGAGCAGTCTTGATGCCACAGTACTGAACAACTATCGGCCCATATCAAACCTGCCCTTTTTAGGCAAAGTCCTTGAGAAAGTTGTATACCAACAACTTACTGACTTTCTTCTGTGGAACAATTGCTTTGATGATTTTCAGTCAGGTTTTAGAGACTGCTCTTATCAAGGTGACTAATGACATCCGCCTGAACACCGACACAGGCAAAGTCTCTGTCTTAGTTCTGCTGAATCTGAGTGCTGCTTTTGATACAGTTGACCATGTGATACTGTTACAAAGATTAGAGGTCTGGGTAGGCATTTCTGGTACTGTCCTTAAATGGTGTAAGTCCTATCTTGAAGACAGGAAGTACTTTGTTGAAATCGGTAACTGTGTTTCAGAACAAATGGCCCTGACCTGTGGGGTGCCCCAGGGGTCCATCCTGGGACCTCTTTTGTTCAATCTTTACATGCTTCCTTTAGGCCAATTAATAAGCAGCAATAACATATCCTACCACAATTATGCAGATGACACTCCAACAGATCCAACAGATCAATGAGGATGGGATGGATGAGAAACAACTTTCTCCAGCTAAACTCAGACAAGACTGAAATAATCATCTTTGTCCACAGAAACAAACAGAAGGTGTCTGTAGTCACCTCGACTCTCTTTCACTAAAAACAAGTCAGGTTAGAAATCTCGGGGTAATCCTGGACTCAGATTTGAACTTCAACAGTCACATTAAATCTATAACATCAACAGCATTTTACCATCTCAAAAACATTGCCAGAATCAAAGATATACTGTCTAAACCAGACCTAGAGAGACTTATTCATGCGTTCATCTCTAGCAGGTTAGATTACTGTAAAGGTCTGCTCACTGGACTCACTAAACCAGCTGTGAGACAGCTGCAGGACGTCCATAATGCTGCTGCTCGGGTCCTGACTAAAACCAGGAAGTATGACCATATTAGTCCTGTCCTCAGGTCTCTGCACTGGCTTCCTGTTGCTCAGAGAATAGACAGCTCCGCTTGTGTACAAGTCTCTCCATGGCTTAGCACCAAAGTACATCTCTGACCTGTTGGTCCCATATGAACCATCTGGGACTCTGAGGACCTCAGGGACAGGTCTCTGCTGGTCCCAGAGTCCGGACTAAACTCGGTGAAGCAGCGTTTCAGTTTTATGCAGCTAAACTCTGGAACAGTCTCCCTGACGATGTTAGACAGGCCTCTACTCTGACAATGTTCAAGTCCAGAATTAAAGTCCAGTTCTTTTTAGCTGTGCATATGACAAGTGAAAGGGTTTTAGCTGCACTCTCCTCTTTTAATTTAATTTTAAATGGATTCTTAATTATACATTTTAAATTTGATATAAAATCAAATTTTTGGTTTTAATTGTTATTTTTTTCTTTGTATTTTTAAACTTGTCTTTTTTTCCGTAAAGCACTTTGAATTGCTCTGTGTATGAACTGTGCCATACAAGTAAACTTACCTTGCCTAGCTTAATAACACTACTACTGCCACTATTATTATTAAAAGACCTTTTTCACAAAAAAAGGAAGTAGTTACTTGTCGCGTTATCCTATTTCTGGTTAGAGCTTGTCTAAAGCAAAACAAGCTTACTAAATATCACGTTTGCAGATGTAGTGACAGTTACAGAGGCAAAGTCACCCACCAACAACAAAGGGTGCATCTTTTTTAATGAATAATTTATTCACGATTATCAAGCAAAGTAAAGAAAAAAGCTTAAATGCTATCAACAATTAGAATTAGCTAACTACTGATGGCAGCAGATAAACAATGTAGTATTCAAGTCTTTTAGACAGGAAATGTTTAAAATGAATTTTAACACATCACAGACCTGTAGTTTATATATTTACTGCTGATTCTGACTCACAGTGAGATTGATGGTGATGTTTTGTTCATGAAAACATGCTTACCTTTGTAAATAGAAGACAACCTATTTTAAGTCAGATTATGTAATAAACTGTATCTTTTGTCTCTGCATCTGTACAGTGTGAACTATAGTTGAGGGGCCAGTAGTTGTCTGAGCAAAAACATTTTTATTTTTGGGCTTGGCTATTTTATGCCACTTGCAACTGCTACTGGAAGTATCGTGACACGACATGGAAGTGTGAAAATGGTCTATATCACTACAAAACCTATTAGTACTTGACTACTACAACTTCTATTACTACTTGTCTGCTACCACTACAATAATTACTACTATTAGCCTTCTACAACTTTTATTACTATTTGCCTATGACTACTATTACTACTAGCCAACTACCCCTACAACTACTTGTACTTAGTATGTAACTTGGAAAATACAAGTAAAAAGAAGTTTTGAAAAAAAAAAAAAAAAATACAGAAAGAACAAATTAAAAAAAAAAAAAAAAAAAAAGGCAGCATGCATAAGGCAGCATATGGGTGTTTGGTGCAGGACTCACATGCCAGCGGGCCGTGGAGACGTCGCAGATGGGGAAACAGTCTGCTCACGGTCGGGAGTGTGACCAGTCATGTGACCCGTCATGTGACCCTGGGTGTCCATGGGCCCCTCCAGACGCTCAGTCAGTGGAAGCAGAGGACCAGGGAAGTCTCCCGTGGGCGATTCACAAAACGCATCACCGCTGCTGGCGTAAAGCAGCTCCATCTGTGTGGTGGTCCGTCTGCGGGCCTGGGGCACAAGGCATCGGGTCACTCAACGACTTTATAATATTCAATTATACAAGATACAGTTAGGTGCATAAGTATTTGGACACTGACTCAAGTTTTGTTATTTTAGCTTTTTTACAAAAACTATTCAAAATACATACAATATAATTCATATGCAGACTTTCAGCTGTAATTTGAGAGTATTCACATCCAAATGAGAGATAAGGTTTAGGAACTGCAGCTTTTTAATGTGCAGCTGCCTCTTTTTCAGGAGCTCAAAAGTATTTGGACAGTTGCTTCTTTGAGCTGCATGGGCTATTTCCCCTCATTAATCCAACATAAACTGAGCAAATAAAAGGTCTGGACTTGATTCCAGATATTACATTTGCATTTGAAAGCAGTTTCTGTAAAATCACAATATACAGCATCTCAGTGGAAGTGAACTAGGCCTTAGGCTGGATCAAAACATGGTGAAAAAGCCCTTCGCCACATCCACTTTAGAGTAGAACACTCTCCAGGAAGTAGGTCCATCAGTGTCCAGGTTCACCATAACAAGAAGACTTCATGAGAGAAAATACAGAGGGTTTACCACGAGGTGCAGACGATTCATCTGCCTCAACAACAGAAAGGCCCCATTAGACTTGGCCAAAAAACACCTAAAGAAGCCAACACAGGACTGGAACAGCATTCTTTGGACAGATGAGACTAAGATCAACTTTTAACAGAATGATGGGCAGAGAAAAGTCTGGAGAAGGCTTGGAACGGCTCGTGATCCAAAGCACACCCCATCTTCTGTAAAACCTGGTGGAGCAGTGTGATGCATGAGAGTGTATAGCTTCCAGTGGCACTGGGTCACAGGTGTTTATTGATGATGTGACAGAGACAGAAGCAGCTGGATGAATTCTAACGTGTATAAGGATCTAATTTCTGCTCAGATTTAGACAATGGCCATGAAGTTGATGCGCGGCGCTTCACAGAAGAGATGGACTATGACCTAAAACATACTGCAAAAACAACCCAGATGTTTTTATTTAAGGCAAATAAGGGGAATATTCTGCAATGGCAGGGGTCAGTCATCAGATCTCAGCCCAAGGGAGCATGAATTTCACTTGTTTAAGACTAAACTTAAGCCAGAAAGATCCACAAACAAGCAATGAAAGACAACAGCTGCAGGAAAGGCCTGGCAAAGCAACACAAAATAGGAAACCCAGTGTTTGGTGGTGTCAGTGGGCTGTGTCATTGCCTGCCAAGTATTTTCACCAAAGTATAAAAAAAATGAACATTTTCCTAGTAAATGTTCATCTGTCCAATTACTTTTGAGCTCCTGAAGAGGCTGCCACACATTGAAGAGCTGTAATTCCTAAACCCTGCCTCCAATTTGGACGTGAATACTCTGAAATTACAGCTGAGAGTCTGCACTTTAAGCACACATAAATAACAAGAACTGTATTTTAAATAGTTTTGTTAAAAAAAAAAAAAAAAAAAAAAAAAAAACTTGTGTGAGTGTCCAAATACTTATGAACCTTACTGTATTTAAAGGATGAATCAATATACAAGGCACACATCAACAAATTAGAATATTGTGGAAAAGTAACAATACTTCAGTAGCTCAATTCAAAAAGTGAAGCACATAGTTCTAGTTTACTAATGTAGCACTGGACATGCCTTACCTTATTTCTCGGCTTGGATTCACCACATAACTTCATTAAATCTGAGGCAAGCGTGCTAAATAGAAGAAAAATAGATCAGCTGGTCTGTAGCTTCTTACCAGTATCCAACACTGATACTATTACACAGAGCTAACTATATATGCTATAGTTGAATTACAAGTACACACTGAACCAATCCACAATAAGAACAGCATCCTGATCATTATGCTGCCACAACTTAAATACTACCTAATATTATAGTCAGCTGGCTTTATTTCCAATACCAAGTTTTTATATGCAGATATGAAATTTGTTAAATCTAAAATAAAATGTCCTGTTAATTTTGAAAAACCTTCCATCTTCTCTGCACTTTGACAGTCAACATGATGTGGAGTGTACTCATAGCTACAGATTTAATTATATTTGTGTCCATCATCATTATTATGTGCACATATATACCGAACAACAGGAGTACTGGCTTCACCTATGTAACCTATTAAGTAAAGGCTGTGTGCACTTTGTCCTTACTTCCCCTCAGCGGCTGGACTTGGTGTGGACTCGTCACTGCTGCTCTCATCTCCATTTTCTGCAGCAAAGAAATGACAAATATTAGCCATCAAATGTGACGGCAACCTTGAATTATTTTTATTCTAACAAAAACATAAAGTCGATTTTTTGACAAATGTATTTTATCGCATTAAGGTTTAGTTTGAGGTAAAGGCAGCAACCAGGGATCACCAGTTAAAAGTGGCCAAAGCTATGGAGTCACTTTTCCTCTAATCCTTAATGGCTGGAGATACAAACACCAAGAAGAGGACATTGTAAACAACAGTATACTGCATTTCTGTTTAGGGCTGCACGATATGGAGAAAACATGCGATATTCGATAACTATGTTGAAAATTGTGATAATGATATTATTGCGATAATTGAAAATAGAGCCTACTTTTCGAACATAGTAAGTTAAATTCACTACATTTCACAAAAATGTAAGTTTCTGTATTTACAAGTCAAAACAGTGACAAAATCAAAACTTAACACAGACTAAACCAGGAATAAAACAAGGCTAAGCTGTGACTAAATTAATTAAATTACCACTAAAGTCACAACACATGTTCTTTTAAGGCTCTGGTGGAAAATTATTCTTCAGTGTAAATCTCTGTCAGATGGAAGACCACAGTGTTATTGTGATATATTTAGATTCTTGCGATATGGATATTGCGTTTGCTGATATTGCGATAACAATAATTTTGCGATATATTGTGCAGCCCTATTTCTATTATTTTATTAACAACAGTAAAAACAACTTAGGTGGGATGGCTAACATGGGAGATGCAACACAGACGTCATGCAAGCCATGGAGGAGTTACTGCAGCTGGGTTAGTTTTTTAAGGACCGTGGCTCATGAACACTACATTATTAAAAATAATGGCTCTAGGATTTTTGGTTTAAACTTTCTATAACAATGTGGTGTGCATGGTCCACAGTCTGTCAAACACAGTTACACTGCTAAATAATACTCACCTGGTAAACTGAAACCTAACTCTGAATTCACACCAACAACAGAAAAAAACAAACAAACAGAAACCAAATCAAAGTCAAGCCCCAAATGAAGAAGCTGTTACTCCTCATTTTACAGGCTTTATATTTTATTAAGTTTAAATTGTGCTTTTTCAGTGTTTTCCCAATGTTTTTTAAAGGGCATATATTTCAAAATGCTAAATGAATAGGCAGAGCTGTCATTTGGAGGTTTGGTCCTTTTGTCTGCTTATAATATAATTAAATAAGATGAGATAAATTGTATTGATTTCACAGCAAGGAAGCACTTAAGACAGCTCACAAAACAGATAGCCTGGATAGTTTTATGGATTCTCCAATTCAGACTATTAAAATCAATGTCTACAGCACTTTTTTTTTATTAATTGGCTATAAACATATTTTAATGAATAAGTGAAACTAGAGTTTTTTTTTGATGAGTGGGTTGGGACCCCAACCTGGTCACATGGAGGTTGAATACAGTTTTAATGTTTAGATTAGTTAAGCCTAAATATTATTTTAATTTTATGAAATGGTGAAACTGTTTTTAAAATGCATGTGCCATAAATTAAATTACATTAATCTATTTACAGCATTAAATAATAAAAGATAAATTTGGGGCCCACAATTTGACCAGTTAAGAATTTCTGCTTTAAAGGACATTTATACCTACAATAAAAAGCCTGTAAAATAAATGTAAACATACTGTGAATGAAAAGCAGTTCATAATGGTGGCTGTGTTGGTCATGCTGTATAACTTTGCCCACAGTGTCTGGTACCTTGCAGAGCGCTCCCCAGCAGGGCGTCCAGCTCCGGGTTGATCTCGGCCTTCTCCTTGAGCATGTGAAACAGCAGCTGGTTCTGAGTGGCACTGTTGATCTCCGTCTGCTTCAGCCGACCCTCCATCACTTTGAGCTGTGACTCCTTCTGAGCAGCCTGCAGACCCTGGGACAGTTACAATACACAAGTCAGTACCACACAAAATCTGCTGGTAATTAATTACTCATACCTGCCATGTCGTTTAGGCAATTACAGACAATGCAATTTAAAACTAATGAAGTTGGTTTACATGACTACGTTTATTGTTGCAATGAAATAACCAACTAATCTGACTCTCCAGTCACAAGAAGAGTATTTAAATAATGACTAAATTAGATGAATCAGGAATAACAAGAATTACAAAATGTCCCATGCAAAGTGAGAAAAAAAACAATATGTACTGTATTTGCCTTTATATTAAAATGATTGGAAACAGTGGGACAATGCTGCTCTCTTCTGGGTAAAATGTGTAATGCACTAAAACAAATTGTCCTGCCTCAGGGTCAGAGGGGCCCAGAAATGGTCCATCTTCTAATATTTTCTATTAAAATGGGCCTATGTGAAGCCTTCTTGCACCGGGCCCCAACAAGCCTGTACAGTATGTTTAGCCCATACATTCAACAAATCATATCCAATAATAATATTAGAGCTGCACTGCCTGATTTTGTGACTGTAAAAGTGAATTGTCTTAAAAAAAAGTTTGAATGATGTGCACTCCCCTTTCCTAATTCCTCTCCTTTGCTCTGTCACAGTCTCACACAAACCTGGAAGTCTGTATACAAGAATAACATAGAGATCTGCAGTTTGCTTTTAATTCTGTAAAATAAAATAAAAATACTGTGAATAAACTATAAATTTTGAAATAAAGCAATAGCTCCTTCACATTATTCCTGATAGATTCTAGTTGTGGATAGATAAAGGATGTATCGACCAATCAGAGTGCTCCTGTCCTATGAAAGCGTGTGATTGGTTAAACTGTTCCTTCCCTCGCCCACAGGTGACCTCAAAGTCTCAGTTTTTCTCAGATGTACTTCTGTTATGCTGCACTAATAACTAAATAATTATCTTTACCAAAATACAAGGAAAAAGAAATCAGGTAGTGCAGCTTTAAGCCTGAAAAATAATTGCCTAAAAATTGTATAAATAGCAAACACAATAAGAGGCGTTCACAGGTGTGTTAAAAATCCTCAAGTCAACATGAATGTGATGCATACATTAAAAGTCAGACTACAGGTAAATACTGAAGTATGTGCATGTGAGCAAATAATTACGTATTATAACTATAATAACTTAAAATGAATTGAAATATGTATGTAAATTTTTATTTAGTTTGTGTACATTTGTGGATAGTCATTATATTGTACCTTGTTTATGGCCATAGTCATAAAGTGGTCCAGGAGGAAGCGAGCCTCTGACAGACTACATGAGCTGATCACAGCAGTCACATCCCCAGTGTCTCCCTCATCCTGCAAACCATAATAAAATAAAAAAAAATGTTTCAGTTCAGTTCTTTTCATAGCACTTAGATCAGTGGTTACCAACCTTTTTTGTCTTTTGTACCCCCCGGGCTTTTTATTATGCTGCGAGTACCCCCTCACTCATACATGTTCATTTTTCAAAAAGTGGTCATACAGTATAAAACCTATGTGTTTATTAGTACAAAGACATTTATAGTTACCTTCTGATAATGCTAATTCTCTGGCATTTTTGTCTTTGAAAATGAATGAATAAATAAATAACAAAATGTAACAGAACAACAAAATAATAAATCAAATTATAACAAAACAATAATTATTTTGTGTTCAAAATGGGGAAAAAATCTAAAATTTACTACAACAAAAATGTATCAAAATAATCTTAATTTGAAAAACTCCACCTTGAAACCAGCTATTATAACAAAATATAATTTGCCTATTCAAATAATATTTTTTTAGCAATTTCACCTCCTTTTCCTCAGTAAATGAGACACTTAAGCTTTTTATATATACATTTCAATGGTTTAATCTTAAAATATAGCAAATATTTTCTTATCAAATTATGAACCAATTACAAGTACCCCCTGCAAAGTGTTCGCGTACCCCTAGGGGTCCCTGTACCCCTGGTTGGACAAGACTGAGTTAGATAACTCTCTTTCACTAACAGGCTATGGCTTCAAGTAAGCCTCATATTTGGCACAAGCATTTTGGGTAATTTCAGTAAAGTGGATATACTGGCAGTCCATTTTGTTCTAAATATAAATGCATACAAATTTGAATTTAATGAATAGAAGCTAACTCTTGCTGACCTTGGCCTCCTCCATTTGCATGATGTTGGCCTGACAGTCTGCGATGCTGTCGTTGATGTAGTCGATGTTGGCGCTCAGAGACTCCAGCTCCTCGTTCAGAGAGGACAGGGTCCGATCTGCATCTGCCCCCTCCACGGCCATCTTTTCTCTTTTTCTGGAAACACGCTCTCGCCGCTTCGTCAGTTCCTCTCTTTGCTGGGAGGAAAAGGAACAGAAGTCAGTAAGATACATAGTAAAAATATATTTTCAAAAGACCCATATTAAAAATAAATCAACTTTGGTAATCTTTATATAGGTTTATGGCTATTTTCAACTGTTGCCTTATTGTAGTGCTAATTATACTGCCAATCTGAGCAATTTGTTGTACTTGTTGACATTTTATTTTTCATGTTAACTTGTTTCATGTTACTTTTTAAAGATTTAAGTTACCTTCAGTAGCCGGTTCATGTCAATCTCCATGTTAGAGATGGTCAATTTCTGCATTATAATGTCACTGATGCGTCTCTCAAGCGACTGCCATTTAGCTCTGGCCGTTCGTGTGAGGTAGACATTTCCTATTCGCACTGGAGAGCTCCTGCAGAGACAGATATTTTAGAAATCTTCACTGACGACAGCATATATATTATCATTTCCATCTCAGCAGACCCTGTACCTGGCTCCATTGGCCTGTGTTACTGTGGCTGTGTGCACTTTGCCAATTGGCCCCCGATGTGACAGCTCCTGTGAAGGTTCAGGGGTTTTTCTGTTCATTTTTCCAGACACGGGCCTCACCTGCCGCCTCAGAGCTGTCACCTAAGGAAGGATAACAAAATACTGAGTTAAAGCAATCAACGAAAGCATGTGTTAATGTGCTAAGTTTTGCCATTTTATTTATTCACATAAAATGGTCGTATGCCACACCATTATAATAACCAAGTCTGTTTTTTGGAAATAAAGTATACAAGTTTCATCTGTTGTGTCATCTTGCCAAGTGGTTTTGTTTTAATCTTACCTCTTCATTTTTTCTGCGTAGGATCAACTCCTGCTGTCTTTTTTGGGCCTCTAGCTGCCGAAGTTGGTGCTGCAAGAACACACATTAGGTAGAAGAAACTTGTTTACTACTTATTATCTAAATGGGTAGTGGGTAGTTTTTCTCAATGGCACATAATGACATTTTAAGCATGCATCTATCAGTTAATGTTTGTATTCAGATATAAATAATTTGACTTTTTTTTTGAAGGCAAGGTGTACATGATGTAATAATAAGCAACATTTCTATTAACCTAAAAAAAACATAAACACTCTTCTTGCTTTGTAATTAATAAACAGTTGTGTAGAGCAGTGTTTCCCAACCAGGGAAAAAAAAAGCAAGACAAAAAAGGTTGGGAAGCACTGGTGTAGTGGGTGTGTGCATATTATGAAGTAAAAAGTAGTAGCTTCTTATAATACTTTTATTTTTCCAAGCTGTGTATGTATCTCTAGTAAATATATGAACCCTTATTGCTTTTTAAATGCAGTGAAAACATGTCGTGTCCTTACTTCAGCTCTGCGCTGGTCTTTCTTGAGAGTAGCGATCTCCCGGTTGCTCCTAGTCTCCGTGGCCTTGCTCCTCACCTGCTGCTCCTTCATCTGACGCATCAGTGCCACCTGGTGGACACAACAAGAACAACATCAACACAAGCGCTTGAGCAGCATTTTTAATACAACTTTTCTCATGTACCTTGGTCTTCTTCATCTCCGTCAAATCCTGCTGCAGGATTTTGAGTTGTTTCTCGTATTGGGACTGGTTTTTCAGCAGTCGGGCATGCTCCTTGTGTGCAGACTGCAGCTTCTGGAGCTCTTTGTTCATGGAGCTCAGTTTCCGCTCATATTCTGTCCTGATCTTCTTGGCTTTCTCCTCTGTAAATGACTCCACAGACCCTGAACAAAGACAAAGACAGGGGACTTTGTAGTCAATTTTCATCAACAATGTCTAGGGCATTTTAAGACAGAGATAAAAATAAATAAATAAATAAAGAGACGAAAATGTATGTTATCTTATATTCGGTATAAAAGTTTGGACAAAAATGTAACAATCTGTAATATTTGGATTCATATGTACATTATGGTTAAATTATTATTATTTTTTTTGCACATTCATGCACAAATTAATCTTGGTGCAAGCAGTATGCCACCTTGCTATATGTCTGCTAGGGCTGCACGATATATCGCAAAATGATCATAATCACAATATCAGCAAACGCAATATCTGTATCACAAGAATCTAAATATATTCGCAATAACGTTGTGGTCTTCCATCTGACAGAGATTTACACTGAAGAATCATTTTCCACCAGAGCCTTAAAATAACGTGTTGTGACTAAATAAAAATGTTTAAACAGTCCAGTTTTAGTGGTAATTTAATTAATTTAGCCACAGCTTAGCCTTGTTTTATTCCTGGTTTAGTCTGTGTTAAGTTTTGATTTGATTTTTGATTTTTTGGCTGTTTTGACTTGTAAATACAGGAACTTACATTTTTGTGAAATGTAGTGAATTTAACTTACTATGTTCGAAAAGTAGGCTCTATTTTCAAATATTGCAATAATCTCGTTATCATAATTTTCAATATAGTTATCGAATATCGCATGTTTTCTCCATATCGTGCAGGCCTAATGTCTGCTGTTCTATCACCACAGACTTGTGACTTTTTATTGTTTCTGAGGAACTTGTTAGTCACTTGTTGTGGTGCTGTGACTTTGTTCGTTTTGAGACTGTGTCGATTTTTAGTTACATTGTTTGTGCTTTTGGGTACTTAAGTTACTTAGTTAGATTATAATTTTGCTAGTCTCTACTAAGCCTCTTTTTGTTTAGTCGTGAATAGCCTTTGTTTGACTTCTTTGTACCATTTTTGTTATTTTACCTATTATTTCCCCTTACAAAAACTAAACTTTAGTTTTACTATTTTACATCACATCATTAAATCATTATACCTGATTAATAAACTGTGCATTATCATTATTTTGAACTTACCCATATTATGCAGCACTTTGTCCCTCTCCAGCTGCGTGTCTCTGATCTTGTTCTGCAGCATCATGAGTTTCTGTTCGTACTGTTGTTTGAGCGTGTGCAGACGCCGCTGGCTGTTCTCCAGTTCATCGATCAACTTTTGCTTTATGGCGATCTCACAGGTGATGTTAGCCAGGTCGGCCTGGACATTTTCTGCAAACACAAATATGTTCACATAAGCATCACACACAGCATCTGTAACGTATGCGTGTCCTGAGTCGGACACGTTCACCTTTTGCTATTTTTCGGTCTTTTAACAGATGTTCGTAAAGATGTTAACTGGCTAACGGTAGATAAACAAAAACTCCACATATTGCTCTACCTCTGTGGTAATTTTTGTGTATTTATGCTAAGTGTTTATAAAATAATCATGATATGGAAATAATTTTGATAGGGAAATGTGCATGGAACGCTCAGGTCACACTCTGGCGACGTTCTTTCAGTAATCTTAGTGTTTTTGTAGCTAACTTTGTCCGTCTTGTGATATTCGGATTAACGTTAGCTTAGCCCACAATCCTATCTTGAAAGACGGAAACAAGGTACCGGATCTGAAAATTTGTTAATGTAAATATGCCAGCCTTAAATTAGAGCCAATCACAAGCAAAAAATCCAACAAATAAGGCCGAAAATGCCAGAAAGGTGAGCGTGTCCGATATTGGAACTTGTGTCCAACTCAGGGCCATAGCACTGCCGAGCTTAAACCTTGGGCGATAGCAATATTTCATACAGCCACAATAAAATATTTGTAAAAGAAACTATCCAACCAATATATCATTATAAACGTAAGAAAATATACTTGTATTTTATACAAATCGCATTAATGAAGATAATAAATGAGCGATTTTATGACTTGTTGAAGATAAAAAAGTGATAGAATTTTAGCCAAAAGTGTCCGACTCAGGACACACATACGTTAATCAACAGGAGCCATAGGAAGTAGATATTGTATCATTTGAATTGGTTGTGGTGACAACGGTCAACAAATCGTTCATTCATTTTAATAGGGCTTCAACTCCACATATCAGTCTTCTGTTAAACCTGTTCTAACACTTCCACTCTTCAACCTCTTCTTCTACTTCTTTAAATACTTCAACTTCATTAAGTACTTCATCTGCATAGTACTTTTACAGGTAGCAATACTTGTTATATTCATTATTTTTCAGTGCCACAAGTCTTTAATTTACAATACTATAGTTACTCAGTATACTACAGCTTTAAGTGGTTGTAGTAATATTCTTAGTACTTGCAGTAGAAGTACAACATAATATTACCTTCACAATAAAAGCTCAACAAAGCTTTCTATTCATTTTAATTGGAGTTTAAGTATTGTTTTCTGCCTCCAATTCTTACATTAGGAACTTAGAAGTTATGTGGAGAGTTCCAGTGAGAGCCCTTTTAGTATTTTAACTTTTGTTTTAAGGTCAGCAAACACAAAAATTGCCTTGAGACTCCATATTCCACTAACTTTAGGGATGTGTAGGGTAAGTGAATTATCCTCTATCTAGCTGACATTTACCTTTCTCATCCAGTTCTTCAGAGTCTGAGTCTTCAGACGATTCATCTCCAGCCATTTCAAATTCTTCCTCCTCTCCATCAGCGTCTTCACCGTCCTCGTGATCACTGGCCTCCTGCAGACACACACACAAGCTATAGTAACAATATGCACCTTATGTATTATAAATATACATGTATTAGTCTACTCACTGCCTCTCCATCCTCATTGGCCCGCTCCTGTTCATTGTCTGGGACCTCCTCTTTGACAACACTGTGAAAAAAAAAAGGAACACATATTACAGTTCTTTATTTTATTTAATATGGATTGTTAATATTAAATTAAACATGCAAAGGATAAAATGTTTCATTAAGCCTGGGACAGATGTACTATCAGTTTTTATTAAAATGACTTGCTCACATATAATGTTAGTGAATGATTCAGTGTGATTGACTGAGAGAAACGCTAATCACAAGAAAAATCATTTAATAACTGGTATTAGGGCTGCACAATATATGGCAAAATTATCGTTATCGCAATATCTGTATCGTATGAATCTAAATATATCGCAATAATGTTATGGTCTTCCATCTGACAGAGATTTACACTGAAGAATCATTTTCCACCAGAGCCTTAAAAGAACATGTGATGTGACTAAATAAAAATGTTTAAAAAGTCCAGTTTTAGTGGTAATTTAATTAATTTAGTCACAGCTTAGCCTTGGTTTATTCCTGGTTTAGTCTGTGTTAAGTGTTTTTTTTGTTGTTGCTGTTTTGACTTGTAAATACAGGAACTTACATTTTTGTGAAATGTAGTGAATTATAACTTACTATGTTTGAAAAGTAGGCTCTATTTTTAAATATCACAATAATATCGTTATCTGCAATTTCCAACATAGTTATTGGATATCTCATGTTTTCTCCATATCGTGCAGCCCTAATTGGTATTCACAATTATTACAGATTACACAAAATAAATAAATGAGGAACATATGCCACACACTGATAATATATAAGATATTTTGAGCAAATGTTTGGAAATGTGTTTTCACATTAGGATTTTTCTAACATGTTAAAATTATTTGGCCAGTTAAATTTGTTGCAGTGTGTGGCAAAGAAGAACGAGAGAGTTAAGGAGGAGGGACTGCTTCCTCAGGCGTATGAACATCTGTAGTTGCAGAAAAAAATAAGTTAGTTTGGGATCAGAGAGAGTAAAGGTTAGTAGAAATCTCTTTAATTATTGGAGTAATCTGATGGTGATTTGCAAAACCAGGTTGTATTACTGAAGTGTCAGTATTTGACCCATCGCAGCCTGGGACGTAGCAAACCTGGGTTGTTCCATGTCCCGTTGAGGATTGTCTTCCTGCCTCCTCAGTCTTCAGGAAGGATAAAGTACATAGGTATGTGGGCGAGGTGTAAAGAGAAGGAGAGACGGGCAAGAGATTGTTGCAAGAGCAGAGGGATGGAGTGAGAAGGAGCAGTAAGAAAAAAAAAGATGTGAGCTGAATAAACTTTAACAAAGACAAAAGCTGGTTTGGAAATCACTTTATAATGCACTACATATTGTCTCAAACCCTAATATGCTAGTGATAAAACACCCACAGCATATACCTACTGTATAACCGGCTCATGACCCATTTCAGGCCCTAACGTTTAATTCTGATCATTAAGAAAAAAATCTTGACAGCACCATTGGTTTAGGCAGCACAATCAGAAACTGACAGAAATGTAAGGGGACAAAGTCAAACATGACAGGCAGAGATGACCGAACGAATGAATTCAGACTGAGCCAAAATATACATAGAAGCATACTGAGAAGCATAAGGTAAAACGCACCATTGCAACACTACTTACCACAGCTACAACAGGCCCTCACAAGTAAAGTAACACAACACCAAGCACCTCTATGCAAATGCAGCAAAAAAAAACAAGCCGTCTCTGTTTTCAGCCTCTCTCTCTGTGAGCAGTGTCCCGGTGTTATACAATACCTCTTTTTCTTCTTTTTCTCCATCTTTTTCAGTTTCTCCAGGTCCTTCTTAGCCATTTCGATCACCTCGTTGGCCTCTTTCTCCGGAGCGAGCAGCGCAGGGGAGAAGGATCCCGGGCCGTACAGAGAGGAGCGGGTCGAGGCCCGGGACAGGTTCTTCCTAAGATTTTCATTCATCGCCTCACTCTCAAGAAGTTTAGCTCTAAAATTTGTCACAAGAAGATATCACGTTTTACCAACTACATATGTTTACTGCAAAAATATGGCATTTGGTGACTTACCTTAGCTCTTCGATTTCTTTGATGTAGTTCTGAATCATGTTCCCAATTTCTTCATTACCTTCACCTTCAAATATTAACATAAATAACAAGATTAGAAAATGGATGCAAAATATGTCATGTTTTCTGTAGTGTGAAATCACCACCAAATAATCCAGTTTCATTACTTTCCGTTTTGGTTCCTATGACTTGAGTGGACAAACTGAGCACCGATTGAGGAGAAGAGCATTCAATTTTCTTTTTAATACACAATCTAGCAAAGTTCATGCTTGAGACATTATATACTACATTCACTTTGTGTTTGATTTTTTCCAAAACTCAACTCAACAACTCATCACCTAACCTGTTTTCTGAGCTATTCCAAAACTACACAACTCATCCTGAAATATGTATGCAAATGGTTTTAGTTTATTTTGTATTACACTTGTGGTGATCCCAGCCATGTAGCTAACTGTTTCATTGGCTTGTTTTTTATGAGCTGACCTGCTTTGGCGAGCGCAGTGTTGGCCTGGTCACTGAGGAACTGTGTGAGTCTGGCTCTCTGTGCATCGATGGTCTCCTGCATGGCCTTCACTCTCAGTCTCAGGTTGTTATTCTCTGTCTGAAGCATCGAGTTTTCATGAACCAAGTCATTGATGCCCTCCATACCGTCTTCACCCACCATACGCTTCCCCTGCAAACAACAACACCATCAGCCTCATTCAAATCTCTACTGCAGTTTTATATTCAGGGTTGCCCCAGGGTTTTCCAGGTGAATTTTAAGACTTTTTAAAACATTTTTAATGCCACAAATGATAGTTTTAATGTCACACTCAGATTACCACTGGCAAGAAATTATAATAAAGGTTTTGTTATTTGTATTTATCTAAAAGCCATACACTGATCAGGCATAACATTATGAGCACTGTACTCATAATGTTATGCCTGATCAGTGTATGGCTTTTAAGATGATGATATTTGACAAAGATATTCATTACTAAGTGAATTTTACAATTTCAGCAACATAACTACAAAAAAAAAAAAAAAAAAAAAAAAAAAAAAAAAAAAAAAACATTTTCTCATTGCATTGTGGGAAATAATTCCCTTATAATTCCCATTACACTGGTCTACAAATTTTTGGACTCGATCTGCTTCCGAGATAAAAGTGGCTAAATCTCATTTATTTTGATAAGATGAACTGAAAATCAATTGATAACTGTGCTGGTTAGCTAATGTATTCAAGATATTTAATGATATTGTTTCACATCAAAATCGCATCTGTTTATACAATAGATTTAGGCATTTTTGCTTAAAATATTATATAAATTATAAATATTAATATTTATATTTTGAAAATATTTAATTTCTCTACATGCATGCATTTTGTCCACTTCCAAGAGAGTGATTTCTGCAAATAAAAACAAAACATTTTATGTCAAAAACTCTAGACATATTAAAATGAATGTATTGAAATGTGCAGACAAGCTTTCAGATAGAACTGGTTGCTTGTAGACACACTGTACCTTCTGATAAACTACCGTTTTTGCCTTATTTTGCATAAATGTCCTATTTTGACCCAATACTGTTTCTTGGAAACTATAGCCAATCTGCCCTTCTGACTTACTTTTTCTTTATTAGTGACCTAATCCAAGAAAAATTTCACTACTTTTGTTCCAGAAGCATTTTGCTGTAGACCAGTGTAATTAAACGGTTCCCATTATAAAACAGTGACCAGCGCTTATAGGGCTTAAAGAGGAAGAACATGAGTTTGTGCCCTTTTTATAGTAATGGGGCAAAAAGTAAAAATGTATCAAAATCAGAGCTAATCAGAGACCCATCAGGGACAGGTAATCCCTGCACAAACAAAAAACACTTTGCATCTTTCAATAGTAATGTGGAATTATGTCAACAAAGTGGCCTTTAGGGGGTTAAAAATATGAAAATGAATTCAGTTTTGCACTCTATGAAGAGGACAGGGGTTAATGATAAAAAAAAAAAAATTAAAAAGTTTTTTTTCTTTATGTTTTATATTTCTAAATGTGACTCAGTGACTTAAAAAGGCTTAAAGAGAAAGAATTTTTTTTTTTTTTTTAAAGGAGGGCCTGTGGGTTTAGTAGGTGGTCATAATGTTATGCCTGTCTGCCTGATTTAAATAAGGTATAATTATGACACTATTAAGACCTTGGAGATACGTAAATAAGTAAATGTAATAGGACTTTCTTTTGTTATATTTTTATTTTATTTTAATTCTAAAGGCAGGCACATTATATTTAATCTCGAAGTTGAGTTTAAAGAACAAATGCAGGAGAATTAATATTTACAAGGATGTAGAAACATGTCTTGGCTCTAATAAATACAGATGTTTTCTATAACCACTTTTTGAAGACTCTATATGTTTGAGGGTAAGGTGTGGGGTGAGTGGTGGGGGCTTAGGGTAAGTCCAGATTCAAAATTTGGGGAACCACTGCCTTATATTATGGCCCATGCATCTTACCGTCTTGTACTCCATGAGCTCCATCTGTAGCCGTGCAATTTCGGTCCTCAGAGCACTGATTTGCTGGCTCGCTCTGTCCTGGTTCACCACCACTTTGTTCTTGATGTTGCGAGCCCTGTTAGCGTACTTCAAAGTGTTCAAGGTCTCCATAAAGTCCCGATCCGACGGACTGATACAGGCGATCATCACCGTTTGACTGGAAAAACAAGCGCCAATAATTACACCGAATATATGCCACTCTTAAGTTGTAGTGAATAACTTCCCAAACCTGTTGCCGCCTAATGAGTCTTGTAAAAGTCGGGTGAGCTTTGAGTCTCTGTAAGGCACATGGCTGGAGCGTTTACTCCTGTCTCCCAAAGCACTGATGACATTTCCAAGTGCAAGCTGGCATTGAAGAAAACAGAAAATGCATGTATAATGAAGTGAGGAGTGTTGGCTGAACGTGCAAATATTCCCTAAATAGTTGTTCCTGCACTGGCCACTAGAGGGCAACTATTTTCAAGCCATATCTAGAGTACAACAGCTAAAACATAAACATTTTGCAATATATTTTTGTGATGAGAGTATAGTATTTAAATCACTTTTTGTTGATTACAGCATTAGTGTATTTATGAGTTATAATTAAAAATGGCCAATACAATATAACAGCTATTTTCCAGCTCACTCACCAGGCCACAGTTGATGGAGATGCCTTCTTTAGCTCTGTCTCCGGTGGCTCCAGTCCTCTTCAGCCGCTCAGATCCCGCCAAATCCACAAAGTGAAACTTAGCTGTTAGCGTCTCAAACTCATTTATCTCCGAGTTGTTTGCTAATCTGTTGTCCGTCACATTATCCTGAAGGAAAAACCACAGACCAGTCATGTCTAAATTACTGTTTTTTAGCTGATGAGCACGTTTATAACTGATAACCCAGTGCGTACGTTGTTATCGGGTGAGCAGACCCGGACTTGGCACAGGTGGATGGTGAAGATGGCGTGGGAGCGTGAACTCTGGACGTTCATCTGCGTGCTGGCTGTGGTCCGGGACAAAGCTCCCAACTTTAGACACTGGATCATCTGTTAATGGGACACAAGAGGGAGATAAAACAATCCCATCAGGGTTTTAGACCTTACGCTTGCAAGAGCATCAAGGTCATTTAGGCATTGTACAGGTACTTGCTTTGTTAAAGGTGCTGTGGGCAGTATTTATTTTTTATATTTCATAAAAATTACCCACGTGTCCCAAGTGAGGAAGTGAGGAAGACATGTTTAAATAAAATATTAGTTTTACTGACAACTAACAATGGTACAGTTGATTTATTCACAAATAAAAATGTGTTTTACATAATGGCAAAGTTGTTTTTGTTTAGGTTCTAAAACTGCATTGCCGATTGTCAGAAAAAAAAGACCATTGTTTTTGATTTAGACTGCAGTACTGTTTCTAAACCAGTACGAACGCATGCTGCTTACAGTACATTTAAAGATATTAGGGAGGATCTTTATAAATTCATTTTTTGCAATATTTATTTAAACTACCTTCATTGCCCTGTATAAGGCTTATAAATTGGTGTATTAGAAAATATAATAATAATATTAATAAACTGCGGACTCTGTGGGACTTAAAAAACCTCAACCAATCGTTTTCCTCATGAGTACGGTAACCATTGTTCAACAGACTCTCCAATCATTCCGACTTCCTGGTTTCGGCGATACGTGCACGTTCTTGTGCCTGCGCATGAGTACGCAGTATGTTCATGTAGTCCGGCGTTAGCCGAGCCTCATCGTAGCGCGGACAGCCTGACTTCGAAGAGCACAATGGCTGAGGAAAAGGAAAACTGTTTTTGAAGTGTACCAGAGGAGGAGAAAAACCGTAGAAGAGCAGAATAAAACTCGTGTGGTTCTTGGTGATTCTTTCAAACAATGGCGTGCACTGAAGGAACAGAAAGGGCTTCAGACCTGATGCATTGGTCATCAAGTTTCTGCTGGACAGGTACGGGTTCATCTTATCGTCTGAAAAAAATGCCTTTTTTCTTTATCTGTTGAACCATTTCAACTGTACAGCAACCGTCAGTTTGCTAATGCTACCAATAGCAGGAGTACAAATTTGTGCTGTGCGTGTGACTGGGTCTGTGTGGGGAACTAGGTCAAAGGTCATGCAGACAAACAGTGCTGGTCTAGGTTGAGGTGAATCTCTGCTGATGCCGGCTGTAAACAAACACTCGTGTTCCAACGCTCGTGCACGTCGCTGTGGAGGAGTTCCTTGGAAAGGAACAGTGAAGGGCGGGGCCTGACGCATGTGCGTTATTCAAAAAAGGACAAACAGTCGCTGGTTTCTCAGCAGTCGAAAAAAATCCTCCCTAATATCTTTAATTAAAAAGATTGCATTTGCTGTATAAAATGCTTTTATGGCAAGCATAACTGACATGAAATAGTGTCTATACAATTTCAAGCTATTATATTGTAATTAATGGCAACCCAACAATATTTAAAGGTTTACTATCTCAACCTGTAGCATACCAAGTCAAAGCATGACTATTATTTTATTATGGTTTTGTATATACCTCGTAAAAAAGGGAATGACAGGATGCAAGACAGCTTTTGGTCAAAACTTTTTTAACACAAACCAAAAATATAGGAAAATATGAGAGCAAACAAGCTCTTGTTAGGGTGAGTTTGGTGCTGACCTCAGCTGCAGAGGTGACAGTGCGGGTGGTGACTCCCACAGTGTAGATGCCTCCATTTGCGTCTTCATGGATTTTGATGTTGGATCTTTGTTTTCGAGCCTCAAGGTCCCGAGTGGTATCGAACAAATCCAGAACCTCCTCATTATACAACTGAAAAATACAAAACAAATCACGTTAATTAGTACATAAAAAAGTATGCTACAGTTTGCAATGGTTCCAAATTAACCTAATTAGTTGCAACATTGTTTTCCTGCTTTTTAAAGCCTCGTCCCAACTTTGACATGTTGCAACATAAATAAAAATGAGATATAAATTTTCATAAAAAATGGTAAAACATCTCTGTTTCAAAACACCTGATATATTGTTTATGGTCTGAAGTCAATACAAAAGATTTAATGAGATTTGCAAACAGCTGAACTGCATTAGTTTTTTATTTAGTTTTTTATTTAGTTTTTACACATTTTTTCAGAATTATTTTTGTATGTGTATACTGAATATTCAGTTTAAAGAAAAAAGTGCATGCGTTACATCATCAGTGACGAAACTTGCTTCAGTTCTCTGGATTTCTGTCTTTTGCTCTCAGCTGCCGCGTTAGCAGCTGTTAGCGCACACTTGTTGGCCGTTAAAAATAAAGCCAGTAGCGGCACAGAGAAACGGGCTAATGACAGTTTAATGGCTCTGGGGTCATCTGTCGGCATTAACAACCTGAGAGTCCTACACCCTCTGCTGACCTTTGACCTCGCCCTGTCCACAACTTCAAGCTCTATCTGAAAAATTTACTTTTTAAGGTTTTGGGTTGAGATAATGAGAGGGACCTATCAAAACTAGAGCTGTATACCAGCAATATTTGAGTAAGGAATTATTAATTATAGACAGAAATAAATAATAATTCAATAATTCAGTTTTAATTTATGTAGAAATATAAGGCAATGTGATACTAAACCAGGCCTAAGCCAGGAAAAAAAAAATCAAGACTACTCTAAATCTAAGCCAGGAAAAAATTAGGACTAAACTACTGGTAGATCTAAACCAGGACTAGACCAGGACTAAATTAGGACTAAACTTGATCGAAACCAGGACAAAAATAAAGATTAAACTAGATCTAAACTAGAACTAAACCAGGACTAAACCAACACTAGATCAGACCTAAACCAGGAATAAATCAAGACTTCTAAATCTAAACCAGGCCAAAACCAGGAAAAAATTACGACTAAACAAACGGTAGATCTAAACCCGGACTAGACCAAGACTAACTTAGGACTAAACTAGATCTAAGCCAGGACAAAAATAAAGATTAAACTAGATCTAAACTAGACCTAAACCAGGACTAGACCAGGAATCGATTAGGACTAAACTAGGCCTAAACCAAGACTAAACCAACACTGGATCAGGCCTAAACCAGGAATAAATCAAGACTAAATAAGCTCTAAACTAGAACTGAACCAGGACTACACCAGGACTAGCCCAGGACTAGACCAGGCCTAGACCAGGTCTAAACAAGAACTAAACCAGATCTACACAAGGTCTTTACCAGGTCTAATTTAAAGACTGAATTTGCAGATAAATTGGCTATAAATGGTGCAGCCCTAATTAAATCCTTTATATCAGAAGGATTACGCCCTGTCTGATCTATGTTTAACAGTGTGTATTAGTGTGTATTAGTGTGTATTAGTGTGTATTAGTGTGTATTAGTGTGTATTAGTGTGTTGGTGCACCTCCAGGAACTGCGCGTTGATCTTGAACTCGGGGACCGGCCTGCCCTGCTCAGTGGCAGCCTGTCTGCGCTCCTCGATCCCTTTGAACAGGTGGTTCACGGCCCGGGGAATGATACCCAGCTCGTCCTCGCTGATACTGACATCGAAGCCTGTTCCCATGGTGTAAGTCTTCCCTGAACCTGTCTGAACACACCAAAGACAGAGAGAAAAAGAGAGAGGGCACATAAAACCCATGGAGCAGGGAAGAACACTGTACTTTTCTGAATGCAACCAAATTCTAATGTATAGTACCACTGTAATAACTAGAGCAAGAATAACAAGGTATGCATGTCAAAGTGGATTTACTGGGCTTTTCTTACCAAGTTTCAAAGTGCTTTACAGTTCAAAAACCCTTGTTGAACATAATTTAGTGCAAATATAGCAGAAGAATAACCATTAGTATTAAAATAGCTGGTAACACAATATAAGGCATCACGTCCAACATTGCAATCACTGAGTTATAAATATTCATCATTTATGCTTAATTCTTCACTAAGGCGCTCATGTAAACCAAAGCATAATTTTAACATGTTAATTGAAACACAATATTGTTATTATCATTATTAAGGCTTTATTACCGCTTAAAAGGTACTGTAAGCAGCATGCGCTCGTACTGGTTTGAATCGGTACTGCAGGGGTGCCAGGTCTTTCCACTTTTCTGATTGGATCAGTATTGCAATTTTAGAACCAGAAAAAAAAAAAGTAAACAAAAACAACTTGGGCATTATGTAAAATATATATTTTACTTGTGAATAAATCAGCTATACCATTGTTATCAGAAAAATGAATATTTGATTTAAATGTGTTAACATTATATCTCGGGATACATGTGGGTAATTTTTATGAAATATAAAAAAATATATACTGCTCATAGTACCTTTAAAGTGTAACCAAATAACTTGTAAATGTGCCCACCGGAGACCAGGTGACCAGTACAGCTGCACAATATATCGCAAAATTATCATTATCGCAATATCTGCAAACACAATATCCGTATTGCAAGAATCTAAATATATCGCAATTACGCTGTGGTCTTCCATCTGACAGAGATTTACACTGAAGAATCATTTTCCACCAGAGCCTTAAAAGAACATGTGTTGTGACTAAATAAAAATGTTTAAAAAGTCCAGTTTTAGTGGTAATTTAATTAATTTAGTCAGAGCCATAAACCAGCTGAAGCAGGTTTATGGCTTCATTTCAACTTCTACTTAAGTAACCACTTTTCTGGATTTGTATAGAAGTATTTACACTTGTACTACATGTGTTATAGTGGTTAGTCCCATTTCTTATGGTACTGGGGTGCAGCCTGGACAGGACCTCCCTCTCCTGCCCTGGGACTATGTGGTCACCATGGCAATAAAAAGAGGAATGCAACTGTGGGTTCAAATTCACTCGTGCCCCTGTCCTCCCGCTGGACGTCCTGAAAGAGGGTTGTGTGAGAGAGAGTTCAGTGTGGTGATATATGGAGGCAGGCTATGCTGTTTGTCTGTGCTTGAGCGCGCACCTGTGTGATCTGTAGGTGTGTGTGCATGCATAGCTCACAGTGTTTCCACTGAAAGACTGTTACTGACATGAATGCAAATGTTAGAGGACAATGAGAGAAGAGAATAATGGTGGGGATGAAGTGGAGCAGTGGGGGACATGAAAAAGGAGGGAAGCTACTGTTTAAACATAGTGTCAGCCACAGAAGAGGAGATACAGAACATACAAAAACTGGTTTTCTTGCAGGAGTCACACATTACCTAATCATTTTGTAACACTTACACACAATATTAGGCATTAGTGAAAACATTAGGGCCCTCGTTGCCTTCTTGCTTGCCCTTGGTCAAACTTCTACATTTAACTGTTGCCTAAATAAGGGCAACACATGTGACAAAGGACAACTAAATATGTATGCAACACTGAAGTTGAACCTGTCTTGATTTGGATAACTCACATTTTATCTATCGTAACACAGCATATTATTACTAGAGTCCAACCGATATGGATTTTTGAGGCCAATGCTGATACCAATATTGGGTAATAAAAAATACCAATATCCGATACATCAGCCGATACAGTTATACATTTAGATAAAGTATTTTACAGCGTTTTTCTTTCTGCTCTTGTTTACATAAATATGGTGTGTACACCGCAGAACACTTTATTAGACTAAACATCTTTTTAAAAATATTGTTGAAAGCTGCTTATTGTTCTTTAAACTGATTGTTATGTAGGTTGTAGTGGGTATTGGTGTGGGGATGATTATTGTGTATTTTATGTATTTATTTATTTTATTTAACTTTAACTAAATTTGTTTAACTTAAATTTTCATGAGGATTTATGGCAGAGAAAAAGGCAAAATATATTTATTGTCGTTTTGAGCTTTTCAGGCCATGAGAAGGTGATTTAGGCTGTTTCCTATGAACTGCAGAGTAAAAGCCCCACTGCTTGGAAACCCTCTGAGTTGGCTTCTCTTCATCATTTGCAAGCAAACAGGTTTTATTCTAGCAATATTGGCCAGATTTTGGCCAATAGCCGATCATTTTCTAATAAGATATAGGCCGGCCAATATCGGTCAGGCTCTAATTATTACCTTTAACCTCTGACACTACAAGACAAGATTTTATTCTCTTCTAACATGTTAATGAAAACGCACATTTGTCCCTGTGCATAAACACCATAAACATGTATATCATGTGAGACTGATTATTAGGGTCTAGGGTATTTGGTCTATAATGATTTTTGTCCCTATTTTAATAATAAAAGTTGACAAAAACCGCTATAACTCTCATCAGTCTCAACAGTTCATGCATGATTCACTTTTAAAAAAATCCAAATCCTATAGTGCACAGGTAAGACAAACACATTCATTTTTATAGAATAGGCTTTATATATTACTTAAGCCTGAGGTGCAATAACCCCAATGACACCATCAGGGCAATATTTTTAGATTAGCCACCTTCCTTGCCAACTGTGCTATTTTATATACAAGCAGAAAGCCGAGATGCAGGATGACTTTGTGTATTTCCAAATCAAGCCACTTATCATCGCACCACTATTTTACAATCAGATTACTGACATTTTATTGGATTCTCCCCTTCAACATTTGGGACATCCTTCATCACGTTTTATGTGTGTCGAGCAGGTACGTTTTGGCTTCATGATTTGGTGCGTTCGGTATGAGGTGAAGAAATCCATTACCGCTGCTCAGTAAACTCCCTACATATCTCTTTTAGGAAAATCTATCACACATTATTAAGCAGAGAGCTATGAGCAGGTTTGGGCATGTTAGCTGATAGTGCACTGACAGAGCAGGTCAACACGGTTTTATCATTTATCTAACTGGAATATGAAATAACACAGACTTCTTATCATATGCAGTGTGTGCTATAAATCTCTCCAGGCATGAAGCAATGATTAGCAGTAGTAGCCTATATGTGCAATCATGTTGATAAAGAAGTATGCCAAGCTAAATAATTTGAAACCACACAATGTCTGCCTGCTTAGAAGGGCATTGCTCAATATTTTTCTTATACAGGTATCAGCTGTAACATATTGTTACACTTTGTTATTAAGTATTTTTTCGTGCTTGCACACTCCAGTAAGGAATGTTCCTTGGCAATGAAACAGCAATTGCTGATGATAATACAGACTCCTTTCCAGCACTGGCTCTGTCTGCTTTCATAATGAAACAGAGAAAAAAAATAGCTAAGAACAACTAAGAAGGAAAGCAATTTGAATAAATACTGGAAATGCATCAGAATCTCAGATCTAAACTTGGGTTTGAGCTAATGTCCTAGTATTTTATCTTGGTTTGGTCCAGTTTTACTTCAGGAGCAGGTAGGGTGGCTATGTTGGGTGGTGTATAAATTTATTACAGAAAAAAAAAACTATTATCAGATAGTGGCATTTTATCTGTAACCAACCTGTCCATAGGCAAATATGGTGGCATTGTAGCCCTCGAAGCAGCCCTCGATGAGTCTCTCAGTGCAGTGGGTGTAGATGGCGTCTTGCTGTGTGTCCATGTCGAACACATGGTCGTATGTGAAAGCCTTGTCTTTACCCAGAACCACCTGGGGCTCTCCAGGCATCACATATGTACAGATGTGGCAGCCCTCAATCTTCTCTTTGGCCAGCTGAGGACGGATCCTGCGAGACACAAAGATAAACAGATTTACATTCGGATTTTTTCACTTCTCTTTGTGATGCTTGTATTTTTAACGACTAACTCTGTACACAGATTAAGAATCATGTAAGATACAACAATGGTACTCTTTTCTGTGGTTTATTCTTTTGTATTTGTGAAACAAGCCATTGAGGAAGATGTGGTACTGGTGAAAGTCTGAGTCTCACCTTACACCACTATACCACAAACTTCTTTACATCCCACAAAAGCAGATAAGGGATTCTTAATTTCATTCTTTTCTGAATATGTAATAAAGCTTAAGTAATGTCTTATGTACTCCCCACAACTCCCTGGTGTTGTATATGAAAGAATTACATCCACCGAGAAGGTTATGTTTTTGCACAGATTTTTTAAAAGGATTTGTTACCGTTGTGAGTAGGGCTGCACAATATATTGCAAAATTATCGTTATCGCAATATCAGCAAACGCAATATCTAAGAGTCTAAATATATCGCAATAACACTGTGGTCTTCCATCTGACAGAGATTTACACTGAAGAATCATTTTCCACCAGAGCCTTAAAAGAACATGTGTTGTGACTAAATAAAAATGTTTAAAAAGTCCAGTTTTAGTGGTAATTTAATTAATTTAGTCACAGCTTAGCCTTATTTTATTCCTGGTTTAGTCTGGGTTAAGTTTGGATTTTGTCAGCTGTTTTGACTTGTAAATACAGGAACTTACATTTTTATGAAATGTAGTGAATTTAACTTACTATGTTCTAAAAGTAGGCTCTTTTTTCAAATATCGCACGTTGTCTCCATATCGTGCAGCCCTAGTTGTGAGACAGAACCAGTTTCTTTTGACAACAAAATTTAAAAAGTTATCAACAGATTATCATAAAAGATCACAAATAGAGTAGGACTAACTAATTAGTTCTTGGTATGGTCACAGATCACTGGATTAGGGCTGGAACTTGAACGCCTTGAATGAGGATTTTGCTTTCAAGTTCCTCTAGGTTTAGGAATAAGACCTTTTTATAGTCAAACGTGAATTTTCAGGGGGAAGTCGCAGGTAAGCAAAGAACAGCTAATATTTATGACATAGCTGCCAGCAGCATTGCTGTGTGCCGCTGTATGTCTGTGTTAGTTTGTGTGTTAGTTTGTGCGTGTATAGTACCATGCGGTGCCAGGACACGCCCCTGCAGCAGCACCTCTCACAGAGCTCCCACTGTTCTGACACACAGAGGGGCAAACAGACCCGCCCTGCATTTCATTAACATCACTCTGTTTGCTCAAATGTGTCAAACTAACAAAAATACTGCTACATCATTTCCTCCCATCATACTTTGCTGCCTCATTGCTGAGCTCACTTTCCACCCGAAGAGGAAGTGGAAATATTGGAAACAGACTATGACAATATTTGGACACATTGGATGAATTTAAAAAATGAGCTTGAGAAAAAGAATGCAGTGTACTGTAGTTTTTGGTGGATATGCATGAAAAAACACTGAAAAGTAACAGGGTGGGGTAGTCCATATGCAAATTATGTTGTACCAGGGATTCAAAAACATGGACGTATATGTGCCTACAGTGAATGTAAGTAGCCTACAGAGAATGAATATGAATGATTACCTTCAAGTCAAAAGATAGATGAACAACCAGTGGTACTCAAGGATAAGTGAACTTGTAAAGAACCAAAAGATCCAGGCACTTAAAAAGTACAAAAAGCCTTTATTTTATCACGATTGAAGACTTAAAACCAAACCAACTTTCACCTTTGTCAGGGTCTACACGCTGTCTTTGCAGTTAACTAGTGACTGTGAGAGATGTACTGCAACTCACGCCACAAGAAACTGCCAGCCCTACAACAGGAGACTGCAGACATAATTATTGAACAATGTAATGAAAGTGTATCAAAATACACTTCATATGGAATCAATGATCTCATTTCTGCCTTTAAAAGCAGATTAAAGTAAATTTTTAAGGATTTGTCTAAATGTTTTACTAATGAACAATAGTTTAATGTCTTCTTGCATATGTGTACATTTTATGTTTGCTCCCTCTTCCCTTTCTCTTCAAGTGTTTTTTAGCACTTCCAGGTCAACACTGTAAATAGAAATTTGTTCTTAATGTTTTACCTGGTAAAATAAAGGTTAAATAAAAAATGAAAAAGTGATTTCAAGATCCATCACTGTCAAATCACAAAGATGGGTGCCACTTGGCAAATACAATCTAGGTTGGACTCTGAGTTCTCAGGATGACCCAAAGCACTTCGCTGGTGAAAATAGAAGTATTCTTATTAGTCGCATATTGATTAAAGCGGGCTCTACTCAGGACCTGATGTTTTTGAGTTAGTAATATTCTGGGGGCCGGATGAAAAGCTCTGGCGGGGCGAATGTGGCCTGCAGGCCGCCTGTTGACCACCCCTGATCTAGGTTATAATTTAGCTTTGTTCTAGTTTTCTGTTTGTTTTGACTGTAATAGAGCTTTGTTGTGCTAGATGTTTTAGTATTCAGTTGTTTGTGCATGCAGTATCATTTTAGTTCAATTGCTTCCTGTTCCTGTTTTAACAGACACCCAGGGCAGACAAACAGTGCACTGTTAGACGAGAAGCACACTTGGGTTTCCTTTTTTTTGTTTTTGCACTATTCTGACTGAAATTATTTTGTTACAAATTAGCATCACACCTGTTTGCTTTGCAGAGGCATACACTTGTCCCTGCAGGGCTACCATGGCTGTCTATATGCTCTAAAAACAGAACTGTGAGGTGTAATATAAACTACCAAACTTTTCTAATAAAAAAATGTCACGCAAAAGACCAAAATATAATAAAGATCAAATTTGCCTCACCAAAGACCATCATTTTTTTTTCAGAGAAGACCTTGGATGGATGTGGTTTGGACTGAAAGATAAGTATGATACACCTGGGAGTCTCAGAAGTGTATTGTTATAAATGGCTGTATTGTGGCTGACTGCTGGCGGCATTAGCTGCATGTACAATGTGTGAGAGTCTAAATGGACCTTTGAATCAACTTTCTATTCAACCATGGGCACAAAAACGCTTGCCTTTCAACTCTGTGTCAGCTGTAACGGAACTGCCTTATCCCATTTATCACTGCAAAACTCTAAGAGAAGGATCAGGACGAAGGTTGGGGTTTGTGAGCCTTTGCAATAAAGAGAAGAGAGCGCTCAAGTTGGTGAAGCTACAGTAGCAACGTCCACAGAGCTGTCATTGTGTGACATAAGAGACCTGCTTTTAAATAGACTCTTTCTACGATTAGTGGGTTGATGAGAAACAGAGAAGGGATAGACCCCACCTGGGGCCAGATGACTATGGATGCCCTGTCAGTGTTGGAGGGGACAGCACAGTTGGCCAAACAAACACTGCTACATACTTATAACAGGTCATCAAATTAACTTTACTGCTATGTTTTTACAAGCACAAAGTCAGGTGTTGTCAGCATTACAACTTTAACTTAAACCTTCTATATTTCAGCCACAGGAGGTTCTTGTGCCACCCCTAACCCAGATAAATAAAGAGAGTTGTGCAGATGAGCTTATAAAACCTTCCATAAAACTCACATGCTACAAGTCTTCCCACATAACAACTAAACATAACTAATATACAGTATATCTGAACAAAATAAAAGCAGACAGATCTTTATAGTTGTAGGGGTGGTTTTAGACAGAGTGAGGAAACAAGTTTTAAAACAGTTAGGTACAGTTAATATTTTAATTGAACACTATTTTCAACACTGTTAGCTGCAAAAGTGGGTTGTTTTATGCTGAAGTAGTTAAAGGGGATATATTACGGAACCGCATTACAATGTTGTTCCCTCATCAAAAACTGCGGCTGCACAATATATCGCAAAATCAGCAAACACTATATCCATATCGCAATAACACTGTGGTCTTCCATCTGACAGAGATTTACACTGAAGAATCATTTTCCACCAGAGCCTTAAAAGAACATGTGTTGTGACTAAATAAAAATGTTTAAAGTTTCCAGTTTTAGTGGTAATTTAATTATTTAGTCACAGCTTAGCCTTGTTTTATTCCTGGTTTAGTCTGTGGTAAGTTTTGATTTTGTCGTGTTTTGACTTGTAAATACAGGAACTTACATTTTTTGAAATGTAATGAATTTAACTTACTATGTTCAAAAAGTAGGCTCTTTTTTCAAATATCGCAATAATATCGTTATCGCAATTTTCAACATAGTTATCGAATATCGCATGTTTTCTCCATATCGTGCAGCCCTATCAAAAACATACCTGGAGTTCTGTTTTCTTTCATTCATGCCTGTTTGAGAAATCCTGTATTCTCTGGTGCTACCTTCCTGAGGCCTCAGAACACTTGTTTCCACCAACCTCCGCACACTGCAGGAAGTACTGACTAATCAACAAGGCCTCTACATCCAGTCTGCTCTCATTCCTTTGTCTAAAAAACCCTGTACAACTCTTATTTTCACTAATTCCTCACAACTAGTTTTCATTTTGTAGTAAAAAGATATCAAAGAAAATGTTCAAATGAAGTAAAAAGCTTTTCTTTCTATGTTTGTGTTTAAAAGACTGCAACACTCTGCCCTCTGTATTTTTATGCTATGATTATGCTCTTCACCTGTCTCTTTATGGCAGGAGTATATTGGAAACATTTTCTTTTAGTCAGATAATGTTTTTAAAAGTTGTAAAACATGTAATACTGTTTGAGAGGTGACCAAGATAGGTTTAAAAAGAGCAAAATATATCCCTTTTAGAAGTCAATCTGAGTTTTTCTACATTCAAGCAACATGGAGAAATGTACACCAATTATGACTAATATGATATACTGCAATTAGTTAATCCAAATTGTAAAGTCTGACAGTTTTCATTTATATTACATGCTATACAAGATTAAACTTATGTAAATGCAGCAGACAGACTTTAGGTCATCTGAGGAGAGGAAAGCAGTAATTTAATAATAGGGCAGTTCGGATCATTACAGCGGTGAATCTGCTTTAATCCATTTGGCCAACTTCCCAAAACATGACAGGTCACAATTACAGTAATCCTCAGTAAAGGACTGAAGTCACTGGGTTATAGGCACTTATGAAGCCGATCCAAGAAAATACCCTATGAAACTATACACTAAAAGGTACTTACCCAAAAAAATCTCAATCTCTTGCCCCCACCACATAGTGAACTGAATGAATTTCTCAATGTAAGCTTTAGAAAAATTAGAGCTTACTTTGTTCAGAATTAGATCAGTAGTATACATAGCCAGCATGGAAATAGTCAGTAAACCAGCAGGATGTTTTTTTTGTTGCTAAAGCCAATGGGTGCATTCATTATTCTAATTCAGAAGCAGAAAAGAAAACCAAAATGCATGCAAGAACGGGACTGCCCAAAGCTGGCTGGTAGGAACTGATTGTTCGGATCTAATTCTCCGTTATGTCCGTATGAAGTCATCAGGTCTTGCTATTTTTGCAAAGCATTCCTCATTACATGTTTATAAAGATTTAAACCTCTTACCCAAAATAAAAAAGTGCCTTTTTCTTATGGTAGTCTATAAAAGTCATGTCTTTTTTTGAACACAAGGCTGCTTAGTTAGGTCCTGTTTATCTCGACAGTGCAAGTGATGCGATGTATGTTTATTTACAACACCCTCAGTGTCTTCTAAACAAGGATGAAGAGGGTGCAAAGAGCAATAGTATGACATAAGGAACAAGAATAAGAAAAAAAGTGAAAATGTACAGTGCAAAAATCCTGAAGACAAAGACTGGGTCCAGACAAGACACACAGAGCTATTATCTGTCTGTATAATGACGGTCTTTTACATAACAAGATCCAGTCCCAGTACTTACAAGTGTTTACTGTAATCCACTCAACAGTCAAAACACCGCCTTAAGACAAGACCCAATTACTCTATTTTATGAAATACAAAGTAATTGCAGCAAAATACAGGGTGTAAAATGTTGGTACTTATTCTTGACACTTATTCTTGTAATTATACTATTTTAATTGTGATTAAAAGATACAGCTAATGTGGCATACTTCTTATATGAATATATGAATATGGGGTTGCACACTGGCAGAGTG
The DNA here is from genome assembly GCA_020698575.1 of Bostrychus sinensis. Classification (NCBI taxonomy): domain Eukaryota; kingdom Metazoa; phylum Chordata; class Actinopteri; order Gobiiformes; family Eleotridae; genus Bostrychus; species Bostrychus sinensis. The sequence goes on along the minus strand of CM036239.1, from coordinate 41,323,480 downwards.
GTTAGAGCTCCTAGCCTCACAGAGCAAGGAGATCATGGCTTCAACTCTCACTTGTGCCTTGTCCTGTGATAACCCATGAAACGACAGCCCTCAAGCACATACAGTGAATAAAAGCTTTACCAATGCTCAGAAACACACTGACTTTCATTGTGACTGCTTTTTCCTGTGACCGTATGTTATCACAGCTATAACATTAACATCAAACAGCTGCGATAAAGATAAATAGGTGAGGGATAATGTAGGTGTGAAGCCCACACTGGTGCTGAGAGACTTACTTTAGCTGTCATTATCTGGCAACCTTCATTTTGTGGTTTAAACACACTTTCTGCTGGTGGATATGGGCTGCCCTTTAGCAGTATAGGGCTTAACAGTGCTAATCCGCCTTCTCAAATAACACAGGTTTAGACCATAACAAGGCACTGGCCTTATCTCAAAATGGTAAAAATAGTTTCCACAGGGTCTTCTAGTTCAGGGGTAAATGCTCCATCTATTGAGGTTCAAAAACAATATCACACTAAAAGTTCCTGGATCCAGTTGTGAGCTAAATCCAAATTAAAAAGTACTGATTTTTAATAATTTGCAACCTTTCCTGCTATTTTCTTGGCTTTTTTAATTGCAATTGTGAAATATGCGCTAAACACGGGCATGCATTAATATTGTTGAACAAGTCCATTCATTCACAGTATTGAAGTCACATGGGCCCCAAAGCCAAAAGATACCTTTGTGAAATAATTCCTCAGTGGGTTAATCCGCTACAGTTTCACTCTTAAGAAAAAAGAAAGAAAAAAGCAAGTTTGGCAAAGAAAGGATTAAAAGGATAAATTTACAAAAGGGGGGTTAGGTTTGGGGGGTGCTTTTAGGTCATAACCACACACAAGTGCTTTTTAGGCAGAACAAAATATTTTACTTTTCACTTACAAACCCTGTATCTTCTTTTAGTTAGTTAACCAATTAACCTAATGTTCACATTTTATAAGAAATTCCTTTTTATATTGCTTTTATGTCCTACTTTATATCAAAAGGGCCAATGTTCATGCAAAACTGTACCTGCACAAGGCCAAACAACATTTGCCATTCTATTTCTATTGATTTTCATTCTGTTTTACATTACAACTATACCTAAATCTAACAAGTAAAATTGTAAATGTATTAATCTGTTGATTATTATTTGGTTAATCATTTTTTGTGGCTTTACTGCTCTGTCTCAGTAATAAAATCACTTATCTCAGCACATGGCATATTTCAAAGCATATGAATATCCCACATAGCAAATAATCAATTACTAAATTAGTTGATGATTATTTTAATAATCTAATCGATTATAATTGATTAATTCAATTAGTTGTTGCAGCCCTACGGTACTTAAACATCCTGCTAACTCTGATTTGAAACATGCCATGAAATTAGTTAAGTCAGTTACCTTCATCTACGAGGTTGTGTTGTCACTTAAAAAGTAATGGTCACATTTTGATGACATTTTTAGTAAAAGTCAGTAAAGGGCCTCATTAGTTTTTGTGTGGATCTAGGGTCAATGCCTTGGTGGAGGACTGCGCTCTCTGAGTAGTTTTGAATGTAGTCTTTATAACACCAGGACACTTGTGTAATAGTTAAAAGAAGTGTCTGAACGACTTTAACACTACATTAAGTATTACGCAAATGCTTTGACTTATGTGAAGCTCAAAGACTGATGGCATTTATTCACAGTTGAATGAATTCTCCCAAAGACATGAAAGAGAGGTGCACACAGTCGTAGCACACTTCAATAAACTTTTACCTTCTCAAACACATAAATATTACAGACGGAAAAAGACAGAGAGGCTTTGTGGGGGCTGATCATGTGACCCGCTCTGGCTCCTGCTCACAGACTCATTACTGCGATTACACTGACAGCACAAGAAACAGGGCACTGGGCAAAGCACTTTACACCACTGAAAATACTCATCAACTACTGTTTACTATAAAAATATCATATTATAAACAGTGTACATGTATGTTTTGTCAGAGCCTGATATATAGCCGTGTTATTTAATTAGCACAGCATAAGCTAAAGGCTACAAAATAAAATTCACATTGTTATGTTGCGTAGTTATGTATATGTAGTTACAGGACAGTGGCGGACCACAATAGTTTATTAATCTCACTAAAATAAGTTAACACTGGTGAATGGTACTGACCACTACTGGTACTAAAGCATTATTGTGAAGTACATTTATGCAACCATATCCACAACATAATTTTTGCCATCTAAAATACATTTTGTTTTAACCCCAGTCAGTGCTTAAACAGCCGTCATTAGGATATCTAGCTGTTAGTGTAGCCATGATAATAGTCATGATAAATATGCATTTTATGCACTGTCCAGTATATTATATTATACTGGCTATTATCAGCTGATATAGCTCATTAGAAAATGATCGTTATCGGCCAAAATCTGGCTGATATCCGCCGATATAAACAGTACTATTTTTACTGTGTGCTGGAATATGACCTGTTTACTTGCAAATGATGGCCTTCTGCTATTTGTGCAGCAGAGGACGCTGGTGTTTCCAAACAGTTGGGCTTTTACTCTGCAGTTCATAGGAAACTCCCCAAATCACCTTCTCATGGCCTGAAAAGCTCAAATAAAAAATATTTTGCTCATTTCTCTGCCATAAAACCTCATAGAACAAAAATTCAAAATGCATTTTGTAGTTTTCCCCATGCTCTACTTGCACGGCAAGGTTAAATGAAATTTAAGTTAAACAAATTTAGTTAAAGCTTAATAAAATAAACAAATATAATTCATAAAATACATAATAATACTCCCCACACCAATACCCACTACAACCTACATAACAATCAGCATAAAGAACAATAAGCAGCTTTCTACAACATTTTAAAAAGATGTTTAGTCTAATAAAGTGGCCTGGGTTGTACACGCCATATTAATGTAAACAAGAGCAGAAAAATGCTTTAAAATACTTTTTCCTAAAGGCCTCCATACACCAAGGCGACGATCGCCCATCTGAAGCCGTCTTTACGGTTCTTCCATGTCGCTAATTTCCATCCTTTTGATATGTATGCGCCGTCTGCCCCCATCGCTCCAGAACGGAGGCCGTCAGACTAGTTTCCTGCCGATTGGCCTTGTTGAATCAGCGTCTTTGGTCTTTGACATGAAGCGCTCTGATAGGCCTAGCACTACAGCTGCCGCGCCAATCAGCTCACAGGAATTTTAGCGGAAGTGACGGAGTGACGAGAGGTGACAAACGCTGTGGCAGCGTACTGTCACCATTTTTGCATTCTTCGCAATTCCGTGCTGAAAGTTATCTTCTTCAAGTGACAGAGCAGCGGCACCTAATCCACACAAAACAATGTCCAAACCGGCCATTATCACACTTCTCAAATGTTCAAACAAGCTGAGAACAGTGGCAGACCAAGGCGCGCTACATGCATATGTACTCCGCAAACATTGTGTCACTTGCGTTGATCTTTGTTCACTGGCTAGCGCCATCTGCTGCTTTGGGGGGGTAATTACATCATGCACATGCGCAAGACATGGTCTTTAGGTCGGTTGTCGCTTCGGTGTATGAAGAGGGAAAAAGGTCATGCGACGTGAGGAAACGGGAGGGAACGAGAGGAGACGAGAAGAGATGAGCTGTCGCTCCGTCTTTTCGGTGGCAGTCTGGGAGTCGCCTTGGTGTATCGAGGCCTTAATGCATAACTGTATCGGCCGATGTATCCGATATTGCTATTTTTTTTTATTTTTGTTACCTAATATCGATATCGGCATCGACCTCAAAAAAAAAATCCATATCGGTCGGGCTCTACTGCAAAGTCAAAGTAACAGCTCCCCAAAAGAATACGTTTTCCATACATTATTTTAAGTTATAAAACATGAAATACTAATACAAAGGTGCCCAAAATTATTTATACAAAGACCTGAAAAAAGCATATTTGCTCCCTTGTAACATCGAATTTAGCTTCTTTTGTCAATAAACTGCCTGCACAAACTCTTTTCTGTCACTCATAGAAGGGCATAATACAAACTTGGAGAAATTCCCATAAATTAGCTTTATCCATGGCAGATAAGAAATAGTACCACAGTGTTTATCAAAAGGAGATGGCTCATTCTGCCATCACTCTGCTGACCTCACACTTCCTGAATTCCAGCCAATCAGATTGGACGTTGACCTCATGTATCTTGGCAATGAGCTAATCAATATAATCCTCGGGGAGCCGTCATTGTCTGATCAAATCATTCGGCAACAGCCAGCAACAGACACAAAGTTATCAGAACATTACACAAAAGTCATGTAATGTAATTTTCTTGTAATTTTGCTGGTTGCTGCCTGGCAAAGAGAGAGCCAGTGATTCAGCAGAAAAAGCCCAGACCTGAGCCCAAAGGCAGAGACAACACAAGAGACCTTTATAACGTCCAACAGTGCACTGAGTCATCTCCAGACCACAGTTTATATTATTAGGTTTTGTTATATTTCAGCTATGCAGTAGTTTAAACCTTGTAACATGTAGATGGAAAATTAAGTTAACATGGGCACAGAAGGGCAGACGTTTCATGAATTTTAGAATAGATTAGAAAATGTAGATTTGGTATCGAGAACCTTTTTTCATCAGGGTGATATATCAGAGATGTTATCTTTGTATAGCACTTTAAAGGTAACCACAAAGTCTGGCATTAAGAGATTTTTACCTGTAAACATAAATAGTCTAACTACACTATTACCCAACCTGAATGAACTGTTACAGTTTAAGAGCTGGTCTGTCCCCACAACTACTTACTACATCACAAAAAAGACAAGTTTAACTGGCATTTGGAGTTCCTTGAGTTTCATTATAAAGAACACTGGGCCTCATTCATGAATGTTCTCTTAGAAAAGTTTCCTAAGCACCCCTTCTAAAAACTGCTTAAGAAAACTCTACGCCGGATTCATGACACATTCTCAAGCTCCCAGATTCTTCTCAGGGCTTTCATCTTTTTTATTGTGTATTTCCTGAGTTGTATAAAAAAGCAGTGATCACTGTTTTTCTTTTAAATAATATTATATAAAAAAAAAAGTAATCTACATTCAGACTGAAATTAATCTTTTTTGTTTCATTGAGGGGCTGATAAAATTATAAAAAAGCTGAATTTCTGTGTGTCAGAGTCCTCGGACCTGTTCTTGAAATTATTCTTCCAAAAGAACATATTTTAATTAAGAAAAATTGGTGAATGCCAAAATCCTTTTAAGAAGGGCTTAAGTACAAATTTGCTCATAAGAAGGGTTCATGAATGAGGTCCACTGTGTTTAGGTTGCTGTACGTATATACACAGATACATGTACTGCACAATATGGAGAAAACATGCGATATTCAATAACTATGTTGAAAATTGCGCTAAAGATATTATTGCGATATTTGAAAATAGAGCCTACTTTTCATAACATAGTAAGTTAAGTTCACTACATTTCACAAAAATGTAAGTTCCTGTATTTACAAGTCAAAACAGCCACAAAATCAAAACTTAACACAGACTAAACCAGGAATAAAACAAGGCTAAACTGGGACTAAATTAAATTACCACTAAAACTGGACTTTTTAAACATTTTTATTTAGTCACAACACATGTTCTTTTAAGGCTCTGGTGGAAAATGATTCTTCAGTGTAAATCTCTGTCAGATGGAAGACCACAGCGTTATTGTGATATATTTAGATTCTTGTGATACAGATATTGCGATAACAATAATTTTGCGATACATTATGCAGCCCTAGTTCACAGATCATTCCTACCTCAATATGCAGTTAGGTTTTTTTTTTCAAATATAAAAAAAAAATGCACTTTATTTAAATTAAGTGGTTTTAGGCTGCAGCACTAGCCCATGACACAGAATAAGCAGCTGAAGAACGTCTCTGTGCAACTGTGTGATGTAGATGTGGGTGGGCTGTGTACCTCTGAGGTGATTCTTAAGTGGACTGATGACAGTAATGCTTCCCAACAAGCTTAATGAGGGACCGCACTGGCCCAGTCTGCACTTACACACACAAACAGTACCCCCAGCCCAACCAACTGCAGGTGTGTGCGTGTGTGTGTGTGTTGATTGTGTAACTGAGACTCAGGGAGCAGCTCTTAGATTTCACTGGATACACAAAGGCCTGATACAGCCTTTTTCTTGTTTAGTTAAAAAGGCTCTGTAGAAGCGAACACAGTGAAAAGAATTATTCTCATCCATAGGGCCTTAACTGTTCACTTCACTTATTGTTTAAAATGTTACAGTACTTTATGTTATTGCTGTACATTATTAGTTACACTTTATACTGTACATAATAGAATATAGTGATTTAACTAGAAGCACCCAGAGTACAGGCATCTGCTAAGGCACTGACTCTGACTCTAACAATGGTAATGTACATACCAGTGATATTCTAGTTCGGGGTAAATGCTCTATTCATCAAGCCACAAAGGCCTTATATATTATATTTGTAAAATATTCACTTAAATTGATTGTTTTTTCCCTTTACTAACCCCATATAGCGGGAGGTTCTTTGGCCCCAGCTCGCAATAATACACAAATACAATTATTAAAAATCCCTGGATCTATGCAATGTACTGGACCCACATCAAAAACTAATAATTTTGTCTTTGGCTCATTAAACTTTTCTGAACAAAATCCAACCTTTTTTTTTTAACAGTTTAACAAACCATGACACCAAAACCTATCTTCCTTAGTTTAGGTAAAAGGTTACCATGCACTAGCAGCTGGTTCACAAATGCACTTAAACCTCAACTACCTGATCCATTTTGCAATAAATTCCATAGATGCATTTTTTTAGTCATCAGTACAGCCTATATGAAGACATCTGTGGAAAAAAAAAAAAACTCCTATAACTTATCTGGGCCATATGCTACAGTGGGGGAATTTTTGCCAAGGTTGAAAAGTGAAGTTCCTCCCACTCGGATCAGGGACACATTGATAGGTAGAGCCCAAGCGTGCGCATTTGTATACGGACGCAATGGCAGCCCTAGCTACTACAGCTTACACAGCAAAACAGCAATCACAAACACAAAAAAGAAATTTGGAGACAGAGAAGACAGAAGTAAAGCATTTATCAAAGAAGATGGGGAGAGCTTCGAGATCACATTGGTCTAAAACTGGATGCAGAGCTAGCTTTCTTACTTCTCGACAGGTCAGAAATGATAAAATCTTGATAGAATATAGCAGCTAGTAATTGCTTTATGTGCGTTAAATGCACAGAGCGTGCATGAGAAGTGTGGGAGGAGTCAGGGAAAAGGGAGGAGGGCAAACTGGAAAGTTGCAGTACTTTATTCTTGCCACTTGGACGCAAGATCAGGTAGTTTAGTGCTAAAATCTGGTGTTTGGGACAATGGTGTGGCAGTATTGTCTTTCTTGTCTTTCATCCAACCACCTACTTCGTATTAATATAAAATCCACTGTAAATGCCTTCTCAGAAGTTTTTATGTAATAGACAATAAACAAAGTGAATATATCACTTTCTTCTTAGTTGTTGCTCAGTCTGAAGTTCAGCTGGTAATTTTGACTACATCAGCATACAGTCTACTGATCAGAAAATCAGAAAATAAAATATTCACATTTAAGAGTGGTTAAACCAGTGTACCTATTGCTGTAACTATATTTGTATGCAGACCAAAAGACACGTGGATCATGAGCCAGGTGCATGTGCGTTCCCAATAGCGTCTCTGAAAAAGCGTGTATAATACGTTACTTGTTGACTTAGGTCTAATGGTCGCCTCGAGCAAGAGGAGACATGCTAGCAAACAGAGGTTATGTAAGGATGTAAATAAAGAGGGACCTTATGGACAGTGAAATATGTGTGCAAACAATGGGCCAACACTGTCTCTCTCACTGGGAGTGCCACTTACTGTCTATAGTCTGGCAGTTGCTCTTGACATCAATGGCCTCTATAATTCAACGCTCCCTACAGTCTCTGAGCTAAAAACAAAGACAGGGCAAGAAGTGGATAAAGCAAAGTGGTGGCATGGTTTGGTCTGTGGTCATTTTATTTGAAACATTTTTGGCTATAGGTGACCACATTTGGACAACAAGGGTGTGGTCAGGCAACATAAAAACATAGAAGACTACAACTTGTTTATAGTTAACACAAGTCTTAGTAGGTTGACACACCATGTAATAATGTTGTAGGAAACATTAAACCTGGCATGGCACAATGGGGAAGTACAGGAGTGTCTTCCAGGCCAAAAACTCCTTTATCTACAAATCAGTGACTTCATTTTTAATGGATTGCTACTAAAATCTTGCAGTTGTAAGTTTATCTTTGAAAGCTAAGACAGCATGAAAGCACCACATTATAAAATTCTTCCAAAATTATTGTACAAAAAGTTCTAAATTGTACAGACACAATTGTTCAGTCAAATGTAATATGTTACTGCTGGAATGAGAGACAGTTCTTGGTGCTATGAAATGGTGGATGTCTGGCTAAGATGCACTGCAACATGTTTGCAATAACAACCATGTTCTACCCATGCACCCTTATCTACAAACAAATGCACTAAAAACTATGCCACCTGCCCTAACTGAAATTTATTTACCCACACATGGGACTGGCACATACTGTGGAATTAACCACTACACTAAGCCATAAAATACAAAACATAGTAAACTAATGTGTCAAACAGAAAAAGCATGTACCCTATTTTCCGGACTATAAGTCGCGCTTTTTTGTCTGGCTAGGTGTGTGACGTATACTCAGGTGTGACTCATATATTAAAATATTTCAGGTGTTGGTTAGAGGGCACTCTAGGCTTGTGTACCAGCATCTGCTGCACCTGTACCACTGACAATTTAAATTGTAAACATTACAGCTAACAACTTAGGCTATAAAGACAACTGAGAAAGAGCGGAATAATTGGAAATGGAACTGATGCTGAGTCTGACGACAGCCACGCAGAGGAGGAAGCAGTGCTTCGTCTACCTCCGGAGTTGGTGGAGTTGTTCAGAAGCGATACCGAGGATGAAAAATTTAAAGGATTTAGCGATTAGCAGTGAGATGGTGAGTTTGGTGAACTTGTTATATTATGTTCTTTATGCTATAGTTATGTGAATAACTGTTAATATATTACGTTAACATACAAGACACCTATTCAGTTCGTTGTTTATGCTTCATGTAGCTGAATAACCATCAGTGTGTTACATTAGCATAGCGCACACCTATTCAGCCTGTTGTTCTCTATTCTATTATTACTATAACTTGCCTTTCAAGATGAAATGTCTGTTCTTGGTGTCGGATTTTGTAAAATAAATTTCCCCCAAAAATTGCGACTTATAGTCCAGTGCGACTTATATAGGTTTTTGCCTTCTTCATTATGCATTTTTTGGCTAGTGCGACTTATACTCCAGAGCGACGTATAGTCCGGAAAATACGGTAAAATGTGGAATAATTTTGAATAATTACTGGAATAATAAAATGTTGCCATTGGCATACCATAACATTTATTCAGATAATATAAAAATCTATCTAAAAACTACATGTTGCTTCACTAGTATCACTCACATTTAGTCCTGCTCGGTCAGATTTTCTTTAAAGCTCTCATCAAAATGAATATGCAAAGTATGCATCCAGCTCTACAACACATTGAGTCCACCTTACAGACCGCAATCTAAGGTACCAGCACACTTATTACTGGGTCTAAATAAGCTTAACGAGACCACAATGACTCCCAGGAAGACACTAATGAAAGAGAATAGTTTCAGGTTTTCTAAGGCAGTAATTTGGAGCCAGCATCAGCGGTAACACTTTGAGATAGTTGCTCATTGGCTCTGCTTTGAAGCTGTGGTTGTTGCTACTTGCCTAAACGAACCATAACAGTGCTGGAGGCTACAGAGTGTGCCAAGTTTGAATGAGAATAAATTGGATATGCTGTAACTATGCTGTGTTCTTCAATTTATCTTCCAGAGTCGCAACAACAAATCATCTGCCTCCTAGTGTCCAGTGATTTGGATATTTCATTTAGTAAATTTTTTATGGACTTCTTGATGTGGCATTGTACATTTATCAGGGCTTGGGACCATCACAAAAGATATACTGTATACCGATTAGATATGCTGTAAGATGAAATTTGTATATCTGACTATCTTTTGTGTAGTTTTGAAATTGAGCTTGTCAAATGTGCAAAGGTTTTAAAGGAACTGGCAGTAATGTGGTGCTTTCCAACTAATGGGTCAGGACCCAAAAGTGTCCTGCGTCATTGCCTCAACTGTAATATGTGGAAGATGAATAAATAAGTCTAGAAAGTGGAAAAAAACAAGCCATTTTTTTTATTTTTGCTGAGTCAGTATGTTGCCTCTTGTTTGTCGGCTGTCCCACTGACCTCAGCCCATTCACAGAGCTGTCACTGCAGATCCCCGAGCCTCAAACAGACCCACAGTTACCATGGTGACATCTCCCACACGAAAACCACGAAGACTTCAAGGGTCAGAGGTCGCCGGGCAGGAAGGAGTTTGAGGGTGGCACAGGATGGGGCCGCACCCTCTCTGACAGCCACAGAGGGGCAAAAAGATAACAAATACACGTCCAGATATGATAATAGATTTATGAAAATATTTCTGTTGGACAAAGACAGGCCTGCTCAGTGATGAGACTAGGGGGACACTGGTGGAAAAAAAAAGCTTGTTACAATGCAGTGCAATGTATACCACCAAAATGTTTTTTTTTTAATACATTGTGCCAATCCCAGCCCCAATAATCCCAACTGCAGCAGACATTCCTTTGCTGTCACTTTAAAGTTAGACCATTGCAACTTTTTTTTTTGCTTTTTTAACATATTATTATTATTATATTATTATTACAATATGCTATTTGGTTATTAGGGTGATCCCTCAAATAAAAAAAAATGCATACCATCCTTTAATGTTGGAAAAAAATCAAAACCAGGCATCTCCCCTTTAGTTCTTTTAAGTGACATAAATGATATGAAAACTCCAATTAAATTTAGCAGTACACATGCACAGCTGGCAGATGGCTCACCACTCGCTCTGCTTTGTGTTTCAGTTCACATGAGTTGGTTCATGAATATTTATTATGAAAATGGCTGAGCACACACATGCGGCTCACAGGCACACTCTCTATAGAGTTGTATGACGCAGCAGGCACAAGGGCCCTTTGGACTCAAACATAATCCACTGAGGTCAAAGAGGCGGGGCTTAAGACGGACTGACAGAGCAAACAGATTTAGGTTTAAGTGAAATCATTCTCTGTCTGAAAGACTGCATTTATGGAACCATCCATATACCTATTCTCTAAAATGTTGTTTGATCAATCGTGTATCTAAAATGCAAGTGAGTTAAATTTTATTGGTGTAATGTCAATTCAGCTGCACCCAGAGGTAATTTATTGTCTGTTGGTACTGCCCTTTTGAAACCCAATTTATATCTACAGGGACCAGACTATCTTTCTATATAATAGAAAATAGGGCTGCACAATATATCGCAAAATTATTGTTAATGCAATCTCAGCAAACACAATATCCGTATTGCAAGAATCTAAATATATGGCAATAACGCTGTGGTCTTCCATCTGACAGAGATTTACACTGAAGAATCATTTTCGACCAGAGCCTTAAAAGAACATGTGTTGTGACTAAATAAAAATGTTTAAAAAGTCCAGTTTTAGTGGTAATTTAATTAATTTAGTCACAGCTTAGCCTTGTTTTATTCCTGGTTTAGTCTGAGATAAGTTTTGATTTTGTTGCTGTTTTGACTTGTAAATGCAGGAACTTACATTTTTGTGAAATGTAGTGAATTTAACTTACTATGTTCGAAAAGTAGGCTCTATTTTCAAATATCGCAATAAAATCGTTATTGCAATTTTCAACATAGTTATCGAACATCACATGTTTTCACCATATCGTGCAGCCCTAGTAGAAAACTTAAATAGGCAGGCCAGCTATGTTAACGCATTTGATTTACTGCAGTAATTTAATGCATTGGTGCCTGTAGTTCCAAAAATACATGCTTAAAAAGTCTGTTGGCCTTTCCTGTGAGGTTTCAAAACTCAAGCTCTACTTCAAGGTTATTAGCAAACCAAAAAACTTACTCAAGCAACTCCTCGGGGCGATCTGTCTGACCTCGTCTCTTATGGATTAATTATTAATTTTTTTTTCTTCAGTTTTTATTAAAAATGCACCACGACATCTAAACACACACAGATGGGATGTTACATAATAAATCTGGATAGACTGCTGCTCATCCATGGGACCTTGTTAATCCTACAATGGTCTTCCACAGTATATGCGATGTGAAGTAATGGGTTAGAGCAGTGGTTCCCAACCTTTTTGGTCTTGTGTACCCCCAGGACCTGCTGTAGTCCTGGTTTAGACCTGGCTTAATCCTGTTTTGGACACGGCTTAGTCTGGTTTAAAAGACCTGGTTTGGACCTGGTTTGTTCCTAGTTTTGACCTGGTTTATTCCTAGTTTTGACCTGGTTTATTCCTAGTTTTGACCTGGTTTATTCCTAGTTTAGTTCTAGTTTTCTACCATTTTCAGCCCTGGTTTAGTACTTTTTTAGTGCATTCCTTTGGTGTAGTCCTGGGTTAGTCCTGGTTTGGACTCGGCTTAGTCCTCTTTTAGTCCTGGTTTTGACCTTGTTTAGTCCTGCTTTAGACTGGGTTTAGACCTGGTTTGTTCCTAGTTTTGTCCTGGTTTAAGTATGGTTTTAGTCCTGGTTTAGTCCTGGTTTAGTTCTGGTTTAGTTCTGGTTTAGTTCTGGTTTAGTCCTGGTTTAATCCTGGTTTAATCCTGGTTTAGTCCTTCTTTAGTGTTGCATTCCCTTGATTTAGGTTCATTTTAGTCTTTTAAAGCCAAATATATAAATGCACTACAAATGATCATATAACTCCATGTACCCCGTGCAATGTGTTCACGTACCTCTAGGGGTCCCCGTACCCCTGGTTGGGAAACACTGGGTTAGAGTATAATATACTGTTTATATGTTTTATCAATTATTAGTTGGGAAATGGGACAAGAAGCTTGAAAGTGACTTGTAAAATGACATTTAGTTACCTGACAATAACAACTTTTAGTTAACTGAGAATGTCACAGTCAACTGAAATCTATTTTCTGCGTACTTCCACATGTAGGATATGGAAGAGTTGGCTCAAGGTCCTTCAGAGAACTGCCCAATTTGTAATGTAATTGGATGTAATCAGGGTTGCCAGTTCTGAAAGTCAAAACCTACCCAGAAGCAACTTGAACCCACGAAGCAGTGTATAAAACTGCATTCAGTGTGTATTTAAGCCGCTGCGCTGAAAGGTGCGCTCTGCTCTCTCGCAGACAGCTCCTAGCTTCACTGTGATCAGAGCTGGGTTTAAAGGTTATTCAAAATATGGATCTTCATTTAGAAAAACAATTTTTTTACCCACCGAAACGCTTAAAAAGCCGCCCAATTCTGAGGAAAACCACAGACTTGACAACCCTGGCTGAACGGTAACCGTCATGTATTGGTTAAAATTAGTTGGCATTGAGTGGCAAAATTATTTAAACAAATATTCTGAACAGATATACTGGTGTTTTTGTATATATACAGTATGTAAGGAGATGGGACAACAAGCTTCAAATTGAGACAGCTCAAATCAAACAGGGACATATGGCCTCTCTCGACCAGGACCACAGGGACTGAAATGAATTACCACTGTTGGTGAAATCATGCGACAAATGAAAAAATCCTCATGTGTTTGGCCTCAGGTGTCAGAGCAAATCTCCAAAACATTATTTAGTTACCTTAAGGCCTGTGGATGCTTTTAAGTAACAACAAACAGTAATAGTGTTTCCATTTATAAATCACTGTGACATGTGTGGAGTCCCTTTCCCTTCTTCAGCCCATAACTTCAAAACAGAGACAGTGGTGATGTGATGAAGCAGTGTTTCATCAGTTCGCTGGGCTGGATCAGGGATTAGGGCCTCGCTAACAGACGTCTTTAGGCTCACAGGCCGGGACAGGTACAGGATAGCAACCTGCTGGATCATTACTGAAAACACTACTGAGGTAGAAAGTGACTAGGAAATTTTATTAAAATAATTCACATTGTGTGATGAAAAGGTTTCTGACTACATCTGAGTAGTAGTAGTAGTAGTAGTAGCAGCACCTGCAGTAGTATTAGTGGTAACAGTAGTAGAAGTATCAGTTGTTGCAACAGCAGTAGAAATCATAGTAGTATGAGTAGCAGTTGCAGTAGAATTAGTTGTTGGAGCTGCAGCAACATAAGTCACAGTAGTGGTAGTAGCAGTTCTAGCAGAAGTAGTAGTATTCGTGGTAGCAGTACTGGTAACATTAGTTGTTGCAGCAGCCGTATGAGTCACAGTAGTAGTAGTAGTAGTAGTAGTAGTAGTAGAAGTAGTAGTATTAGTAGTAGCTGTAGTAGTATTAGCTGTATTAGCAGTAGTATAAGTCACAGTAGTGGTAGTAGCAGGTTGTAGTAGAACTCTAGGTGTAGTAGAAGTATTTGTAGTAGTAGTTGCAGCATTAGCAGTAGTAATAGCAACAATAGAGTAGTAGTAGTAGCAGAAGCAGTGTTGATTGTGGTAGTAGTGGGAGTCGTAGTAGCAGCAGTATCAGTAGCAGTATGTGAGTAGTTTGTCCGTCTGTAAAGCACACACATCTAATACTAACTAACAAGAAACAACTAAAGGCTTGATCACTTTATCAAAGCCTGTCAGATTCTGTCATCTTCAGTTTTACCACAACTGTCCCAGAGCAAAATAATTAGAAGGTTTCCATAGTGAGGAACAGTGCTGAAAAAACAACATGAAGTTGTGGTTTGAAGTTCAAAAGTGATTTATCATAGTGGCAGATGAAAGAGTTGTGGGGGTCTCACATCCAAAAGTTAATTTGAAGATAGACAGATTATATTTCTTTAGGGCTAATCTTTTGTTAGCTCATTATGCTATAAAATTAAAACAAACACAGCACTTTTTAACTTCTGTACTTTCTTACACAATAGAAGCTCTTTGTTTCGTGGAGGTAAAAGTGATGAAAATATGTAATGATTATAGCAATTTCTTACCTCTGTCAACGTGAAATGAGGTTGCTATTTTTGGCTGTCTCTTTATTTATATATTCATGCTGTTTTTATTGTAAATTAGGCTTAACGCTCACTGACAGAAATGAATGATGACACAGTGCAACAAGCACAACACTGCAAAATCTAAACTGACACACTGGATTAGCTAAAATCATAAACAGGCGTGGTTGTAAAGCTACACACCTAACTGACAAACAGTATTAAGAACAGAGACTCACATCTGGTGGGTCAGGACACAGTAGTATGTAAAAGTGAGTCACAATAAAATGGTCAAATTGGATTCCATAATCAAACCAGCTGAGAACAATGTAAGATGATAAAAAGCCTAGAATTCAGAAGTCTGCTTTGGCTACTTTGGATCCAATCAATCACCAGTCAATCACATTGACTGTGTATGTAAACACAGGCACTAGAATACTCCGATCATAATCTGAATATGAGCATACTTTGAATAAGATACTGTCATGTAAATACCGTTAATCAGATTTAGGTCATATTCAGAATAAGCCTTAATCAGAATAAGACACCTGGAGAATTCCAATCTTATTCTGATTATTACTAAATGTAAACACCTTAATCAGATTATTGCTTGTTCTCACCTTTTTGGCCGAAGTTAAAACTTTTTTAATTCAAGAGAAAATGGTCAAAGCGCTGTTATTCTTAGCAAAACAAGCTAGCGGTTATCAGTTATTAGCAACACCTGTTTCCGGTTTTAGACAGCACCGTGGGGCTCTTACTTCGTAAAACAAACATTGCGTTTATTTTTAACATTATATTAACATGAGTCAAACTAGTGATGTTATATAGTGAGTTGTTTAAATGTACAATTGCACAACATGGAATATATAGTGCACAGAAAGCTGGGACTAAACAGGAAACAGAAGGTGTAGCATAGCATTAGCATTAGCTTTACCTCCAGCCTCTCATTGCTACACTCCAGGATTTACTCTCATCCTTTTATTAAATACAGACAACACAACATGTTTAAAATATCTGCTATAAATGCGTTTTATATCTCATACATTAACACAACATTTAAAACTCTAACTTAAGCTTAATCAGAATATGCTCCTGACATGTAAACAGGAACAGGCTAATTCCAGTAGCGCATGTAAACACCTTATTCAGAGTATGAGCTTAATCTAAATATGGACCTTAATCGGAGTATGATGTGCCATGTAAACGCAGTCAATGTGGCCAAGGCCTACAAACACTACCATTTAAACTTTAGCCACAAGGTCACCTTTGTGCCAGGCCCAAGCCCGGATAAATGGAGAGAGTTTTGTCAAGAAGAGCATGCGGTGTAAAAAACAATGGCAGACTTAAACATGCAAACCACTAGTCTTGCTCTGGTGACTCTTGAAGGGAGAAGCCCTAAGAAATTGTACTTTATGCCCTGCTTTAAAATGTATTTTTATTTTGCTACCATCATAAGCAAGACAATATTCCATTACTCAAAATTTGTCACACCATCAAACCTTTCCTGAAGGTTATCATATCGTCACAATCTTATGTCTAGTAAGGCAATCAGCATAGGTTTATCTAGTGTGCATTTAATCTACAATGTATGACTGAGAGCCTGACACCATGAGTGGGGCTCTATCTGTGTCACCTTGAGATAAAAAGAACTACAATGACAAAATTCCACATGCAATGGACAGGCTATGGCTTTTCCAACTAGACAGTGACTTATTAAAAATGACTGACAGGTCAATTTAGAAAGGACCAGTTGGGTTGGCGTCAGTAGGGCTAACTTTTGGAGAGCTAATGAGAACATATAACTTCTTAATATTTAATGAAACAAGACCTTTCTAGGAAGACAAGTGTCCTTTTGAGGCCACCCCTTTGAGGAATATGATACAGCACATGACTAGTAACTTTCAGGTCCAACTAATTTACATAAGACAGTCACCCTATACCCTGCTGAATAATTGAGACCAATGCAATCTTACAGCCAGACCGGAACCATTCTGCATGATGGAATATAGGGCAGACAGGATGATTATTTTTTATCTAAGAAGAGCTACGAACAGGGTCAAAGTCTGACTGCACAATAACAAGCAACACAGAGAGGGAGGAGAAACATGAGAGTAACTATAGCTTTTGTCCTCTGTCCTACACTGATCCTGTTCTCATATGGGATAGTCTTTCCAACACAGAAACTACCTGCCCTGCTTTCTACTGCCTGCCTATAAGCAATACTGATGTTTCTATGGATTAGTATGTAACTCAGGCATTTGAATTATCAAAACACAGCCAATCACACCAATACCTAGAAGCCTATAATCTCACTTGAACAACTAAATAGTGATAAAGGGTGACGGCACGGTGCGTCATGTTTACTCCAGTGACGACAAGGACAAAGGTCAGAGCAATGCACAACGCAAACTGCCAAAAAATGACATAAGAAACTCAGAAAATGATATTGCTAAATTGCTGTTTGCCGAGTATTGCAGCAACTATACAACTTGAGCACAACCGAGATTAAGGTTGAGACACTCCAGCACTCTGTAACATAATTTGGAGAGGAGACTAAACTAGTTTTACATCGGGCTTTAGATTTGATTATGAGAAAACTCCCAAAGGGCCAACTGTCTCCACATATTTTTGCACTACATGAATTGAAAAGAAAGCTGTTATACGTGTTTTCATTGCAAGGCTTGACAAAATAATGCCTGCTCATGTTTTGTCTTTTAATCTTATTTTAACAAGCATTTGTATAGTGGAAATTTTGCGTGCGCATTTGTAACTATGTGGCTACTTGGGATGAATATATTTGACTTGAAACAATAAACCAAATAAAAGTGATCGCACTGTTTCAAACCTTTTTCTTGAGCACAAAACAAAAGGATATTGTTATAGCTATTGCCTTTTAATTAACACTGACTAGGCCTGTCTTTGTGCCTCTCAACACTGAATTTATTGCTGTATGTCAACAATCCCTACACGTACTCTGCTGGGACAGCTTTCAACAAAAATGATTGGAAAAGAATGACTTCCTCTGTCGCCACACTCCCACCATTAACAATTAACCTTTTTTTTTTATTATTCTAACTTACTGTAGGCTGTATTGAATCTAACCCAGCACCATCAGTGACCAAACACTACTGACATGACTTTGATATAGTGTCAAAGTACAATTACCTTTCATTTTACTACAAGAAGACACATTCAGCTACTATAGGTCCCACTGTCTTTTGCTACAAGTTGAATTAATTTTTTAAAGTGACACTGCATGGGACCAAACTAACAGGCTTTGCTTCAGGCTAATCTCTGGTTGCCTATAGTAAGGGAGTAAGGGAGGAGCCCATTCATAATTCCCACACACATGCACTGGCTCTGCAGGTATTAACAAAAGAAGCAGAGGTAAGCACATAGTCCCTATAGGCTGTAGGCTCCTAAATCATACAATATACCAAAGGCTTAGACTGGTTTTTGAAATGAGTAATGCTCTAACCAAAATAATGCAATTATAATTCATGTTTGCCTCTGTTTCATCCATGTATGTGGTACAGAGGCCTACATTCTGTATATTTTTGGACAATTGTCACCATTCCTTACTGACTTGGCTTAATGCATTCAGGTAATCATCTCACAGCATGGTATGAAACAACAGCAGACCAAAAGTGGGACAGCAGTGGCTACAATCATCTCGTTTAGTCAATGTCTACCTAACACCGATAAAGACAGGTCCCTAATACAATTGCACGGCGTTGCATTAAAATATAGACACGCCGTAGTGATAACAGAGGGATTGGTTTATTGGATGTTTCAAAGCAGGCCGTGGTGGGACAAGAGAGCTAATAAAGCATGGGTCGGAGCAGGTGTGCCGGGGGAGCATCCCACCAGCAGCGGACAGCCTTACCTCAGGGCGACGCGCACCGAGCTCTCATCCGGCGAGCTGCTCATGGTGCCTCCAAACCCAGGCCTTCACCGTGCGCGTAAAAATAGCTCGCTTTCCCTTTTTCTTTATCCTATTACGAGACAACGGAGCGCCGTGCGGGCTCCCCTCCCTCCTTCCACGCAGCTCCCGGCCAGGCAAAGCGCTTCTATCTTCAGCCACTGCAGCCACAGCCGCGCTCACGTCCTGCTCGCTCGCACGGAGACGCCAGGAGCGGTCATGGTCGTTGTATCGGATTTAATATGAGCCGGTTTATTGGCGGTCCATGCTCAGGGAGGCGGTCGTCTCTCCGCATGCATCGTCTCATTCCGCTGCGCGCAGACACAGCGGTGAGAGCCACAATCCTGTCAGCGTGTTGGATCCAAAGGCGCACGACGTCACCGGACTCCTCCCCCAAAGTGGTACCAACCAACAACACGCGCCACCGGAGAACACGTGATCACAGACGAGACAGAGCAGTGGTCCGTGTACAAAGTGTAATTTATTTGTTGTAAGGGGTATTTCTCATTTTTCGTTGTCCAACTAGCCCTCGTTATCACAAGTAAATCTGTATTAGGTTACGAGATTCAAATTTTTTTCATGATCATAACTACAATATAAGAATACAATTTATTTTAATACTTGTTTATTTAAGGAATGTTTTTGGGGAAATTGCGTTTTTCAATAATGTCCTTTGTTTGAAAAGTTGTACTGTTGCCATTAAATGCACAACATTATTTTATTTAGCGGTAAATTCTGGCGCTTAACCAATCAGAGCTGTCATGTGCGCAGACAGCTCTGACATCAGATAAAAAGGCCATTTTCCCTGAGGCATAGGAAAACATGGTAAGTGTTTTTGTGTATTTTTGTCGTGTAATTACTTATTAACCCTTATGCATTGTTAGGGGGAAATTTGTGTAGTTGAGGGTGCAATTATTGAGATAACTTTGGCTGTGATTGTTCAATATCCATGAAAATTGGTAAGGATGTGCGTTTTGCAAGAAATTTGGCAATTTATGAGTTTCATCCAAATCCAGTGTATTTTGAATGCGTGAGGTGTTACGTTTGTGTTGTTAGTGAAAATTTGTACCATAGACTTTCAAAAAAGCTTTTTAATGGAAGTCTATGGTACACAAATTTCCACTAACGACACTAACTTTTTAATTCAATCTGACATAAAAACAAATAATGCATCAAAATCTTCTCACTGATTATAGAGATAGTTAGGCCAGTTATACTGATGACAGTAAAAGTCAAAATTGTTTTTATAATATTGAAATACAGTGTATTATAACACCTCAATTTAGAAAGAAAGATAGCAATAATAAAAAATATAGGAATTTTGTGAAATTTTGCAATTTTCTTTAATTTTACAAAATTGTATTGAGTTTTCTGCAGGAAAATGGAAAATAAAAGACTTTTTTTTTTCACTTTTAATGAAAGGGGAACCCAAAAAAGTGTATTGAATGGAAGTCTATGGTACACAAATTTCCACTAACAACATGAACGTAACTTTTTTTATTCAATCTGACATTACACAAAAACAAATAATGCACCAAAGTCAATCTTCTCAGTGATTACTGAGATAGTTAGGCCAGTCATACTGATAATGGTAAAAGTCAAATTTGTTTTTATAATATTGAATTATAGTGTATTTTTCACATAAGCGGTCAGTCGTACATGTCAAAAACTGGCATCTGAAGGGTTAATTATTAGTGGTGATTAGTTAAGTCATTACATAAATTAAAAAAAAATTAAAAAATATTGAATTTTGATTATCGCAATTTAAAATTCAAAATACAAGTCTTGTAGTTAACCACACGAACATAACTTTTTTAAAGCAAGCCATAAGGGTTAATTGTGTTTAATGTGATGTATACAAACTAAAAACTAACCAGCAAATTAAGATAATAACAAGGTCACTAATGTTAGTTCAGTGATTCTTTTCTCTTTCTAACGGCACATTTGTCATGATATATTAGTGTAATGTAGTATTTATTATTAGTTGGGGTCCTTTAAATAAGTGTTAGTTCATTTTAACCCATGTTCAGTACAGTTTTATGGTTGGATGGAAGTTTGACGAATAATTCTCACGCTTTTTACGGTAGGCGCTAAGCTACATTTGTACTGTTAACTAATCAAGAGTTATATTATAGCATTGTATTACTTAAGGAGTTGTTAGTGCCCGTATGAGTGCCTTAATAATGTTGCACTAACCTTTATTAATAAAAAGGACTATTATTCTGCCAATTTTGCTCTTTAATTTTTTATTTTATTTTAGTTAAACATTAATACCTGCTATTGCTAACCTATATTCATATGTATCTTAAGATGAGGTGTGAAATGGGAGCTACCATCAGCTTTTCCACCCTGAGCAACTCATTACTGGCAATGAAGATGCTGCTAACAGCTATGGCCTTGGACATTACACAATGGGCAAGGAAATGTTTGACCCCATGTTGGATAGGCTTCGTAAGCTGATGGGTAAATTCTGATTGTGTAAAAAACAAAAAACAAAAAAACAATAGTTTTTTACTCATAATTGTTACTAAACTTTTTTTTTTTAATCTCTCTTTAGGGTGATCAGTGCACTGGTCTCCAAGGCTTCCTGGTTTTTCCTGGAAATCTTGACATTGAACAACCTACCTACCCCAATCTGAACAGGCTCAGGAGTCAGATTGTGTCGTCCATCACAGCATCCCTTCACTTTGATGGTGTTCTCAACGTGGCTCTCACAGATTTTCAAACCAACTTGGTACACTATCCTTGTATTCACTTTACAATAATGAGCAGCTTACACTGGCCGAAACGACCAATGCCGGTTGAACTGGCCAGCCACATGGTCGAATGTGACCCTCGCCGTGGCAAGTGCATGGCCTGCTGTCTGTTGTATCGCGGGGATGTGGTTCCCAAAGATGTGAGCTCTGTAATCGCCTCCATCATGACCAAAGGCACCATTCAGGTTGTAGATTGGTGTCCCACTGGATTCAAGGTTGGCATCAGCGACCAGCCAGAGGGCACTGTGCATGATGAGCAACACAACAGCCATCGCAGAAGCCTGGGCTCAGCTCCACCACAAGTTTGACCTCATGTATGCAAATCCTGCCTTTGTTCAGCGGTATGCGAGTGAAGGGATGGAGGAGGGAGAGTTTTCTGAGGCCAAAGAGGACATGGCCTCTTTAAAGAAAGATTATGAGGAAGTTGGAGCTGATTCTGTGGAAGATGTGGATATTAAAACTTATTAAAATATTTTCGAGAATGTCAGGTTTTATTTATAAAACCAGAAATGCATTTGGGTGATCAAAGGAGATTTGCACATACTGCCATCTTGTGGTGATAAGTCATCATTACAGAACCAAACCCACTGTTAATGTTTCTGTGATGCCTGAACATTATCTCAATTATTTTGCATTCATACAGGTTTTTAATCAGATTTTACATCTCCAAGACAGCTTATATTTTGTCGCCTAGTGAAATTAATCCAGTTTAGGGATTTTAAATTTTAAAAAGTAGCCATAATACAGCTGGAATATTTTCTTATTTTATTTATTTGATGCTTTTATAAGTAAGCATTTCACCCTGTAGTCCTTTAAGTTTATATTTTTACAATTATTTTTGACATTTATTTTAGGTCTGTTAAGAACATATTTATGCAATATCAATTAGCAAAATGACACTTGGCTTAGATCCATCACTATGTGTAGAAATGGTTTAAACAAGCAGTATATGTACATTTCCTGTGGCTGGATGTAGAAAAAAAGCCACTAATTAATTAATACTACTAGCAGGTAGTTGTGATAAAATAGTTAGGAAAACCACATTGAGGATAGTTTGAGGTTGCACTTATTTATTTACGTGAAAATACATCTTCATCTTTCAAAGTAAAGTGACCTCAGCACATTGTTTTGCTGATGTACTTCTTGATTCTACTGTTAAAGAACAATACCTACACATGCACAGCGCGGAAAAGGTTGGTCAAAATAAAATACGTGAGAAAGGCGGCTTGACATAGGCTTGTATTAACGTGTAGTATTCTCCAGGACATCTTTTAAATTAATGAAATTGTAAAAAAAAAAAAACATACACACTGCTCCATATATCACTGACTTTGAAACTTGCAGTCATGACACCACATGTCAATCATATTTTAAACTCTAAAAACAACTTTAACTATACTCTAGTTCACATTGCAATAAAAATATAAGCCTTAAATGACCTGACCACATGTATTCATTGTCATCCTAAAGAAAAAAGAAGATGCTCTATCATACAATATGGATACATTCAATCTCTTACTGACAAAATAACAAATAAACATAAAAGTTCAGTATCAACCTTTGTTAGTAAGGATTTCATTACTGTATATGGTATGGCCACTCACTATTAGCTCATCGCAAAAAGGTAAACTAAAACTATAAAGTCCTTCTACTTTACTCAATGACAAAAGTTGTGCCAGTTCAAAGTAAACCAAAAAAAAAAAAAAAAAAGAAAAAATGCAACTTCCATGTGTCTAGACCTTTATAATGTTAGTGGTAAAGCACCTGAGAAAGGGCTATGGAGTAATTTTAGCCCCAGACTATTACATAATTGTGGTCTAAGGCAGTGGTTCTCAAATGTTGGGTCAGGACTGAAAAGTGGATCACCAAGAGGTTAAATATAGTTTAAATGTTCATATTATTTAAAGCAAAAATATTGTTAATTACACGAAAAGGTGTCCTTTAATTGAAACAGATGTGCCATAAAGTAAGTTGTAGTAAAAAATATATAAAAATAACTTGGGTCACAATAAAATGATCAGGATGAAATTGAAAAAGAAAGAAATGTAGCAATAATATGGTATTTTTAATCATAATATAAATAGCTTTGATTTATATAGCGCTTTTCAAGGCACCCAAAATGCTTTACTACTACCGCTCACCACCAAACACACAATCATGCTACCACAATTACGCAGGCTAGGTGGGTGAAGTGAAATGCCCAAAGACACATCAGCAGTATACAAAACCTTCTGCTTACTTAAGTAATCATTTTACCCAGGACTGCCTTATTTCGTGCTAACATTTTTAGCATATTTTGCCATTAACTTTAGCATTTGTTTTAAGCCCATTAAAACAAAATGGGTTTGTCTGCCAGGTTGTTGTAAAATAATCTGAAACAACAACTTTGGTTCTGTAAAAGTCAGTCACAATAAAATGATCAGGGAGAAAACTGGGTCACACCAGATGAGAACCACTACCTTAAAACACAAATTTATTTTTTGTGACTAGCTCAAATGTCTCGCAGTTTATACATTTCTGCATAAATGAGTACCAGTTTCAAATCCAATTAGTTAAAAAACATTGCAGCAGCAAAGCATTACATGAGCTATTTATTATTAAAGCATTGTTAAAGCGATGGATTTCTTTGAGTCCAGGGTCACTTTGCAGACTCTGTATCATCTGGAGGCTCGTCTGTCCTCCTGTCAGCAGAGTCTGACTGACGCCATGCCACAACTACATATTACATAAGTCAATATGAGCCTTGCATTAAAGCCAA
The DNA here is from genome assembly GCA_020698575.1 of Bostrychus sinensis. Lineage (NCBI taxonomy): Eukaryota > Metazoa > Chordata > Actinopteri > Gobiiformes > Eleotridae > Bostrychus > Bostrychus sinensis. The sequence goes on along the minus strand of CM036239.1, from coordinate 41,299,019 downwards.
TCAAGCCTTATGGCAGAACAATTAAAGGACTATTATGTTTTGAAAAGTTAAATTATACAACTATGATAAAGCACACTGGCTATTACTGCTTAAAATATCACAGAAAATTGTTCACATTTAAAAGTTTAGGGGTGACTCATCTTGGAAAATCATAAGACAAAAAATATATGTTGTATTCAAAAACATGACTAAAACTTGAACATACTTGGTCTAAACAGTGTGAAAATAGACTGAACCCAAGAAAAAGTTAAAGAGACTGACTTAGAGATATAGTTAGGAGTAAATGCTTGAGCCATGGTAAAGATTATACTAAAGCTGATCATTTGTTCCTTTACTGACCCCTTGTGGACAAACAAACCAGTTGTAATGTCAGCAGGATAGCCCTCTATGTTTAAGACTAACTTTAAGCAAATAGCAGTGGAAAAACATCAAGCTGAATGATGTTAAACTTTAGCATAGTAAAAACAGAATCCAAGAGATGTCCAAGATGCTGAAAAAGTGGTCACAAAACTAGTACTATTCTCAAGTCCTACAAGACCAGGAAAAGCCTTCAGTCCTTTAGTGACTTAGCAACCGTCATCTTGAACAGACAAGAGCTGCATCCTAATGATCCAAAGTGTTTTCATGAAAAGGAAGGAAGTTGTTTAGAAAAGATTAATTTGCACAAGTGATATGCAAATTTTGTTTAAAAAAGCAAAAGGCCTGTGGGGCTCCGTAACTCCCAGCCCTGGATTTTGTATTTACAGTAAATAGTATATGGATGGATGTTTCTGATTGTCCATTCTTCAGTATAAGTCCATGATAATGTCTCATATAGCCAAAATAGCAGTGTATTCAGTGGTATAATTTTAATGAGCCTGAGTCCTGTTTCATCCGTGTCTAATCTTACTCCCATCTGTGAGGTAAAAGAGTCAGCCCTGATCATTGGCCCTTTATCGAATGTATCTACAGCATTAGGTAAGCACACCCTGGAAAAACCAAGACATGTAAATGCTATAACATTAGCAGCTGCTTCTACACTGTAACAGATAATTTCACAGTATTATTTCACTGCTGGTATCGTCATCATGGAGTTCAACAACTAAAAAAACTCAAATATTACAAGGTCCCTAAACTTTTTACTTAAAAATTGTATTCCTTTTATTTTTTCAGACTTTAGTATGTTATGTTTGCAGTATCATCAGATTAGGGACACTATAAGTTATTGTTATAGAATTTAAACATGTAAAAATAGAAAATATGTTTTAATTTAAGTGTTTTGAATTTTATAGAACAATAGTCACTAACTTGGGCATAAAATATCTTTTTATAAATATCTTATTTGGTTTTACACCAAGCTTAAAATCAGATGACTGACATACAATTCCAACAAATTCTGCTATAGAAAGTATTGTATGTATTGTTAAGGTTTAATAGTATACAGTATACTTACTAAATCATTAGTTTCTTATTTGTGGGACTAGATCTGAGATATAAACCTGTCTATTGAGATTTCATTGTGTCCAGACTCATGCTCTAGCTGAAAATCTGGAAATAAACAGTTTTTAAAGTCATGTATTTTCTTACATGCATACATCCATAAATACATAACACTAAAATTAGATGGTTAAAGTCAAATTTCATACTTCCATTCTTTAGTAAGTTTAGTATACAGTACTTATGAATCCAGCCACAGCGGGTCACAAGCCATGTACGCCTTGTGCCCATCTCAAGCCCAGATGGATGGAGAGACTTGTGTCAGGTAGGGCATCTGGTTTACAACGTTTGACAAATTAATATGTAAATTACTGTCTGCTAGGAGGCCGCTGATTTGCTGTGGAGACCCCAGAGGGCAAGGGCCAAAAGGAAAGAAGAATACACAGTACTTATGACCTCTTGACCAAATACGAGACTTAAGTGTCTATAGATTGTTTTCATGTTGTAGATGATGTCACTCATGCCAGTATCAGTGTATAGGTTTTAAAAAATATTCCAACAGAAAATCCACAAATGTTGAATCTGATAATTTTTTGTTAGCAACTGGGTCAACAGCTCTCTATATTAAATGCCCTGTTTACTAACAACAATCATGCGTGTGTGCTTGAATAATATCACAACTTTGCACATCAATAGTGAAAAAAATCTTTCACCTTTCATCTACATATTGATGATTTATAAGCAGATTCTTCCAAATAATGTTTATCTGCCCCCATCTCAATCTCACACTACAGGCCTGCAGAATGTTGTGACATCAAATGAAAACAACCTATAGAGCCATGTCGTGCTAATGTGAGTGTCCTCAGGCTTCACACAGCATTAGCAGCTGACAAACCACAGTAGCCTCCTGCCATAGACAACTGTGTTTAGTGTCAACACAGGGGCAGCTCAGACAGGTGGCTGGAGCACTTATCAGACACTAACTATATGTACCTGTTCATCAAGTATAAACACATTTGTGACAGAGCAGAGCCCACTCCCAGAGACTGCTGCTGCTGCTGCTGCCTCCTTTGAACTGTGGCTCTTTGTATGTGTTCATTTAGCCAGAAAACTATAGCTGTGGAGGCAGACCTGCGTCACTAATCGCTCCCATAATAGATCTGGACTGTCGGGCCCTAAAAATGACTTGGGGCTGCAGTTAAGTATGTGGGCAGCAAACAAAGTACCCCTCTGTATGCAAAAGATCTAACCAAGGATATTTCCTATTTAAAAGTACCCTCATTTGACCACATGAATCCAAATGTTTACAGCTAGTAAGGTATACGTACAAGTGCATGTACAAAAATTTAAATATTGTGGAAAAAAGAAATTATTTCAGTACTTCAATTCAAAAAAGTGAAACATATACAGTATATTATAAAGTTTCAGTACACACACCATGAAATAACTAATTGCATTTACTTTTGTGTAATAATCTAGCCACAAGGGGTCAAGCCATTGTATTCTTAAGCTATTGCGGAGCCTGGATAAACAGAGAGCAAACAGCAAACCACTCCACTCTAGAAGGGAGATGATTTGCTGTGTCGACCTCGTAGATAAAAAGCCAAAAGAAAAGAAGAAGACTTATTTTAATTGTGATAATTCTAATGATTATGTAATATTATAATCTTTGGTTCATTAACTGTGATAATATATACATTTCACTTTGAGCTCCTGCACAGAAAGACATTCACTTTTCCACAATATTCCATAAAAAAAATAAAAAAAAACTGCTGATGCACCTGATTAAAAACCTGCATAGGAAATTAGCAATACTGATGTGGACACAACTTAGTGGTTTTGCAAAAAAAAAAAAAAAAAAAAAAGTTTCCAAAATGAAGAAGAAAAAAAACAACAACACTCTAAGACTGCCATAAAGTGCTAGGACAAAAAATCTAAAATTAATCTGAACCATGCTGCAAATAATACAGCCTCATTCAAACTTTATAAAATTCAGTTCATTGTGAAGTTTTGGAGCCCTACTAATCAAGAGAAGGGCATGTACTCCAATCCAAAGGATAGCAGGATAACTGGTGGATTGAGGAGTTTTAACAGGAGAAGCTTGGGATAAAAATGCTTACAACTTGCTCTTGTCTTTGTCTCTCTCTGCCCCTCGACTATTATCTTCCTGATCCCGTGTGTGTGTGTGCGCTCCTGGGTCTCTGAAAAGCCCTCCTCCTTCTCTCTCACTCCTCTGCTGTTTTGAGGACAGAGTCGTCTCCCAGGATTTTGCAGAGTTCATTGAGGCGGTTCTGCATCTCGGGGATCCCTGCCAGCTGGGATTCGAGGCGCTGTTTCTCCTCTGTGAGTGAGAGGCGGGTGGCTGTGTCCAACTGCTCGAAACGCCAGCCCCCCTCCCCGTCAAACTGCAGCAGGTGGGTGTGGTACTTCCTGTCACAAGAAGAGGAACAGGATCAATACAATGGCATGGTTTGGAATATAATCTATGGGTTAGGGCTGCACGATATGGAGAAAACATACGATATTCGATAACCATGTTGAAAATTGCAATAACGATATTATTCTGATATTTGAAAATAGAGTCTACTTTTAAAACATAGTAAGTTAAATTCACTACATTTCACAAAAATGTAAGTTCCTGTATTTACAAGTCAAAACAGCCACAAAAACAAAACTTAACACAGACTAAACCAGGAATAAAACAAGGCTAAGCTGTGGCTAAATTAATTAAATTATCACTAAAACTGGACTTTTTAAACATTTTTATTTAGTCACAACACATGTTCTTTTAAGGCTCTGGTGGAAAATGATTCTTCAGTGTAAATCTCTGTCAGATGGAAGACCACAGCGTTATTGCGATATATTTAGATTCTTACAGATATTGCATTTGCTGATATTGCGATAACGATAATTTTGCGATATATTATGAAGCCCTACTATGGGTTATTGGTTCTTATGTTATTTTTTATTTTTTTATTTTGAACAACATGAAAATTCATTTTTTCATTAAATTACCAACTCCACTTGTAGCTTGAACATGCTGTTTCTGATTATTATAATTGAATACCTTCAAGCTAACTTTCCAAGTTAAAGGTGCAATGAGCAAAATATCATAGAATGCAGGTAAACAAAGTGAGACGTGTCTGTAATGTTTAACTCTCTCACTTCTGGTACATCATAGTTGTGACTATTGGACATTTAAGGATGGGTGTGGTACTTCCAGTGGGGGGAGAATTAAAGGATTTGAAGTGCACATATTAATCATTTAGCGCTCCGCAGAAACCAGCGAAAGGAGCCACTTTGTGTTCTTATTACTGCACTGAGCAGATAAACAGTTTGTGATAGTGTTAGGTTTCTTGCATAAAGTCTTATTAACTGAAGTTCCTGTTCCTGCAGGGCTTCTGTAGGTGCTCACAGGCTGTTTAAGGAGGAGGAAGAAAGAGAGGGTGTGAGTATGGAAATGCAATCTGCAATATGACTATACACTATTAGCTAATTATACAAAATAGAGTATTAAAGGAATTTTAATATATGTGAAAACCCCTATACTGTAAATACCTTTTCCACAGTCTTTCTACAACAACCAAAAACACAGTATTGTCTTGAGCTATGGGACCTACCACAAGGACGGTCTGTGTGTGATGGACAGCAGGGAGATGCCGGCATCTTTGGCGGCCTGGAAAATCTTCCCTTCTACGTCAATGCTCACAGCACTGGTGCACTCATCCAGCAAGGCATACTTCGGCCTAAATACAGATTCGCAAAAGAAAAGGCAAAGATTGGATGTAAGAATTTTATAAAGAGATACATAGTGCAAAATGTGGATGTTCCAGTAGCAGCAAGCAGTTTATGTGTGAACTTACTTGTGATAAAACATACGGGCCATCCCCATCCTCTGCTTTTCACCTCCTGACAACACATCCTTCCAGTCCAACTCAGTGTCCCAGCCTAAAGAATAGAGTGAACTTTAACTTGAGTTTCAAACAATATACTGTATGATATGTTTAAACCAATCATACAGCTACATAAAGCATATGATCTTTTTGCATAAACACCATTTTCTGTGTACAAAAACCTTAAGGTTAATTTCTGTATGTCCATGTGAGTTCAATCATGTCCACGACTTTTCTCAACATTTTCACAGAGCAGCCATTCATGTATTAAACCTCATTGCACCAAAGCTTTATATAGAAGTTAGTTAACAACAATAGCTCTTTTGTTTAGCAATGATATGATGATGATGGCTTTTCCCTTTAGGGACGCACATGAGGTAAGTAGAGCTTTAATAAAATCAAGCTTTTACTTTGAGCATATGCAATGGCTAACTCTATTTTGCGCTAATATACCTTCTGCAGGTTTTTTATACTTTCTACATAACTATAGTCTCTTATGTTTAACTATTGTTGTTGTATGCAGTTAAAGGGCAAAAGATAGTAACTCAGGGTGACCAGATTTCTAGACCCAAAAACTGGGATGCATATTTTTTTCACTAATCAAGTGATTCACTCACCAAGTGATAAAAAGCTTTCAAAATCCATACAATTTCTGTCATATAATTAAAGTACATAATGCTAGGGCTTGTTATTTTAATTTTAATCGCAATTTAATAATAAAAATAATGACATTGTAAATCATTTTAGTGACAAAAGTCTTCAGACAAATGTGTTTTAAGTGTTATATGCTTTTCTCTTGGTTAAAATGGGGACAACTGGGACATGGTTTGTTGAAAACTGGGACATATGAGTGTTTTTACAGATATGTCATGGGACAAGGAGCCTAAAACTGGGACTGTCCCAGTTAAATAGGGACGTCTGGTCACCCTATACTAACTTCAGCCACAAGGGGTGAGTAAAGGAACAACTGATTACTTTTGGGTGGAATATGGGTGGTTAGCAGTTTAATGAATAAAGCATGAAGTAGAAAATTCCTGGTTCAACTCAAGGCAAGGTTTGGGTGTTTTAGCATTGCAAGATAGGGCCAAGAGTGCAGAGGTTTGGGTTCTCAGAGTGCTTCTAGTCAACAATTTAATTTTATAAAAATGCATTTTGTGCTTTAGGTTTTTTAATCTAACTTTCTATTTTGTGTAATGTCTGTTTCTTCTTTTCCCACCTCCTTCTCTGGTGACGATGTGGTTGAGGTTGACTATATCCAAGATGGCCTCCAGGTCCTTGTCAGTGAGGTTTCTTGCCGCCATGTCTTCTAATGAGTCTGGGTAGATGACCTGGTCTCTCAGTGACCCCATGGACATGTACGGCCTGCAGAAACACGCACACGCGCACACACACACACACACACACACACACACACACACACACACACACACACACACACACACACACACACACACACACACACACACACTATTGTATTAAACCACACTTCAGCCACTGAGTTCTCCTTTGTCAACACCTCATTTCATTAAGTGGCCTGGTCATTGAAGACAATAATAAGCTGAAAAGGGGAGTGAGAAGACAAAAGGCCGTAGAGTTTGAACAAGCACTTGGACAAATGCGAACAGAGTAGTATTGGATGTATTAGATTGTGTTACTGCTGCCAGGTGGTTGTCTTATCCTATGTATAAAATATTTACTGCTCTGTAGGAGGGAGTCAGCTGAGTCAGAAGCTTTCAGTGGTCCTGGGTACAATTACATTTAAAGGCTAGGTTTTTGGGTTTGAGAAGTTCCCTTTTAGTTTAGAGAAATGACTAATCAGCAACTCTTTAGTAACAAAACTGATGTGTAATTCTATGCTTATACATATGTGTATTATTATTATTATTATTATTATTGTCATGTCTACAGCAATTGGTCCCCACAAGGCTAGGCTAAGTCAAATAAGACAAATGTTTCTATACACTTTAAGTTATATTTTAAAAAATATTTTACAAAGCTATTATTGCAAAAAGCTGAAAGAAATTACACAATTTGTTTATAGTTCTATGGTAAGTAAAGATGTACAGTAAGCAATTAAAGCTTTGTTTGGAGACATACATGGTATATACATAGCACATATACTGTAAAAATCCTATAATTACTTTTCTGCATGATTTGGTCATAAAATATGATCTGATCTTCATCTAAGTCACAACAATAGACAAACACAGTCTGCTTGAACTAATGCTGCACAAAAATTACCCTAACCCAAGTATTACTGCTACAAGTACTCCTAGATGTTGTGTCAGATGCAAGAAGCTCAAAAAAGGCAGAATGGGTCCATAATTTGGCAGGTAACAGAGGGCATAAAATAGCACAAATTACGATAAAGGCAAAAGTAATAGCAATAATGTCCCAGAATTCAGACACATTTTTAAGTCTGAATACCTAAAATTGGTTAAAGGGCTGCAAATAAGGCAGAATAGGTATAAGTGCCATTAAAAATAAGTGGGGCAGGAAGATGGCCTAAAATAGCACAAACTGCTAACATTTTAAAAGGTAAAAATATTGGTTAAAAGTAACAGAAGTAAAAGAAGAATAAGCAGAATGACCAAAAAGGGCAGAAGTAGCAGAAGGAAAGGCAGAAAATATGAATTTGCAGAAGTCCCATTAAAAATGAATGGGGCAGAAAAATAGGGAAAAAACATGATTTTGCTGATACCCTATTATAACTCAATGGGAAAATGATGCCATTAAATGGCACAAAGCACAAAATAATTCTTCCAATGACCAGAAACACTTTAGGGTATAAATGGCAAAAATCTGTGAAAGTGCTGAAGCGTTGAAATGAACCAAAAAACATGAAAAAGGTACCTGGTATAATAATAATAATAATAATAATAATAATAATATTAAAGAATTTGCAGAACAACTAGTGTTTGCATAATTAAACAATAGTGTTATTTGGCTGGATAAGAATAGCTGGATGGTAAATATTTCACTTTGGCCAGAACTCCTGTTTCACACACTCTCTTCTACACAGAGACACAGATCCTGTTACACAGGATTATGTTACAAAGGCTGATGTAGAGTAAGAATCAGACCATACAGTTGTTTAGTCATTGCTCTGGTGTATTGGAAGTGGAAGGTGTGTGTCACTGCGTGTACCTTTGAGGGATGTAAAACATATGCTGTGGGGAGGGTTTGTGCAGATGACCTCCATAGACAGGCCACAAGCCGCTCAGGATCCTGAACAGAGAGCTTTTACCACAACCGTTTGGCCCCGTGATCAAGAGATGCATGCCCTCCTCTACCTGAAAATAGAGATTATAGTACAATCATACTTCATTATGAGAGCAGAAAGGGTTGAAAAATAAAAAAGTCTTGAGTGAGCTACATCTCAAATATAGAACTAATGGGGAAAAGTCCCCACTTTTCACAGTTTTATATGGGTGCTGAGAATTATTCATTTAAAGCACCTATAAAACATGCATTTTTAACTTTTGTGCAAGTATATTTTACATAGGAGTGTTTACTTTTAAGTGTTTCCAGAATCTACCATTTAATTATATAAGCAATAAGGCTCAAATAAAATATGGGCTGTTTGGAGTCCTCCTGTATCATATATGGTAGGCCTATATGTTGTGTGAAACTATTATACTAGTATTATAATGCATTTTAATTGGTTATACATGACATTAGCTATATAACATTTGACAGCGCTGTTTTTTGTGCCACAATATTGAAAACTCTGATTCACAGAGGAAGCAACACTGGACAAACAAAGCATCAAGGTAACAGGTAATGAGACCACAGGGGAGACTTCACAAATCCTAAAACCTACTGTATATACCACATTTACATAAACCTTTGGGGAAATGGCTGGTGATGTGTATAATTATTTAGCTTAAGAAAAGTAAATAAAAGCTCTGCCTTCGTAGTAAATTCAGCTGTTAAATGTAAAATAAATCAGATTGGAGGCAATGGCGATTAAAGCATTATATAGGCTATTTTGCATACCCATAATGCATAGTTGAAAATAATACAGGATTATAATTACATGTGTAGAAATAATACTTTATTTTCTCACCTTAAAGTTTAAACAAGACACCACAACATCCCCATTTGGTGTAATAATAGGCACATTCTCACACACAATGCCTTGGTCAACGTCGATGACTTCACCTAAACAAACAAAGAAAAAAAGGAATATAGTCACTGCCTTTTACTCAATGCACACAGATATGGAAAGATTTGTGGAGTGTTTTATGAAGTGTTCATAAATCCCTGTATTTTTACTAATCTCTTACCTTTGCTTTACTTTCAACTTTAGCTATTACACATAGATGTTTAGTCTTGGATCTGATCTTTGACTCTGACATTGCTGACTGTTGGCAATAAGCCATGGTAATCTCTAAGAATTGAAGGTCATAGATTCAGATGTAACATTAGGACAAAACTACAACTTACATAATGTTTACAGTATAATCACTAATAACAATTGATATAAATTAATGATTAAGTTGAATACAATGTTTGATTGGTTGAATACATGATAGGCAAGACATACAAACATACAAAGTAGAATAAATTGCTTCTGGTGTATTTGGGACTGACGCAGCTTGATAAAATATACAACCAATTAGCTAATTTAAAACAGCAACAAAAAATGTAGCATAAAATTCATTACAACAGTAGCAAGCAAAAAGTGTTTTTTACTTTTTTGTCAATTTTTACACATTGCAGGGGCAGCCTTACCCCTGATCTCCAGTGGCCCATCTATGTGCATCCCGGGCTTGCTCTTCTTCTCCCCTCCCGCTGTAGCCGTTAGCGATGAACGCTTGTAAATGCCCTTCTGGACGTCCTCAAACACCACAAACATGTTGTGGACACGAGCTGTGTAACCTGCCAGCTCTGTGACCTGACAGAACACAGAAAGGTCAAAGGTCAGATATGTTTATGTGAACCAAAGAGCAATTACACATTGCCACAGGTCGCTGTCATGAACATACAATAATAAATTACTACCACTACTGTATGACAAAGTGTTTTTGTTAGAGGTGGGAGGTAAAAAGATACTCAAGTGATTTACTTTAGGAAAATGTTTAAGAAAATAACTAAGTAAGACAAAATAAAATAAGAATATTAAATAAGAAAAGACAATAATAGTAGTAATAGTAGTAGTGTTCAGAACTTTTGCTTAAGTAATGTTATTCTAAAGTAACAATATTTTGAGTACTTTTTCCACTTCTGTTTTTTGTACCCAAACAACAGCTCATGTAATAACACTAATGCCTTCAATCAAGAGCAGATGACAAAAAAATCCTCTTTCCTTTAATGATCTGCAGCACGACTCTGCAGGCTGTTGACACAGCTTCAACAACAAACAGCATTTCTGGGAATTTACAGACGCCACGGTGGGGAGCACACAAGTTGCTCAGTCAAGGACCAATGAAAATAGACTAAACTAAACTAAAAGACAGAAGCTACATTATCAGGAAAATTATAACAACAATTTAAAAATAATAATATAGGGATAATAGTTAGGTAGCATGTCTGAGGTTAAACAGGGTTGGAGAGTAACTACTGACTACTTTCTGAGTACATTTTTTGTATTACTTTAGTTTTGTAATTTTAGGGGGAAGATGGGACACTATTAGTAGCAGTAATAGTAGTAGAAGCAATAGTAACTGTACATACTTATTATTGAAGTGTAATAATACTCCTCAGACACAGTCAGTGGTGTAAAGTACTTCTGCCCTGGGTCAGACTGATAAAGGCACGACTGCGCCTGTGGTCAACCACCCCCAAACACATTCATACCCCAGCGCCACAGACACTGGAGGCAAGGAGGCCTCATAATATTTATATATTCTTTTAAATTTTCAACCTATTTTAAGTTACATAAATAAACATAAACAAAATTATTCTATGGTGCTTAATGATATATATAGTCTATATTGAATAAAGATGGAAAATAAAATTGAATTAAGTAATTCAAATAATAAAAAAGTAATTATCAGAGAATTAAAATACTAATTTCTAGAGTGCTGCTAAGCATTGCTGGACACCAATGCAAAACTGTGAAAATGTATACATAAAATGTTTTAACCAAATCAATGCAAATCAAAATATGCTCTTATTTTGTTGACTTATAAATATCATGCAAGTGAAGCCATCTGTACTACTTCCTTGTGTGCATCCATGAAGTGAGAGAGTGAAAAGATACAGAAGTGCAGGCTGAAAGATCAACAGATGGAGGATTATTACAGAGAGGCTAAGCCCCAAGAGCCACTGGGCAGTTCATGCACACACATTTACACACACACACACAACACACACCACTGCCTACAGTGACATGACAGACAGAGGCATAGAGGAAGTGGTTTAAAGCAACAAATAGAGATATGGATCTGTATGTTCTCTAGTGAACTGCCCTAAGGCTACCTTCACAGTCTGCAAGGTAAATTATTGTTTTGGTTAAGAAAATGCTGGTGCTTTTTAAGAGAGAGCTGCTCTAGATATCTGACTTAACAAGGTTATGATAGAAAGCAAGGTACCGGGTAACCACATAAAGCCATTTATTAGATGACAGAAAAGAAAAGAGTGTCTCTACTGTATAGCTGGGTTTTACATGAGATCACAACATTCTTGAATTGAGATGGGGCGAAAGCAAAATGTCTATTATTAATATGCTGATTTTTTGGTGTGGTAAGATACATAGCCTATAGAGAAATCATGAACCTTGACAGTAATATAAATGACCAGTTTCAACATATGTGAATTTTCTTGCTGGATATTTCTTATAAAATACTGTGGCTTATAACTTATATAGAAATAGGTTTGGTGAAGTACTATTTTTAAAAGAAATATCCAAAGAGAAAATCCACAAATATTGAACCTGATCATTTTTTGTTAGCAACTGAGTCCAAAGCCACACCATAATAATCTCAAGGCTTAATGCTGAGTCTGCTGACAGCAATCACGCCTGTGTGTTTGAATAATCACCATTTTATGATGCTATAGTAAAGAAATAACTTCACTTTGGGTAATTTTACTAACAAAGAAGACTCTGAAATTTGTGGCAGTTTTTGTTCCAAGTGCATAGAGCCAGTACTTGCAGAGATATTAGCCATAAACCACACCAAGACATCTGCATTTTCTACCATATAATTTTCTTAACAAAATTTGTGTGAGCTTCCATGCAACAATAGTTTTTGTAAATACTTTGCTCAGGGTGTATTTTTTGATTTCTTCTAAAAATGTACTGTACTGTACTGGCCTATATGCACACCAAACTATTGTTAATGGAGTATGTTCTCATACAAAATGTGTTGTTTGTGTAGAATATGGTAGATGTTTTCTTTTTTTTATTCACACTAACTCTCTTTTAGATTTTTAAAGGGAATTTTGAAATATAAACAGATATCGAGTGACTTACCTTTGCCTGCATTACATCTGCATCCATGAAGCTATAATTATCATGCCGCACTATATTTTTTATAATGAACACAAATGCTGCCTAGTGTAAAATAAATCTACTTTAACAGGACAAGCAGCTGATCGTTATGAGCTGGGACATGTCATAAGGACACGTCACAGTTGCATGTATCCACTGTTGTTTGGACGGTATACAGGAATGTGCTCTGCTGCTTGTTAAATCAGTACTCACACTTCACTTGGCCTAACATGCCGAGGCTTGCAGCTTCAAACTCCTTTCCTCGAGGTACTGAGCAACACAAGGCTGCCTTTCCAATGACAAAAGTTTTACACTTTCCAGTATATATTTGTCTTTTGTACTTACTGTGCTACTGTAGCCTAGCAGAATAAATACTGGAAGATGGAAGAAATACTAAAAATTTGTACTTACTGCAAGTAAAAAAATTGTCATCCATAAAACAGTAAGACTACTCAAGTAGAAATAAAAATAGTTAACAAAAATATTACTTGTGTAAAATTAAAAAAGCTTAGAAGTAGGAAGTAATTACTGCTACTGCCACTGGTACTACAACCACAACTACCACTACTTCTGCTGCCACCACTATTACTTCTACTATTAATACTACTACTACTGCCGCTATAATTATTTCAAATATCTCCATTACTACTCGTTCTAGTATTACTTCACTACTAATACAATCCACTTTGCCACTGAGGCTAAAAAATTCTCACAGTGATTTTAAAAGTAAAAGTAACATTTTCACCTAAAGAAATACTTACTTGAAAGAATGTTTTAGAAAATGCATTCAAAAAGTGTATTAGTGTGTATTAGTATTTTTTTATTTGACCTTCATTTAACCAGGAAAGTCCCACTGAGATTAACAATCTCTTTTACAGGGAGTCCTAGTCCCATGATGGACCTATTATACATGTTTGTGGTTGCAGGGGAAACTGAAGCACCCAGAGGAAACCTATGCAAACACGGGAGAACATGTAAACTCCACACAGAAAGGCCCCGCACTCATTTAAAGAAGCTATCAACAACCTATTTTACTTTTCAAGCCCCTTTTACCAGATACAGAGCACACAGATCCTCAATGATAACTCACAGCGACAAACAACTAAGCACTTGACCCTTGCTCGACTGCTTTTCCTTAATAGAACAGAATCTGTAGGAAAAATGCTTGTTCAAACACAAAGTGGGCATGTAATCAGAACCACTTGACAAGTACAAACAAGCTGCTGTATAATTTTGTCTCATGATAAATGTGCTGGTGCCAAATCCTCTTATAAACCTCAAAATGCGCCCTGACAGAGTGCATGAATGGGTCTTCAGATTTAAATGCAGTGGGAGATCAGGGCTTTGGCCCACACACTGAACAAGGCTTTCTATTAAGTGTATTTTCTTAATCACTGCCAACTCAGTAAAGTGCAGTAAAAGCAGGAGAGAATTAAATAAATAGAAAAAGATGGATGAGCATGCATCTGTAAATCCTTCAATGTGTGCATTCCTCATCTGCACAGCTACATATAGGCACCCATTGACCAACACTTATAATAAAAGACTATTTATACTTGTGCATTCAGAATTTTCAGAGCCTTAGGCAAGATATTCTAGTTACTGGCCGCTTACTATACTGTACAACATTTACAGTTTAAAAAAAGGAGATGTCATAAAAAGTAGGGCTGCATGATGTGGAGAAAACATGCGATGCATGTTCGATAACTATGTTGAAAATTGCGATAACGCTAATATTGCGATATTTGAAAATAGAACCTACTTTTCGAACATAGTAAGTTAAATTCACTACATTTCACAAAAATGTAAGTTCCTGTATTTACAAGTCAAAACAGTGACAAAATCAAAACTTAACACAGACTAAACCAGGAATAAAACAAGGCTAAGCTGTGACAAAATGAATTAAATTACCACTAAAACTGGACTTTTTAAACATTTTTATTTAGCCACAATACATGTTCTTTTAAGGCTCTGAGGGAAAGTGATTCTTCAGTGTAAATCTCTGTCAGATGGAAGACCACAGCGTTATTGCGATACAGATATTGCTATAACAATAATTTTGCAATATATTGTGCAGCCCTAATAAAAAGCACTAAACGGATTTAAAAGTAATGAGGTCACAGTCACTCGATCTTTTATTTATGGTGAGAATCAAGATATTCTGATTCCTCACGATCAATCATTATTTCTGAATTATTTAACCTTTGTTCAAGCTCACGGTTATAGTGCACTCTTACCACTTTCTCAACAGACCATTAACGTACATCACTGTGATCTAATGCGGCTTCTGTTTACAATATAAACTTGTTTGACTTTAGTAAACAGTTAGCACTAATGTAGAAAGATAGGAGAAACAGGTTATTGCTATTTATAGTCTGTCTTTATTCTGCTGTACTGGAAAGCAAAGGAAAGTGCACTTTACTAAGGAATGACATATAAATCATAGAGTATTTTAGGCAAACTGTTAAGATGGTGGTGCTTTGCCATTAACTATCATAAAAGCAAGAAAGTCTTTGGTTATAGCAGTTAAGGTAAGGCTCCTGCTTGTGTTTTGTAAAGCCCAGCGTGGAGATTTAGGAAATTAAAAGTGGCATTTCAGTGTACTGTTCATTCTTGTACAGCTTCTTCAGGACATTTTGTTTAGCTGCTCCTGAGTCCTGTTTTTAATCTGAGTTACACAACATTCTGTGGGACATACCTGGTGTACGGGACATAATAAAGTGCAGTGTCAGTTTAGCTCAGAAAGAAACATAATTAGTTTAGTGTGTATTTCTTATTACAATAAAAATATGTTGCAATAGCCACCTAAAAATGCCATAGATAACACTGCTAAAATGTAACAGAATACATGAAACTGCCTCTGTTCTAATATTAGCACATTTTGAAGCTGTTTTTAAAATGAATAAACAATTATAACCACTGGCTTCTGATTTGCAGATTTGTGAATTTGCACTAATTTACAACTTTTTTTTTTTTTATGTCCATGCCACACATTCTGCTCATTTTAAAGCACAGTGGAGACCTTCACCTTTAAACCAGTCGTTGCAGTGTGGAAACATTACTTATACTGTACAAAAACTGCTTATACTACCACTACGGCTAATATTACTGCTGCTACATCTATTACTGTTACTACAACGACAGCAGCTACTAGTACTGTTACTAATACCTTTACTTCTACTCCAACCACTATTGTATTTTTAAGCAGAATAGCTGTGTGTACTGTTAGGTGATTTTTGTGTTTACCTCTTTATACGAGGACATGATCCTTTCGATGGCATCAGCTCCAGAGGCTAAAAGGTTACGAGCAGTGGTGAAGGCCTCTGTCCTCTCACTGACCATCATCTGTGGCTGCCCATCTGCACTTTCTAAGCATAACAAAGAACAGGGTTCAATTCAGGACATACAGAGGAAAGGAAACAAGCTCCATCTATTTAACTGACTAAATACAAAAGAGTAAACTAACAGCATTTAAATACACTCAAGGTGAGCTATAACATTTAAATAACATGGTGCCATTAGCGCTAGTGCGGGTTAGCAGCAAACAAAAGAGCTTTATTTTTATGCAACTGAAATGCCATCAGGAGGTGTGGGAGGCAGTTGCTGGTTTCACATGTGCTAATCAGAGGAAGCGCTACTGCTGAGGCTGTTGTGTGTGAGAAATGTGCTTACAATACAACTGCCAAATACAGTTGGAGACAGACGCTAATAAACTTATGGAAAGAGAAAAAATAGTACTAGGATTTTCCATAATTTTTTGACTGATGCCATAAAGGAACACAAGCAACCAAGCACTATCACAATATTAGTAGCTATTTAATATAGAGTTGTGCAAAAAGCTATTTCATCAAATGTTAGCATCCCTCGTCACTCAGAGTGGGTGCAATATGTCTATAAAAGCTAATTCTGGTTTATTTCTGCTTTGTTCAGGATAGCATAGGATGAGTTTGCGTCGACATAGTTTAGTCTGACAAGATATATCCTAATTCTATTGCTATTTACTACAGCAAAACGGTACGGTACCCAACAAAGCATATTTGATTTTCAGGAAGTAGACTCTGAATGCAACTGGATAGACATATAACAACAGACAATACCAACTTAAAATCAGAACCAATTCCCAAGCGTTGTACAAAAAGCCCACCCAATTCTAGTTAAGTGGTTACCACAGGTCATATAGCTTAAATGTGAGAGATTCCATGCTCACTTCACTTTGCCTAAAAAAGTGAAGTGGCCTGAATTAAAACTGTAATTATTCTGAGTTGAGAGTTGACATGCACTTCAGTTTTGTCTTCTTTACTCACTAGATGCCAGCTTACCGTTGTCAGCAAACCCAGTGGCGGTGATAATGGGCACAGCCACCATTACCAGCCCACTGCTGCTCCACACGTACTTCATGAGGAACTGTTCGATCATGATGTACCACAGCCGTTTGGACAGGATCAGGTTCATCTGCTCGGCCAGGGCTCGGTAGCACTTCTGCAGCTGACGCATCTCCACCTGTAGCACACATCACACTGTGAGGCACAAATATAGCAGCACGGTTTATTTAGCCCTGGTGGGTGTACAACCAACTGGCCTGTTACATGTATACCACATGCCTGCTTTGTAGATTGTAATTTATGATTCCATTTAATGTATGCATAGTGTTGTTAAATTTGCTTATATTGCTTACTTATGGTGACAACTAGTCTCTATTTAATGGGCACTGTCCAGTTCAGGCACCTTCTCACATGTCCCAACAAATATCTGTAAAACACCAATATGTATATGTCCCATTTTGACACAATACAAAAATAATAATCAACATGTTTCACTCAATTTATTAACCATGTCATTATTATAATATGTTTATATCATATTCTCTAGCTCTAGTTTCATCTACTAAAATGTTAGGGTCAAATGCACCATTACTTTTTTTGTGTGTGTTCCAGTTTTTAGATATAGAAATATGGCCACCCTTTACTTTCTCACTCTTACATAATATCATTTTTTATACATCAATTTACCCTTAAAAAAATACTGGTGATCATCATCATCTAAATAGTGCTGGACATGCCTAACATACCACTACATACCACAGCAGAAGCCTTTAATGACAAGGAAATAAATCCATTAATGCTCTTTATTTTCCAATACTAGCATGTAGTAGAACTAAATGTTTAAAATATAAATTAAAGCTGCAATAAGCATTTTTTTGGCATATACACTAAGATCTGATCTGGAGAGACCAGCTGGATTCATCCCACCATCCCAAGTGCCAAGCAAAAAATAATTTGTTGAATGTAAAGTGCCCATAGTAAGTGAATGCGAGGGGCTTGTCAATTTGTTAGTAGCAATAGGCAGGCGAGTGCACAGTTATAGGGATGACTGTCCAAACTGTACCTAAATGAATGAGTGAAAGAATTAATGAATTATGCTAAAAATGGTCTATTGGAAACTTGGACTTACATCTTTGCTTCACTTGTCCAAAGCATATAGCAGCCTCATCCTCACACTGCCTATAAAGTGCACTATTTTGACTTGTTATTCTGCCTTTATGTCAGTCCCTCTCCTAGTTATTATTTACAATTCATGTAATGTTACTAATACAAATATATATTACTTCAGACCTCATAAAATAACTAGTATGTTTTTACTTAGCTATCAAAAAATGAGGGAATATAAACAGTAGTATATAGGCAGCATACCTTGTGTCCCCTGTAGAAAGCTATTTCCTCAGCATTGGCGATGATCCTGGAGTGCACATAGCGCAGGTAGCCCTTCCTATGAGCCTCCTCCGCCACCAGTTTGCCAAATTTTGGGGAGCATGCTCTGAGAACCTTGGCTGTTGCGAACACCACCAGTCCGGCCAGGAGGGTCGGCCCGGAGGCGTTTGCCCCCCGGGACCTGGCAGTTTGTATGAGGGTATAAGAGGTGAGCATCACATCCAAGATGGGTTTAGTGAGGTTGGAGTAGAGGTGCGCCACAGACTGGGAAAACATCATGACATCCTCGGTCAGAGACTGGTCCGGGTTGGCCAGCCTGCCGTCCATGTTGCTGACTTTGTAGTAGGTTTGGTCTGTGAAGTAGGTCCGGTAGGCATGGTCCACTAGCCGGGTGCGGAAGGCCAGGGCCAGCTTGCACTCCAGGTAGCGGATGGCGCTGTTGACGAACGTGGCCGGGATGGCGATGAGGAGCCATTTGATCAGCTGCAGGATGAAGCGCTTGGGTTTCTTTTCCACTATAGTTTTAACTATCTTACCGTCCAAACTGGCTACATAAATAGACAGAAACGTCCTAGATATAAGCGCCACAGAGTGCAGCGACAGCAAACCCAGTTCTTTAGATACGAGCTTGGGAAACAGGATTTTACCCAGCTCCAGTATCTGTCTAAAAAACTCCGCGTTTACTCCCGGTGATGCCTTTTTCTCCTGTGCGCTCCCCGGGCAGAGAGAGCCGTTCTCCGCCTTGGAAACTTGTCCATTTTTCTTGGTCTCGCTGCGCTTCCTCAGCTGCCTGCAGATGATGGGGTACAGCGTTTTGACTCCATAGGCGGCCGCCGCTAGAAACACGGCTCGTTTCGCCGCAGACGTGCGCTCCCACTTCACTTTGGCCGCAGCATCGAGGATGTTGGACATTTTTCAGATGTTAGTGCTTTCTGATGACGGACCTCACTGCAGCCATCCCCCAAAGCCGACTCACAACAACTCCAGACGCCGCATTGATGCAAAACGAGCCTGTTACATGCACCGCTACATCCTGCACGCTTTGAAGCGCTCAGTATTTCAGAATAAACCCCTACTGTACTTCCGTGCGCGCCTCTTCATAATAAAAGGGCTCCCAATGTGTCGCGCACAGAAAGATTGTTTCTATTTATACATAACGTTTTTTTTTTTCTAATACATCACTAAAATGCACCCAATGATAATAAACGGAACAAAACAGCACAAAGTATGACTCAAATCTAACAGTGAGTATAGTGTAGTATTTAAATTCAGCTTTATTGGGCTTAGACATACTGTATTATAAAGACTGTTTGCACTGGAGCCTGATATTACACCACCGAGTGTAGTGCTTAGTCATAATATAAGAAAAGACACTTGTCATGCATGCCTTTGAGTCCTTGAGCAGCTCTCAACCTCAGGCCCAGCTTGGGGGCTTGGCTGGAGGAAGCACTGGGGCCAGGACCAGCTTTTGGTCTTGGATGCTCTGTTGCAACAGGGTCTGGAGCAGGCACGTGCAGAGACTTCTACAGGGGCAGGTGCTCAAAGCGAAAAAGGGGCACATACGTATAACCAGATTTAAAACACTGTTGTGTTAGGACTGTGGCAAGCAAGACTCTCACACAACTATTACATTTCTGTGTATGCTATGATATATTGCAATACGGTAAGGATGAAGCTGTACATTTTTAATACAATTTTGGGAAAACTGTAAAAAACTAATGAGCATATAAAATGTAAATAAACAAAAACACACACTGCATGACACTAAACTAAATAATGTCATTTTATCCATGCTCTGACAAGATGAGAATTATTCCCAGCACTATGAGAAAGTTCTTAGACATTTTTAGTAATAAATTAAATAAGTTATGTGGGTACAAGATTTTGGGACATCATATTTTTTCTTATCTGATCACATTTTGCCAGCTCCCATCACCAACTAGTTCGTATTTTTGCACAATTATAGCAAATTCTCGCAATTTTATTGCATTAAATGCTAATTGCAATCCATAATTTATAAGCAACCCGGTCTAAAAATAAATCACAATCACAACAATCACAAAGCATTTTATGGAAGCATTTTGTAAATATCTAGGTGGTTAGCAAGCAGCGGTCAAAAGCTCCGTATTTAAACAGAAATGATCTAACGTGCGTGCATAATACTTTCATGGCTTTGTCTTACAAATCACGCGACACGAACAGCTCACTTACCGGTTCTTTCATTCCCAGTGACTATACTGGGTTTTAAGTTCTGGAATCGGGACCAAAAAAAAAAAAAAAATGATAACAGCCCTCTTTATTGGCTCCGCAGTCCGCTCTTTCTCCTCTGTTTTCAGCTGCTCGAGGGGCACGTAACAGCTGCGCAACTCACAGAGGCAAAAGGTTAAAGGTCACGAGGTGCCGGCGGCCGTGTGATGTCATTTATTTCAAATTATTAATAATTAATGAATAAATAAATGTTCTTATGAAGACCCAAATGAGGGCTTAAAGCCACAAAAAAAAGTCCAAGGACCAAAAGGGCACTTGGAGGCAAGGGGCAGGTGGTCTTTCTCATAATCTCCAGCTTTACATATAAAAATAAAAAGTGAGGAGTTTAAAAAAGTTATTATTATTATTATTATTATTATTATTATTATTATTATTATTATACTTAAATTTTTCTTTTACTGAAAAAACGCTAAAGACGATTGGTCACGTGACGTAAAGAAATTAACGTCTAATGTAGGCTACTGTCACGTCTTCTGTTAGTTTTATTATAATGCAGGCTCTTCTCTCTTCAGCACTATTGTTGTTATTATATGTTTGCATTGAAATACGTAACTAACTGCTGTATTAGATATTTATTAAAAAGCTAGGTAAGATACAAACTGTACATATTTTCAGATTAACCTAGCTAAGTTAGCTAAAGTTGGCTAATTAGCAAAATAGGATGTACGCTACAGGCCTAGTTGGACAGTTCAGTGTTACGTGTGCCTTTTAAATAAATTTACATATTATTTTACCGCCTCTTAAAAGATACAATGAATTGGGTTGGTGGTATAAGGTAATATAATTTTTAGTACATTTTATTAATTACTGTTAGCTATTGTGGCTAACGTTCGACTGTGCTTTTGCAGGAACCGACTAATAATGAAAGATGACGCGAAAAGGCAGAAGGCAAGAAAGACTGGCAGCCCTTAATTTACTATATTATTATTATTGTTTTTTAATTATTGCATGTTTTAGCAATAGCAGCGAATGTTTCCACAACATTAACAGTAAAAAAAAATCAAAAATAAAATTACAGTGTGTTTATTATATTAAACTATTTTACAGGAATTCTTTGAGAAAAAGAAATTGCAGCAGAGGTTGAAGAACTTGGGTCTGCCTTTACCAAACTCCTCCTCTGAGGTGTCCACTGCAGGCAGTATGGACCTGGTCACACTTTTTATTGTCAACCAGATAGCTGACAAAAAAGAAAATAAAGGTGAGATAATATGCAGGTTTGTTATTTTTTACTTCACAACATTTGGCAGTTTTGTTTTTGCACCACATTGACTTTGCTAAAGTTGGATAAAAAATGCATTGTCTATTGCTATATTACTGCATAATTTAAAGATAATCAAGGTTCTGCAGTGCACCTTTATAGCACAATATGATTTTATGTTCAAATTGTTCAATTGTTTGGGCATACAGAAAACCTCAATCACAAGGAAAAATATAACTTTATTCCAGTACAAGCAGTTCTTTGTGATATAGATGTTGCACGTTTGAAATTGTGAAAATACATTTGTGATATATTGTGCTGTTTTCATTTTAGGTTTTATTAGTAGTTACATTGCAATGGAGAGTCAATAGAGTGACTGGTCTTTTTCAGATCCTCCCAAAGTGGCCTTATTGAGCAGTGGCAGTAGATTAGCCTCCAAACAGAGAAGAAAGGAGCCTCTGCTTCTGCCAATGAGTCCCTGCTCTCCATCACAGCTGAGTCTGGTCGAGAGCCAGCATGAGCCCAGGTAAATCCAAAATCATGACATCACTTATCTTTCAGTTTTGTTTGAAATTCAGGTTTTGTTTCATCACCTATATCCTTTTTCTGTGACTCTAGATGTAGGCTGTATAAAGTATCTTTTGTGCTATTTGTGGTATTTTTTTGCCTTTATAATGTGGTTTAACATAACTTTGTTGAATTCAATATGTTGCTTTTCATTCATTACATAGTCTAACAAGAAAGAGAAAATATGTTTCCAAGGTAAGTGTGGCTTTTATATCACACACGTTAGCATTTTTTTTTTGGGTATTTTTTTATGACCTCTACATCTCTTTATTGTTTGTTTAGTTGTCCCCAGTGTTCGAGTCAGCTTTCTCAGACAACAGTGCCTCAGATTATGGCCCACATGCACCTGATGCCCTTAGCCCCTTCTCCACTTCACCAGCCTCCTCAGGACAAGGAGGTGGGCAGACAAACCTTTATTCACAAATCCACTATAACTGATGTGTCTATAAAATAGTTATATGTTTGTTGTTATGTAGAACTATTCCCCTTGCAGCTGAATCAACAACAGAGGAGGGAGAGCCAGCCAGAGCCATCTCCCTACTGCTCAGGGCTGGAGCATCCTCTGGTACAAGAAAAACTCACAATAGACCCAATCATTATTTTATAGTTCAGGCGGTCATAAATAATCTGGAAAAGTCAGGGAAGTTTTAAACGGAATTCACAGGTTTTGCGAAAGTCATGGAAATTGAACTCAATATTAATTATTACTCTATATATTTTGTTATTAAAGGTGCTGTGAGCAGTATATATTTTTTATATTTCATAAAAATTACCCACATATGTCCCAAGATATGAGGTAAACATGTTTAAATCAAATATTAGGTTTACTGATAACAAAGGCACAGCTGATTTATTCACAAGAAAAGACATTTTTATATAATAGCCAAATTGTTTATGTTTACATTTTTTGTTTTGGTATTAAACCTTGCACTGCCGTTTTTTCAATTAGAAAAGCAGAAAGACTGGCAACCCACAGACCATTGTTTTGATTTAGGCTGCAGCACTATTTTCAAATCAGTACGAGTGCATGCTGCTTACAGGAACTTTAAGATCGTTGGACATTTAAAAACTAGTTATGGGTGTCTTAG
Organism: Bostrychus sinensis; assembly: GCA_020698575.1. NCBI lineage: Eukaryota > Metazoa > Chordata > Actinopteri > Gobiiformes > Eleotridae > Bostrychus > Bostrychus sinensis. Next base: position 41,275,443 of record CM036239.1, on the reverse strand, counting down.
TGGTTCTCTAGGTACAGAACATATCACATGCCTGAGCGACATGGGATTGAATCTGTACCTTTAATTAATTATGTAATGTGTGAATGAATAGCTATCTATGACTATGACCCTAGCCCTCTTCAGGCTTCTCACATGTGTACTTAGTTCAAGCCTTTCTCTCAGCCCAGAGAGATGATAAACTCTATGCCCTGGTCCTGTCCATCAAACCTGACCCAATTGGAGACACCTTCAGCAGCTCAAGTCCTGTTTGGAAGTCCGAGCACACTGTGAGTGCAGTTCAGTAATACTTTAAGCCCTGGACGAACCGGTTTTTGAGCCTAAAGTTTTTGTGTTTTACAGTGAGACCGAGGGAAGGGTTCATGTAAATCCTGTGGTCAGTGATGTGCTCACCAAATCAGACAACAAGGTGCCCAAGCTAGACTTCATTCAGTATGTGGAGCCTTCAGCCAAAGACGTAAATGGAGAGATGTGTAGAAATGATTTTTGTGAGCACAAATATCATAAATATATATTCTAAATATAATTCCTTTAATTCTACTTAGTCTGAACAGGCATAACATTATGACTACTTGCCTAATATTGGTGGTGATAATTAGACCACCTTGGCTGACCTTCCCATGGGTTACCAGTTCACCACTGTTCCTTCCTTGGACCACTTTTGATAGTTACTGACACTGCACCACAAGAGCAGCAAAGCCACACTCAAATTCTTACGCTTGCCCATTTTTCCTGCCTCTAACACCCATCAGTGGTCATAATCTTATGCCTGAAAGGTATAAAGAAATATGTAAATTAGTATCCATTTTGTTTACATTAATATAACATGTTTTTGCAGCCTCTCATGTGGAGGGGAGTGTTAAGTCAAAGATACATCTCAAAAGTGACACACCAATCCAGCCCTCAAAGCCACAGTAAGTTAAAATCATGACATTTACATATTACAACATTTAAATACATACAAATGACTGTTTTGTTTATTTACAAGGATGGTTTGTGATACACAGTGCAGGAGAATTGAGGTGAGTTTCCTCTTGTATACCAGTGTGTTCTCAAGGTCTTTTCTAAACTAACGCTTTCATGTGGCAGAATTTATAAGTGCAAGATAGCGAATATGTACTCCAACTTAATCCCACCTTTTCCCTTAAGTCGTATTTCTATTAAAGTACTGTTAATTTTTATTTTTAAGATTATAAACTGTTTTTTTTTTAAAGCTCCTCTCATGTGGCAACATAGGTTTTTGTAAGTTGTACATCTTTTCACATTATGACACCTTTCATGCTTGTAAATGCTTTAGTAAATAAATACTTACTGTGTTAATTTTATAGCTTGTCCAGTAAACAGTAGTGACATGCTGGATGATGGCAAATATTCCCCCAGATGCTTCAGTTCAGACTTAAGTGATAATGTAAGTGGGCCACCACCATACATTATGGCCACTGAGGGGTGAAATGATTAACACAGATCATATTATGTCACCTGTTCCTGGTCATAATATTATGCTTGATTGGTGTAGATGTAGAAACTATTTATTTTGTTATTCTTTTATTAACCACATTATTTTACTAATCAGGTGGAGAAATACTGTGCTGAGCCTTGCCTGAAGTCTGCTTTATTTAACATGAATCAAACTGCAGAATCTAATCAACAAGTACGCCCTTGTCCACTTTTCACACATCAAAAAATCAGAGCGGAGACTGCAACTTGCCTTACCAAACTCAATACATACAATAACCAACAACCTGGCAGCTTCCCAGTCCCTCTTTCCCGTCAACCTTTACCTCAAACAGAGTGCAAGTGCATTACAAAACGCACTGAAACACATGAAGTTGGAACTCAAACAGACAACCCCTCTACAACTGAGAAGTGTGATACTGCCATTCAGTGCAGTTTGATGTCAGAAGCACTGACCAAAGCTCCTATGTTGAACTTGTATTGTCCACCTGTTGGGGATTCAATGCAGCATTTGTCCACAAGGGGGCAGACGGTCCATGCAGATGGGCGTGAGAAAAAAGAGCACATCGCTTCACCCGGAATAGCAGTGAAGAGGAAAATACAAGAGAACTGGAGTAGGATGATACAAAGTGGCAACAACTTGTTTGACAAAGTTAATCCCCATCCCTTGAGTGAGGTAATACCTTCTAACCCTAACAAAAATGGAAGCTGTAAAATGAACATAAAGAACAGAATGTAATCATTTGTAAATCCTATATACCCATATGTTATTCAGCTGTATATGTGCAAAATGTACTCAACACAACTGAATTCCTTTCATTTCAAAGACCTCTCATGTTTTGATCTAGGTAAGCAAAGTGAATGAATCTACAGAGGACACACAAACACTTCAGGAAATTGCAGACATTTTGCTCTTGTTAAAGCAAAAAATGAGGCAGGAAAAGTAACAAAACACTGTATGTTCTTGTTTAAAGTCTCAGTGTCACTTGTTCACATAAATTATTTCTACTTAGATATCGATTATTTATTGTTGACATTAAACAAACAACACTTCTTGTTATTTCATTCTACTTTATTTCTTTCCCCGTATACTTTGTACATATTCAAGATTTCATGAAGATATTTTTATATAATATAAACTCTAGGAAAACTTTGACAGCTTCAACAATAATAATCAAATAGGCTATACAACACATTTTAATCAGTCTGTGAAGTTAAACTGTAGAAACATATGGATTTGGTTCACATAGAAAAACGTACAGAGGACAGTGTTATTCTGTGTAAATGGCTGAATGTGCTTATTTTTTTACACAGTGCAGCCTAAAACAAACACATTAAATATATTTGGTTGAGACATCTTTTATTACACAATCTGCATCGTGGATGAATCAATATCACCTCTAATAACATATTCAGTACAAAACTACTTCAGTTAAGTTCAACTTTACATAACACAAGTAAAATTCCCTTAAGACAACCCCTTTACATTCAAACATAAACCAATTACTTTATCAATGGACAGGACATGTAACAAGACCATTTTAAAAGTTAAGTGATAAAGATTTTATAGGATATTGTAATCAAACCTACTTCAGATTCAATTCTCATAAATAAATATGTAAATACATTTCTGGTTGGTGGACATACTGTATACAAATAAAATGATTTACTGTGCAACTTCTGGGTGATGGATGAAGCTTGTCAAAATATTTTAACATGACTAATACTATATGCCCAGCAAAACTGAATAAACCATTTTAATATAACTTTGTCAAGAGTATATTGTACAAACACCGAAAAGTCATGTATTTTTTGTTAAAAGTTATGTGATCTCAATGGACAGAGAGACGTGAGGAACTCTGGCAGCTTAGTCAGATAAAACTGGGCAATGTGTTTTGTGGCTTTCAATAAAGCAACATTAACACCAACCTAAACAATCATTTTAAGCAAGGATCAGAAAGGAATAGTTATTTTTTTTTATGTGTATCTGGAATATTGTCTGGATCCAGTAATATTTTTTAAGTATACTTTTCCATTGCAATATATTAACTCCAGCCACAAGGGGTCAGTAAAATAAACAACGTTTTTTTAGTTAATTTGTTGCCATCGTGCACACAAGAGCACACACAACTATAAAACGTCAAGCACCACAAAATATGTTAACCCTACATTTGAGTTAAGGATCTATTCACAAAATACTGTTTTGCTGCCTCTTGACACTGATTGTTGCTGCATGAATGGATACTATTTTATTTTAGAAGAATTTGATATATGGAGACGGTCCTCAGACGTGGTCAGTCACGAGAAACCTGTTTGTCAAAGTTTTTTCTTTCACAACTCTTTAATACATACTGTTGTGTTCCCCAAAAACAGTATATGCTACATACAACTGTGTAAACGGTTTTACAAAACAACATTGCCAGATAACACAAAAGCCTACTCTTAAGTTTGACCGTGATAAATCATGTCAACAATTTGCATGGCTATTTGTACATAAGGCTATGGAGGAAGACACAAATGAAAATACATGAAATTATAGTAAAAAAATAAATTATATAGCAAATGTGAGAAGTGATCTGTACATGAGAACATGGACCGCATTACAATATACATCTTGAATGAAAAATGGCCATTAGGCACCGTCACAATACACAGGCACTAATATCATGTGTTAGACTGAAATACAAGTGTAAGGTCAGTTATAAAATGGTGGGTTTGTCTAATACAGAGAGGAGACACTATTCCCTCACTACTGCAGTGACCTGTGATGTAAAATTGTGATTCTCAACTGGTGGGTCAGGATCCTCAAGTGGTTCATGGGCATGTTCTTAGAAGGTTGCGGAATAAGGAAGATTGGGGAAAATGTAGTTGTACGGTTTTGATAAACAGTATTAGTTGAAACTTTGATTAGGATATGTTCATTCATTACCGTATTTTCTGGACTATAAGTCGCACTTTTTTTCATAGTCTGGCTAGGGGTGCGACATATACTCAGATGCGACTCAAATATTAAAATATTTCAGGTGTTGGTTAGAGGGCGCTCTAGGCTTGTGTACCAGCATCTGCTGCACCTGTACCACTGACAATTTAAAATGTAAACATTACTGCTAACAACTTAGGCTATAAAGACAACTGAGAAAGAGTGGAATAATTGGAAATGGAACTGATGCTGAGTCTGACGACAGCCACACAGAGGAGGAAGCGGTGCTTCGTCTACCTCCGGAGTTGGCGGAGTTGTTCAGAAGCGACACCGAGGATGAAGAATTTAAAGGATTTAGCGATTAGCAGTGAGATGGTGAGTTTGGTGAACTTGTTATATTATGTTCTTTATGCTATAGTTATGTGAATAACTGTTAATATATTACGTTAGCATAGCACACACCTATTCAGCCTGTTGTTCTCTCTTCTATTATTACTATAACTTGCCTTTCAAGATGAAATGTCTGTTCTTGGTGTCCGATTTTGTAAAATAAACTTCCCCCAAAAATGTGACTTATAGTCCACTGCGACTTATATACGTTTTTGTCTTCTTCATTATGCATTTTTTGGCTAGTGCCACAAATACTCCTAGTTTTGTCCTGGTTTATTCCTGATTTAGTTCTAGTTTTTCTTCTTTCTTCTTTAGTGTTGCTTTCCTTTGGTATAGTCCTGGTTAATCCTGGTTTGGGCCCAGCGTAGTCGTCTTTTAGTCCTGGTTTAGACTGGGCTTAGACCTTGTTTGTTCCTGGTTTAGTCCTGGTTTAGTGTTGCATTCCCTTGATTTAGGTTAATTTTAGTCTTTCAAAGCCAAATATATAAATGCACAACAAATGATCATATCACTGCATGTACCCCCTGCAATGTGCTCGCGTACCCCTAGGGGTCCCCGTACCCCGTACTAAGCACATTATTAGATTATGTTGTCTCTTTCTAAGAAAACAGAAATATGCGGGTCCAAGATGACACCAGGTGAGAATCATTGATAAAAGCCTGGTCTCCATAGTATTAAAACTGGCACATGAAATCTGAAACTACATTGTTGTCAAAATTTGTAACTAAAAACTGCGCGTAAAGCTAGTCAGGGTCATCGCAATGCTACTACACTGGTGATTGAGGCACCCACCGAAGATATTTTTCTAATGGTAATATATTTCTATACAATTATGATGTTTGGATGTTTGTCTCCACAAATGAAGCTCAAACATTGCTGGATGTGTATCATAGAGAAAGGCATAATTTCAACGCACAATTAGACGCACATACCTGATCTTTAACACCACTATTTGAATTAAAAATACACTTTGTAAACTCAAAGAAGTAAGTAGTAAAACATACTGCATGTGTGAAATATTTTCCTGATACTGCAATGCAATCCTCTGTTCTATTTAGAAATCCGCCAACATGGCTGTGTTTTAATTAGTGTGGGTTTAGTTTGTAACATAATGTAATGGTTGGAATAGTCAGAAATTTTTAGGTAAGGAGGAAATTATTTGTTTTTGTCGTGGATCCAGGGATTTTTTACAAATAGTGTACCATTGCCAAAGATACTAATTCCACACACAATGTTGAACTAAAAGATTTGTCCAGGTCTGAGCACTATATTTTTACCATTTGCAAGACTAATTCAAATTGTGTACAAAAGACATCAGTAAATTAAAATCTCTTGACTGCATAAAATTATCTAGCCTATATTTCACACATTCAGTATTTGTTCAACAGTCATTTTCCACTAAAACTAGATAATACAGGTGTTGGGTGTGTATCATGTGGTGTGCAATGTTGCAGCCTTTTTCAATTGATATATTTACGATCCGCTTATTTAAGGAGTCAGTTCACTCTCAATTCAGGTTAATAAGCTAAAAGCAAGACATTCATTCTTCTGCAGCTAAAGCAATGACCCCTGTTAGAGATTCCTGAAATTGGCTGAATTGGAAGTGAACTAAATGACATTGCAAAAGGCCTTGTAAGTTCTGACTCCTCTGTTTACAATAACTCAAGCTTTGAAAATACCCAGAGCGGTTCCTTAGTCCACGTCAGAGGCATCGTTGTCAGATAGATGGTAGTTGGACCCTTTGACCCGGATGTACTCGACCTGCCTGGCTTCGTCTGAATCCGAGACGCCACACGAACACAACTGGTTTTCAAACAAAGCCTCGATCTCCTCCAAACGACGGCCTTTGGTTTCAGGGAGGCAGCCGTAGATGAAGATGAGTCCCAGCAGTGCCAGGCTCGAGTAGAGGAAAAAAGCACCTGGATAAAAAGGGAAAACGTGGTTATGATGAATACATACAGCCTAAAAACACTTCTTATGTCCCTCCTGATGAGTAGATGCAGTAGGTAGCATTCAATGTAGTTTCTGGAACAAATAATTGCAGAATAAAATACCTCTGAATGCACAATGATAAACAAAGTGAATGAATGTGAGTGTAAATAGTTGTCCCTATAAGTAGAAGCCTGAAATGATGATAAAAACATATAACTCTACCACAAGGCTAAAAAAGACCATAACTCTATTTTCTACTAGGGCTGCACAATATATCGCAATATCAGCAAACGCAATATCTGTATCACAATAATATAAATATATCGCAATAACGCTGTGGTCTTCCATCTAACAGAGATTTACACTGAAGAATCATTTTCCACCAGAGCCTTAAAAGAACATGTGTTGTGACTAAATAAAAATGTTTAAAAAGTCCAGTTTTAGCGGTAATTTAATTAATTTAGTCACAGCTTAGCCTTGTTTTATTCCTGGTTTAGTCTGTGTTAAGTTTTGATTTTGTCGCAATAATATCATTATCGCAATTTTAAAATTAATTATCGAATATCGCATGTTTTCTCCATATCGTGCAGCCCTATTTTCTACCAAGAGTGACTTCTGAAGCTGTGAAATTTACTTGCATTATTTTATACAAGTTAGAAGAAAGCAGAAACCAGCTTTAGTAATGCATAAAAAGAATAAGGTAAGATATACAAAGAAAAATCATTTATAAAGTTACAATACACTAACGCCTTTAACCCTCCAATAACTACACAAAATGACAAAATCTCCATATTAGTGAAAAGTGAGGATTAGTGTGGTCTACTACACAGAAACATGTTCAGACCTGACAGAGTTTTAATGAGATTTCCTTGCTACAGTGATCTCTATTTTCTCTGTGCCACACTACAGCGACACTTTTACCACAAAATAAGGTTGTCAGAATATTGTCAAAATACTTATATACTGGTCTCTCAGTAACTAAGTCACTGGGGTTGTTACAGTCGCTCCTTGTATAAACTGAATCAATTGATCGAGAAGTCATAGTAATAATTAGTTAGCAGTTGGCCTTATTGATCTATAGCTCCATGAAACATCATCCACTTCCTGTCTGAGGGAAGACCTGCTGCTAGACCATACAGGCTCGGAGGAATAGACAGGAGTGAGGTTAAATAATCAGTGTGTGACGCATCAGGCTTGACGAAACTCCAGGAGACTGCAGCCCAGGTTGATGTGTATGAGCTGACAGCGTGAATGATGACGGAAACCCTCACTGACAGACTGATTAAAATTATATAACTTCATAGACTCATGCCCTAATAATAGCCTTTACTCATAATCTAACTCAGTGGTTCACAAACTTGGTATGGGTAACAAGTTTAAGAATGACTGCTCTAACGCATTAGGGCTGCACAATATATCAAAATTATTGTTATCACAATATCAGCAAACACAATATTTGTATCGCAAGAATCTATATATATCGCAATAACGCTATGATTTACACTGAAGAATCATTTTGCACCAGAGCCTTAAAAGAATATGTGTAGTGACTAAATAAAAATGTTTAAAAAGTCCAGTTTTAGTGTTAATTTAATTAATTTAGTCACAGCTTAGCCTTGTTTTATTCCTGGTTTAGTCTGTGTTAAGTTTTGATTTTGTGGCTGTTTTGACTTGTAAATACAGGAACTTACATTTTTGTGAAATGTAGTGAATTTAACTTACTATGTTCAAAAAGTAGGCTCTATTTTCAAATATCGCAATATCATTATCTCAATTTTCAACATAGTTATCAAATATCACATGTTTTCTCCATATCGTGCAGCCCTAATATTAAGCTCTTTCAGGTTGCACTCTATAAACTTTTTTGCCCTGTCTAGAGTGCTATTCTTATATCAAGATTGTAGCTCACATGGCATTCACAGCAGAATCCACTTGACTATTTTCTGACTGTAGACGTCACATAACAACACTCCATGTTTTGCCTCAAACTACTGTATAAGCTAAGCATCCCACCAGTTTACTGAATATTCATTATCCTTCCTTTTTACATGTACAAACCATCTCAATCTAACCTCTCTGAATAAATTTCCAAAACATCTAACATGAGCTGCTCCTCTGACTGATACGTTTTGCCATCCATTCCATCCATCCATTACTTGCACACCTCCACCTATTTTGCATGGTTTATTATGTTAATGATGAACAAATCTCTTCTGTTAAGACATCCACAGTCTCTCCTGCAAATCTTTTTATCCTCTTAGCTTTGAGGACAGCGTAATTTCCCCAACTTGTGTGCTCTTATGTATCAAACTGTGTAATATCAAACTGATTAGTGTTTATGAAGCTGAACCAAACACTGACCATAGTAGGTGAGGTACTGAGCCAGGTGCAGGAAGGTCAGAGACACCAGAATGTTGAAAGTCCAGTTGACCCCAGCTGAGCAGGCATTCCCTGTGCTTCTTGCCCACAGAGGGTAGATCTCTGAGTTTATGGTCCAAGGCATCGGACCCATGCCTGGGAGAAAGTAAATGGTACAGTATGCAGATTGTTATTGTTATTGTTATTATCAAAGTTCAGTTTTTCCAGGTGTTAAAAATATAAGGCATTAGCAGCATACAGTAGTTAGGCTAAAGATTATGCCATTCAAAATGCAGCACAGCCTACTAAAAAGTAATTTATCCACTTTGTTTTGACCTTGAGGCTGCATAATGTTGATTACCTGATTGTTTGAAATTCTAAAAGGAAGCTATCTGATTGCTAAAGGACCATTTATTGTTTTCTTACTGACCAGCCAATCAGAAAGTGCCATGCTCAGTATGGGAAGCAGGTTATGCTCTGATACAGTGAGAAGTTATTGGACCTTTTTGTGTTTAGATGATGATTCCAATGCTAATGCCGTTTTTAGTCATCAAGCTATACCAATACCAGATATTTTTACATAAGACACTTCTTTCTTTACAGCTCTTCCTTTTCTTGGATCAGCACAGTGACCGGCACAAAGAGTACACTAGATTGTGACCCCTTGTGGCTGAATTATGTTTTTAATTAGGGGCCAATTTTAGAAAACAAGTAGATTTACAATAAAATTGAAGTGCCTCACTTAAAATATAGTGTGTCCAAACTAGCAACAGTAACTGGGAAGCTTGGAGCAGTTGATAGGACGAAACAGAGATTTATGTGAGCCTGTGAGCGTTTACCTGGAGCAAATGCAGCCAAGTAGAGCACCAGTCCCAACAAAACGAGCCATGAGTAGGACGTGGGGCAGTAGTTGTAAGCCCAGTACATGTGCTCTTTCATATGGCTGGTGTTGGAGCATCTGAAAAGACAAACAAATGTAGCTTATACACATTTAGCAAAGAGTTTATTCTCAACATCTGCCATCATAAACACACTTCCTAGGCTTACATAGAACACAGTATCTTACAGTAGGGTTGGGCGATATGTAAAAAAAATTTAATCACGTTTTTTTTCCCCATATTGGTCAATCTCGATTTTTTATTCGAGTTTATGTTTACAATTAAACAAAGCTTTGATTCATCTTTAGATTCAGATTTTATTGCAAAGTAAAGTGGGAGATTTACTGTAAAGTCTTTTGTTGCAAGTTTCAGTTTTTATACAATAACTGTAATCATTTAAACAAATAAAAAAGGCAAGATGACACTGTAGCCTATGTTGTGAGTGAAAATGTTTTTTCCTGGAAAAAACTTGTGTCTGTCTCTAAAGAACTGTCCTGTCTCTCCACACACAGCCTGGACCTAGCTTTCTCATTTTCTCAGACTATTCACAGTAAAATCATCTGTTCAAGTGACAAAGTGACGCATTGACACGTCACGTGACGCACAGCTGCTCCTTCAGCAAACCACGTTGGCTGAAATTTGGGTTGGGTGAAATATGTATGGACAGTTTTGCCTGTTTGTTAATTGGTGTCATAGCTGCGTAAAACAAGTGTCTGGACTGCTGTTTTTGTGCAGCACAGTAAATGCTAACGTTAGCTTAGCTCCTCTTTCTGTTGCTGCAGTTATTGCAGTCTTTGCTTGTTTCTTAATGCGTTTTTGTATTTAAATGCTTATTACTTTTTAGGTGGTTATTCCTTTAAACTCCACCCTTGTCCTCTCTTGCTCAGGCTGTAACATGAGGGCAGTAACCGTAAACGTGTGCACCCCTCACGAGCCGCTCCGTTACCTGCAGCTGCACTGGCTGTACACGTATCCAGATCAAATAAAAGCAGCTCTTGGCTCATCACTGAGATCGACCCTATACGTAATCGCGATTCAACTTTAAATTAGATTTTTGGCACAGCCCTATCTTATTGGTTGTTCTTACAGGTTGTTGTAGAATCTGTTGCTAAAGTGCTGCTTCTCTTTCCCTCTCTCAGTTCCTCTGAGCTGCTTACAGCACCTTCCATCATCCTAAAGGTAATATAATAATTCCCATGAGATAAATATAGCAAGATCATGGGCCCAAAACTGCCTACCAAAAGAAAAAAGATCAGGTTCAGTCTATGTGAAATTTCTGTTTGGATATTTCTAAGACCAGACTTCAAATGAACAGAGACAGTGGTAGCTCCTAAGACACACTACACGACTTTCTCAGTTGTTACAGATTTTGAAAAAACTAGAAGTACACACTGACCGAAGGGTTTCAGCAGATTTTGTTCTGATGACTGAAAGACTGGGGATCACACATTTAAAGACTGAGCAGTGGTCAGAATGTTCAGAATATAGTGCACTATACAGTGTCAGCAAGTGTCAGAAGAGAACAGCAGGACCTCTCAGGTTTTTAAACTGTACACAACATGTTTGATTAAAACTGGTGAGAGAAGCTTTTTTCATGGCGTTAGCTGACCTGAGCTTGTACGGATGACAGCTTCCCCTCGTAACGCAAAAAGAGCTGCAATAATCCAGTCTGTTTTATTAATTAACATCATAATTCATAATAAATAGAATGCGGATTATTATTTTTTTATCTAGCCTATAAATACCACTCAGGTCTGATAGGGCTTTATACAGAAGTTTACAATCACTAGAGTTCAGCAAACTTTTTTTTTGAACACATCCTCCAGAGTCACGTGATCAATGGCGAGAGTCAGCTTTAAAATTCAAGCATGTCTGATTGACTGCGACTGAGCCACTGTTTTGTTTCTTAAAACCTCCCACACTCACCGATTTTTGGGCTGACGACTCCCTGCAACTAGAGCTGACTGGGGCAGACTCGGCACAACTGTGAATCGTTAGAAAATCAGGCAAAAAAATCGGGCAGTGTCACCAGATTTTACTGTGGAACGCTCTGTACAAACATTCATGTCAGAACAGTCTGCACAGTTGGATGTTTTAAATAAAAACCCAACTTTTATTGTTTTGTTTTAATTTATTTTATAGTTTTTTCCTTGTTTATTGTTATTTTATTATATTGCTCTTATTTGGCTTTACTGTTTTTTATTAGTTTAATAAGGGTCAGTAAGGCTAAATAAAGAAATATGCATTTATTAGGGATGTAACGATTCTTTGTAAATCGGCTAAAAATTAATGCAAAAGAGAGAAATTTTGAATCGGTGTAAAAAAAAAAAAAAAAAAAATTAATCGCAATTTTTTTTAAAAATCACTGATATTTTTAAGACTTGACTTATATTTGGCGCATTTTATCTTTCTTGAGGTGTAGATTTTTGTGCATTGCATTCCTCTGTGCATTGCTTGCTACTAAAGTGTATTTGTTTTTGGAGGAGAGTAGGAAGGTTTTAATAAATGTCACTGACAAATTATGTTATATATTTTTGCAAATTTTAAATTGTTTTAATATCTACTTTTTAAATTACATTTCATTTAATAAGAAATGTACATTTTAAGTTTGACAAGGAGACACAAATAAGCTATGAAAAAAATCCTTTGGTCATAATTATACCGCAACTAAGTATGCTAATAAAAATCGGAAAAAATCTGAATCAGGAACAGAAAATCGTGAATCGAATCGTGACTTCAGTATATCGTTACAGCCCTAGTATTTATTGTATTTTAATAATAATATTTTACTAATCTTATTTTTGACTTTCTATGTGCAGCACTTTGGAAACTGACTTTGTGTATGAAAAGTGTGATATAAATAAAATGGATTGGATTATGTGGTTTGTCTAAATTTACCTCGTATATGGAGAACATGTATGAAGATTTTTGAACAAATTCCCATAGCTCTACTGAGATTGATAGTCAAACATATTTACACAAAGAAATATAGCTTTAAACATAACATCTAGACTGTATTCTCGACATCTACCGAATAACACACACTACTCACTCCTACATAGACAACACATGTTCGCCCCCTGCTGGTCTGATGACTCACCTGCCCCATGCTGCTTGCTCGGTGGACGCCTTATTGACTGGGACGCAGGAGGAGGTGAGCAGCGCTGAGCCATTCTCACGATAACAGAAACCACAGCCCGGGTCCAGCATGCACGGTTCACACAGCCTGAGAGGGAGAGAAAGCGTCAGAACAGCAGTCATTACCTGTAATTTCACTGTACACAATCAATCACAGCACGGGGCTACGCTAAAAGTCACTAAAATTTATTGTGTGGTTGTTGGAATTGGCTCACTTAAATCTAATTTTATTGTAGTAGGGCTCACACTCTTTTGTAGCAATCGTTTTAAGGGTTTTTCTTTAAAAGGATTTTCCCCCAGAGCCAATCAATACAAGGTTTCTACAACTGTGCCCCACTTTGTTTCGTCTCTTTATGTGTATAAAGGTAAAAAAAATAAAAAAAAAACTGTACCTGTGCAGTTTGTTCATTGTAAATCCAGTTTTATTTTTATTTCACACTTACTTCAACTTGATTTTGTTTTGTAAGGTGATGGTACAAGTTGGTACTCATTTCTCATGTACTATACAAAAAGTAAAAGTTTACAGGAAATGTAATTCTCCAATATGTGTAAATTCACACATTTTTGCTCGGTAGGTAATAACAAAAAAGGCAGACATGTTGAGCCAAGACCTGCGGAGGACAACATGTTTTAGCCCACCTGAGTACTTACTCAAGTCATGAGGCGAGACCAAGCATTTTCAGCTCTTGAGAAGAACAGTGCCCCAGCATACAGGATAACTTAAACATACGTGAATACAAACTACAATATAACTCCAGGTACTGTATGTTTTTGAGGCAGAAACAACATTATATAACATAGTTACAAGCTCAGAAAAGTCAGTTTAGCAGAATAGGGGACCTTTACGCCAATGTTATAAGAAAATGCTGTTTTTGTTTGATTTTTATAATTTTTTTTACTCTTGGACATTATTAGTACTCATAAGACTGCGTGTTATCACTGAGCTGAGGCTCACTCGTTTAGACTGCTATCACTGAGACAACTTTAGGTTTTGTGTGTGTGTTGTGTGCTATTGTTTTATGCACTTTTATAGTATTTGATTATAATTTTGTAATTTTATTCTTCATTTTAGTTTTCATGTAAAGCACTTTGGTCTTCTTTGTGTTGTTGTAAAGTCGTTGTTGTAAAAAAACATTGACTATTTGGAGTTTGATAAAAAACAAAAAACAAAAACAAGTCTTTACAATAAAGTATAAAATGTCTTTGCAGCAAAAAACACAAATGATTGTTATGAAGAGTTTTTTTTAAGAATCAACAACATGTATTAGTAAAGGGGGTACTTCATGGTATAACAAAAGAATCTACAAAAATATAGCTTCTACAATAAAAGGAAAGAACTGGTGCATGTCAATAACTAAGAATACTGTAAAAATGTGAATAGGTGAATTTATTCTGTAGTTCAGTTAAAAAAAGTAAAATGTACATTATAGATTTAGAACACACATATTCAAATATTTCAAGCATTTACATTATGAGGATTATATAATATTCTAATTTAATGTTCATTAACTGTAAGCAAGGCAATGCAGCTAAAATAAATAAATGCTGGAAATATTTGAATCTGTGTGTACTAAATCTATAATATATGCATTTTACTTTTTTAAGTGAACTACAGAATAAATTCACCTTTTCACATTTCACTATTCTTATTTATTGACACGCATTTTTGTACTTTCCTTCTGTCACAGAAATTATGTTTTTGGCAGCAATTTGCAAAGTATGGTTTCTCATGGGTATAGTCTGCAGTACAAATGATGGTCAATGATTTGGTCCTCTTCCAGTCCAGGACCTTCTTCCTGTAGCCACTTGTCGGGTCTTTTCCCAGCGTCTCATTGGTGGCGGTGCCCTTCAGAGTAAGGGTGAAATGTCTTCTAAAAACAAACCTTGTCCAAATGACCTTCTTGTTTAACCTTTTTAACAGATTTTTCCTATCTGACTGAATGATTTGAATTTATTGACATACAGCCGTAAACTTTGTCTGACCAAACTGATAACATTTACAGCCTAACCTCAGCCCTCATTCAGAGAGAAATGAACTGGTCCAGTCTCTCTAAGTGGCTCACTTAAAGCCTTAAATGGGATGTCCAGTATGTGCGGCTGTGGGGATGTGTGGGCTAATATGGAGGAGAGTGAACTCAATGAAAGCACTCCAGCCTGGTAAAAGTAGTCATCTTGTGGCTCTGTGTGTTGTGGTAATACTGTTGGTGCTGCTTCATTAGTTTGCTGTTTGTTGTTTGGATGACAAGCCATCGTGCAACCTGTTTCATCCTGAGTAAATTGCACAAAGAAACATCTGATTTCTGCCTCCGGCTCTTGTGTGCGTGGGTGTGTAGAGCTTTTGTTCCTAATGTGAGGCCAATGGAGACAATTGGAGTGGAGTTAGTGTTGTTTGCCAAAGGATAAAAGTCAGACTCAGACATGGCACAGGTTTATTAGAGCAGACGGCTTCAGTGCACAGAGGTTTCCATGGTTCAGTTCATCCCAGAGCCTTTAAATGAGACTTTTAACACTTTTAAATCCTGACAAATACTGGTTTATGTCAAACTGTTGTGTCATCATTTGAATAGATTTTACAGTACTGAGCAAAAGACAGGGTTTTATGACTGCTATGGACAAATAAATGCACACACAAATTTGAAAAACAAAAGAAAAAAACACAAAACTAAAAGCACTTGAAGAGCAGCTTTGCCAGGCACTGGTCCTATCTCACAATGGTTAATATATAACACCTAGACCTGGACTCATACTCAAAGATCTTCTTGCTCAGGGATAAATGCTCTTTCCATTAAAGCACAAACCCCTTATACCTCACAATTGTAAAGAATCTACTAAAACTAATCTGCAGCAATGTGAATTAGCCTCACAGTAAAATATATTATAGCTTTAGCTCTCTCTCTGTAATTATACATCATAAAAAGTCTTGTTAAAAGATGGAAAAGTGAGCAAGCACATGTCTAATCTGAATACATAAACATGTCAACTTTATACCATTACAAAACCTAAAAGCATACTGTAATAGGAACCTTAAGACGCCTTCTAAATGTTATCAAAGACCCACACACACCTGTTGTCTGGATGGTATATGGCTTTTATCAACATTAAATCAGTGAAGGTGATTTTTTCTGAATAACATTTCTGATCATTTTAGTTGTATATGTGGGAATGCTGCTATACTAATCATACTATTTACCCCCTCTCCACTGCAGGTACTTTTTTCATTTGCCTGGGATTTTGAAAAAACTTTGGCTCATTTCCACCTAAATTACCCAGGTAAAAACCTTCCCTCAAAATAATAAAAGTTCCTAAATGCTAAAGCTATCAATGTACTTCAACAAACCATAGTTCACACAAAGTCTATGCAGTATAATTATTCAACCCATTTACAATAAATCTATTTTGTTACAAAAATGATGAATACGTTCTTTCATCAAACCCATTATTACGTCTTTATGATTCAAATAGTGTTTCTGCTGTTCATTGTAAATCTGTGATAATTCTGAATTCCTCAAGCTCCAGTAACATTCACAGTCCAACTTTCTTACAAAAAGAGTGTTCTGAGGTGGAAAGTCCTTTTTGCGCTAATTTCCATTTCATAAAAGTGTGAACGTGGAAGTATTTCTATGCAAATGTGGTCCTTTGTGGTCTAATATGGAGCTTCTAGACCAAAACACTGCAAAGGTTTTTAGATGGTGTCTGTACTCACTGGTACTTGGTGCAGGTGGAGTTGGCCATAGCTGGGTCCAGTGGGTGGAAAGTGACAGGAGGACTGTGCTGCGCAGAGAGCAGGAAACCAACGGCCAGGAGACTCAAGCTTAAACAAGTTCCTGGTTGAGACAAAGAGAGAGGAATAACATGTTGTTGTTGTTTTAAACCACTAGAAAAAGCTTGGACTCTGTGTAAATATAAATTAAAACAATGAAATGACTTGCAAATCTCATAAAATATAGAGCATGTTGTTCATTAACTGCCCATGGAGGTAGAAAAGTCCTCTATAAATGCAGCCATTGACTATTCTTTATTCAGTAGAGTTGTTCAAACTGAGGCATTTTAGCAATACATGAAAAAAAATAGCTAATTTTAAATTTAATGGCAGCAACACAACACGAAAAAATAGGATATGAGAAACAAAAAGCTGGAAAAGTAAGTGGTATTTATGCAACACAATTCAGTAACTAATTAGGTTAAGTGTCAACAGATGAGTAACATGGGAATAAAAGGATCCTTTTGGAAAACATAAAATCTCTGAGAAGCAAAGATGGGGAGTGGTTAACCAGTCTGCAAAAATGCAACTAAAAAGCAAAAATGTCTTCTCTGAAAATGTCTCTGAGTCAAATGCAATTTTAAATAAAATGAGGCAAAATGCAAAATTGTTTTGATGGTCATTGGTCAGATTTGAAATTCTTTTTGGACAACAAACATCCATGTAGATGTAAAGAGGACAGGGGCCATCTTTGCTTGTGTAAACTAGACACTTTGAATACTTTATGTTCTACTGCAAACAAAACACATTTTATGACATTCACAAATTGTTGCATTATATTTTTATTTGCTTTGGACAGTGATTTTTTTGAGATTGTTTTCTTTTATAATAAGTGCTTAGTAAAATTGTCCTCTTCATGTACAGTGTAAGATCTCTTGAGAATGAGAAGGACGAGTGGCTCTAGTCCAGATGGATAGTGATTTACAAAGACGTGCTGCTGCATGGCAACTTGTCTTTGACTTTGACAGAGTCCTGAAGACTCTGAGAGGAGTGGGAGGATATAAAGAGGTAGCAGACTGAATACAGAGGCTGTCTGCTTTTGTCAATGACAGACCAACCACCCTGCAGTTGCAATGCGATCAAGGAACACTTTTGTGGTGAAGTGCTGTCCATATAATTACTGTTATGTGACAACTGCCCACTCCTTGAGTGCTTCATTTAACTGCTATAGCAACTCTTCAATATTTGGTTGTGGGTAGGTTGAATATAGTTTGAATGTACAGCCTTTTTAAAGTCCAAAAACAGTTTAATTATATTTATAGTTTAAAAATGATAGAATTGGGAGCCACAATCAGAGCAGATGAGAACCACTGCTGGATTCTTCACTGCTGCAAACTCATGTCAGACTTTTGTATTTATTTATATTAGGGTTGCACGGTATGGAGAAAACATGCAATATTTGATAACTATGTTGAAAATTACGATAATGATATTATTGCGATATTTGAAAATAGAGTCTACTTTTCGAACATAGTAAGTTAAATTCACTACATTTCAAAAATGTAAGTTCCTATATTTACAAGTCAAAACAGCCACAAAATCAAAACTTAACACAGATTAAACCAGGAATAAAACAAGGCTAAGCTCTGACTAAATTAATTAAATTACCACTAAAACTTTTTAAACATTTTTATTTAGTCACAACACATGTTCTTTTAAGGCTCTGGTGGAAAATGATTCTTCAGTGTAAATCTCTGTCAGATGGAAGACCACAGCGTTATTGGGATATATTTAGATTCTTGTGATACAGATATTGTGTTTTCTGATATTGCAATAACAATCATTTTGCGATAGATTGTGCAGCCTTAATTTATATATATATATATCTAAGGTGTGGATCATCAGATGAAAAACTGTGTTGTGTTGTATTCAATTGATTATCACAAGCCTGATCAGCAAATTGTATTGATATTTGTAGCAAAATAAAGTGGGTCCATAAAAACCCTTTCCATTTAATTCAGTCCTGACTATTTCTATATCTTTATATAAAATGGGGCTGGATTCATGTGATGCCATCTTTCTCTGATTGGTTTTACGTGCATCCACTTGCATTCAGTTGTTATTTATTCTTTGGTCATTGTCTGGTCATTGTCACTGACCAGACAATATCTTTCTACAGTAAAATAGATCAAGGCTTAGGTTGGCTAGTCAGGCTAGGATATTACTTTGTTAGGTTTGTTAAAAAA
This sequence comes from Bostrychus sinensis, assembly GCA_020698575.1. Lineage (NCBI taxonomy): Eukaryota > Metazoa > Chordata > Actinopteri > Gobiiformes > Eleotridae > Bostrychus > Bostrychus sinensis. The sequence continues at coordinate 41,256,429 of CM036239.1, read as the reverse complement.
CAACAACAAAAAAACAAAAACAAAACAAGCTTTTGTTCTGCTCAACCTTTTAGTACCGTATTTTCCGCACTATAAGGCGCATCGGATTATAAGGCCCACCTTAAATGAATGGCCTATTTTAAAACTGTTTTCATATATAGGGCGCACCGCATTATAAGGCGCATAGAATAGAAGCTACTGTAGTGGCTGGGGTTGCGTTATGCATCCACTAGATGGAGCTGCACTAAAGGGAATGTCAATAAAACAGTTCGATAAGTCAGTCAGTCAAACTTTATTAATAGAATACAAACCAGCGTTCTTACAACTCCCAAAACAAATTAGTGCATTCACAATACGGTACCAGTACGTACCGGTAGCTCTTATTTGCGCCGCCCTCGTTGAAAACAATGTATTTCCAACTCCATTTGTCACAGTTCAAAGCTACATGAACAGCGTTCGAGCGCTCAGGTTTCTGTCCCCTCAATGTCGCAACTCTTCTACTGAGATGGAGCAAAGGCCGCGCCTCCTTGTTCTTTTGCAGCAGGATCCATAAACAGGCCTATGGCACACATGAACAGCTGGGACTGGAATTCCCCTTTACCGCTTTTACCGCTGTCACTTCGGCGACGCCCCCTGAATACGGTAGCCATAATTAACCAACATTGATAATATATATAAGGCGCATTGTATTATAAGGCGCACTGTCGGTTTTTGAGAAAATTACAAAAACACTGATTATTGACTAAAAGATTGTTTTAAAGTAATATTTTAAAACAAGTATACAACTGTAATTAATTTCAAATGTTTTTTATGTACTTAATATTTTCATTGACTTTTTATATTTTTGTATGTTTTATTTGGTTTTATGAACCAAAACCATGTGTCTGAAATAATAATAAATAAATTCAAATTGAAATTGAAATGTAGACAGCCTCTGGGGGCCCCCCTGCAGGACCTTCACGGACCCCCAGGGGGCCCCGGACCCCCCACTTGTTTAGGACATTCCATGAGTATTTTTCTGTTAGTTTTGTTTGACTGTCATATTATAGAAACTGATTTATTTTAGGCATCAATATAAAATATATTTGACAATCACTATTTCTTACCTATAATACTGCCCAAGGTAAGTTTTCGGCGACCCACTCTCTCCACCAGCCAAACTCCAAGCAGCGTAAACAGGAAGTTGGTGAGAGTGGCGAGTCCAGCGAGCCAGATAGCCAGCCGGTCGTCCCGCACTCCTGACATCTGTAGGATAGTGGCACTGTAGTACCTATGGGGGACACACAGAATACATTATTTCTTGACAGTCATAAATTGAAATTTACATTAACATACCACCAATGTAGTGTTACTTATCATTTCTTATGTTTTTTGCTCTAAAGTTCACTGAACAAACTACTGTAATGGGAAAAACAAACTACAGCAGCCTAAGAAGGTCAAAAGTCAAACTACAAAATTCAATTCTCAGCATTTTACTCTACCCTACTTTTACCCTTCAATGCCACTGGAGCGAGCACAGTGCAGTGCTTGGGGACCCTTTTCCAGATCTTCAGCCAGAATCCTGGTCAGGAATACCTAGCTGGAGCATTAGCCTCTTGTGCATGTGTTAGCTTGATGAGGAAACTGCAGTACCCAGAGGAAACTCACCCAGACACAGGGAGAACATGAAAACTCTAAATGATCTGGAAAGTCGAACCCGGGACTTTCTTACTGTAAGGTAAAAGTGCTAACCACTATGCCACCATGCCGCCAGCAGACCAGTTAGCAGTCTTAAACATTAATGACCAATAACTTTATTGGTATACCTATGGTGATGTCAATATCCCAACTTTCTGAGATAAAAGCACATAAACATAAACAAGTCGGGAAAACAACTTTTCATCTTGGAAAGACGAGCACCTGAGGACCACATGAATGCAGCATTAGCCTAAGCCTAAAAGTACAGAAATATTAGAGAACAAAATAGATGTCTAGTCTGAATGCTGGAAGTTTATCCATCAAACACCAAACCCTATACTTAGTTAACAAAGGTTATGGGAAGATGCATGTTCTTTTATATCCACAACAACCAGTGAGCTTTGATTGGTTATAGTTTGCTCTTTCATCAAAATGAATTAATAAGGGCAGTTTCTTTGAAGACATCACTCACCAAGGGATCTCTTGCTTATTGAGAATGAATATCAGTGTGAAAAGTTCATCGTAATCCTCTTATATTGTTTATACCAAGAAAATTACAATGCAACAATTAGCGACAGTTCACCATTATCTCCCTTATTTGACTCTGATCAGTTGATGTGTCCCACTTCAGCTCAGCTACTTGTGAGGTACAAATGATTATACCAGTCACTTTGAATGGCTTCCCTCTCTGTGTCTCTCTCCACATAATTATACCAGCAATTTTGGCACCATGCTACTTCAAGCAGGCAGATTAGCTATAATCATCATCAACAGGGCTCCCAGGCACTGTGGTCAACAATATACACACACACACACCTGCAATGGCTCTATATCCACTTCAACAATATTACAAGCCAAGTCGATATGGGTAGAATTGTCCAGAGCTAATTATGTGCTTGAAATAGAAATAAACATATTGCGTGTCATATGCAATTTCCAATGCGAATGCTTGCATAGCTGTAGAGGAAGGTACAGGGGAATACATAACAATTCAGACTAATCCCAAAGAGGCTAAAAAGAAGAGAAGCTAAAATAAACCCACTCTAAATTAGCATTTGACTTTGAATGTATTCAGGATACAGACAATATTTGCTGTATCCTGGTGCATTTTAGAGTGTTTTAGCTGACTTTAGAGTCCCTCCAGGATTTTGCAGGCAATTTTTTGTTTGTTGCTAAAATGCCTGATTTTGTGGAGGATTTTCTTAAAAGTTGTGCTAAAAGTTGCAATTTTTTTTCTATCTATGATTCACAGATAAAAAGTACCAGAGGTGATAAAAATACAGTTACTTGATTTTTTCTTTAAAATATTAGATAGAATTATAAAAACTAATAAAATCTGTTTTTAAACATATGTGAGGTGGTAACTAATTAATCTAATTAAAAATAGCTATTTGAACAGGCCAAGCGTACCTACTTTTTAAAATGATATTGCTGTGTTAGGCTATTTTTTGGCCTATTACACTGCCTCTGATTCTGATTCTGTTTCTCTCAGATCTTCTCTGGTGATTTCTCTGTTGTGTGCTGTAGAACATCCAGTCATTAAAAAACAGAGGAGGTTTGCTGTGCTGTAGGTTTTTAGGAAGGTTATTAGCCTGCAACATTAACATTTAAAGAACACTGACCTCAAACTTCATTGTTGTCTAAATACGCTGCGCACTCAACTTTTTAGGCAACTATATCGCCATGGCAACACAGACAGCTTTTCAGAGTGACACCAGACAAAACTAGAAAGTATAGGCCCATACCACGTTCATCTCCTCCTTCAGTGCCATCCACACACGCTGCTGGTGAGCACCTGCGACCTCAGGCCTGAGTGTGCTCTACCTCCGCGCTGCAGCTGCTCCTCCATGCCGCTCTGTGAGTGCACTCCACCTCTGCGCTTCACCTCTGTGCTGCTCTGTTTATGTGTGCGCCGACCTCAGCACCGCACCTCCGTGTCCGCGCTGCGCCTCCACGTCACAACTCTGTGCTGCTCTGTGAGTGCACCCTCTGTGTCGCACCTCAGTGTCACAAATCTGTGCCGCTCCCTCTATGAGTGCGCTGCACCTCCGCATCGCACCTCCACGCAGCTTTGTCTGTGGCTCAACCCGACCTCCGGCTGCATTACTGGAGCACTGCTGCTGAGAGAGAGAGCAACTGCCTGCTCGGAACAGGGGACGGCCCACAGACAGTAACAAGTGCAGCAAAATGAAGTTTTAAAAGAAAACCTCAGTGATAATTGGCCAAAGCTACAGAAAGGTAGCGGAGTTTGGACAAAGTTGCAGGGTGGCGCTGAATTTGCGGTGTTTGCTTGTGAAATCCTGGAGGGACAGATCGATGAACAAGGGCCTACTCTAATGGGGCCCTAAACCTCCAGGGCCCAGTGGTGTAGTCTACGTGATACGCAGGTTTACATCACCCACAAGGAATGCTGTAAATTTCCGTATACTTACTTAAAAGTGTGCATTGATACATAACAATTATTATTTCTTCGGTACTTTTGTCTCTGCTTACAGAGACCAGCGCTAACGCTTTACAACCTCTCTCCTCCTGTTCCCGTCACAGCAGCAGCGCAGCAAACAGAGCTCTGTGGAAGACTCATTTCTCATATGCTCTTCTGACGCTTGTCCCTCCTCCCCCTGCGCTCTCATTGGCTCCTCTGACTGCTTGTCCCTCCTCCCCCGCGCTCTCATTGGTTGTCTCCCGTTCATGAACGCGTGGGTTGTGAACGCGCCTCAGCAGCGCCAGATTCAGACAGAAAACAAATGACATCAGCAGAAGACAATAACACAGCTGTAGAGCTTTATAAAAAATACAATAAACCAGGAGTTGGACACAGATACCAGAGGAGAATGAGGATTACAGCAGGAGTGGCTGTCAAAGAGGAGTGAGACATTCTGAGCTTAAATGTAAGTAGGCTAATTCATCAAATTAGCATCTTAAGTATAAGCTACTGAGACAAGTCACTGACCAAACTTTTTCACTCTGTTCATTAAACTGAATATTTTGTCAGGTAACAGAGGAGGAAACTAAGGCAGAAGGCTGGGTGTACAAGTAAAGAATGTACAGTATTAAAGACAAATACAGCTACAGCAGAAGATGCTAAAGGAGGCTGATATCAACAGTGACAGTCTGTAAATCTGACTCAGGACAAGGTAGGCATTTTTACTGGGCACTGCTTCTCTTATCTCCTTAAGTAAAGCTCTGTTAGGGGCCATCACAGAACAACAGATGGTGACAGTTTGTGTGTTGAAAGTGTTTGTATAAATGTTGTACAGCACATACTGATTGTGTTTTTTGTGATATTTGTAGAGGATTCATTTAGCCTGCTGTATGTATTAAGATGTATGTGGTTATGGGAATTGAAGTCACTGAGAGATGCATTTGGCATTTTATTGTGAGACTCTGTGCAGTGCCAGAACTCTGTCCAGCGCCTAGTTTTCCTATTGAATCAAAAATAATTTCATGTGTGTACAGTAATAATTACCAACAAACTATAAACCACAGTATATATTTTTATTGTACCAGACGCAAAGCAGGCCAGGTTGGCTGCTCTTGCACTTCTGAATGCTGAATGGTTTAGTATAAAATCACCCTTTACCTTACTTGCCCTGGGTCTTGGTGTAGTGCAGTTCGTTGATCTGTGTTTTTTGTTTTTCCTCAGTTGAGCTTTGGATTTAAAACCAGACTATTTATGTTTGGCTAAATAATGTATAAGCCCTACATAGCCTAGAATAAAAAACACAACCCCAAAAAACATAACATGTTAATAAGCGACACAAACGCGGGTGAATATGAGGCGCTGCTAGAAAATCATCACAGTATACCCACTACAAAAATGTAGACTGAGGGTTCTCGCGACCCCCTTTTTTCGACCGGTAAACGGACATTTTACCCCAGCTAATCAAATGTTATTTTACCCCAGCTAGTACTGTGCAGTTATTGGTAAAGCCCAATTCACACTGAATCCGTTGCGTGTCCCGTACGACTCCTGCAAGAAATGCAAGTCAATGGGTGAGTTCACACCGGCTGTGTTGCAGTACGTCTCCGTGTCCGGTGCTCCGTCAGAAATACGGATCAAGTCTATTTTTGCCGGATGCCGGATCCGTCAGGTATAAAGTTGAACAGAGCAGATTGAGCCAGACAGGGCGCTACAACACACAATGTTTATTAACATCTCCAATAAGGACTTTTTTTTTTTTGGCGGAAACCCTGAGACTACACCACTACACTAATTGTACCTCATTGTAAAGTTAGTGTGACCAGTGAGATCTTCTATTTTGTATATTTAAATTCAGATCTTACTATGCAAAAGGTGGACACTGAAATATTGCAAGTTTTGTTTTTCCCATGGAACCACATAGGTTTTGGATTAGTGATCCTCAGCAGCTCTATTTATATAAGCTTACATCCATTCATTGTACGACACACACACTGAAGCTGTGCTAAAAGCTAATATTATCTCAACTTCTTTTGACTTTTCCCTTCTGGGATTGCCACAGCCAGTAATCCACCTCCTCCTATGCCCTTTATGACACAGCCCTCTTCACTTAGCCAGGCTTCGGACCTGCACAAGAAGTTCACTGGCTTGTGACCCCTTGTGGCTAGATTAAAGGAGATATACATATTATTAAGAGTACACTGCTTTGTGAGCCCTTGTGGCTGGATTATTACCAATACTAACTAACTATTTAAGTCGCATCTCAACAAAAACATCATACTTTCTCAACAGGAAACACATGAACACACCAATAATCAGAATAACAAATGGCTAACTCCAAAGAGCACCTGGATGTAGGCCTAGAGTCACATACTGTCTTTTTTTGTTCAAAGTTATCTAAAAAAACAGTTTGATGCACTTAGTGGGACTGGCTCATGTCTAGCTCCATTAAAATCCCAGCGGTAAAAGTGGTTTGCAGCGGCAGCAGGAGTAAAAGCACTATTTCTGATCTGAGCTGGAGCCTGCTGAGCTCCATCTCTGCCCTGCCTCTGTCTGATTACTCACACACACACACACACACACACAATACACACAGTACACACACGAAATACTGCGAATATTACCACAGCTCTATGTAATCATTTCTGACCATTGTGCAAAAGTACAACTCGTGTTGACTGGCAAAAGCATCTTAAAGGTCAAGTTGAACCTTCATCTGTACTTGCTCAGTTTTAATAATACATGTAGTTGTATTCTAAGTACAGAGTTTTAATGTGTGTGTGTAATTACGTAGTGTTAGCAATAGATTAGGTTGACAGTGCCCCTACTGGCCTGGCAGACAACTTGGAATAGCAGTCGGCTTTTCCCTTCTTGGGGGTCGCCAAAGCAAATTGTGATTTTGGCATACGTTTTTTCCTGATGCAACACTTTATCCGGGCTTGGGGTCGGCACAAAAGTATGGATTGTGGCCCTTTGTGGCTGGTTTTTAAATAGCAGCCAAGTAATCTGAACATAAAGCAGTTTGCAGCAAAGTCAAGATTACTTGTTTTAACATGTTTAGCATGACCTGGATGATTGAGAACCTGAAGAGACATTAATAAGTTTTCATTTATGTGTCCACTTTCTGTTGCATTTTGTTTAGTATTAGCATATACAGTATTAACACACAGTACAAGCTCATGCGACAGTGGTCAAGTGCTGTACTACCGTATGTTTATATGAAAAAAAAATAGCTGGATTTGTATTGTCCTTATGACAAAATATTCTGCCAGTGAATGGAAATAAGTTGCATTTTTGACACAAATAATGACTGCAGTTCACTCTCATGGAAATAATAAAATTGCGTCATTCTAATAGGGTGCAAATGGAAATGTGTTATACAATGATGTGATTTCAGCAGCAATAATAATTTGGGAAATCAGTTTTGATTTGTCAGTGCTGTTTGTGAACATCACAAGATGCTGCTGACAATAATGAACATCAGTTTGACTGACAGTAAAATTGTGATTTGTTCTGGCCATGCAAAAGCTATTTTCTTTGTTTTGAACAGCAATATGTGAAACTATTGCCTCATTTGTCTTCCATATTTGATTTGACAATATACTAAATATATAAGGACTTCATTATAATACACTGCCTTCACAATGAAAGATAGAGTTTATACATATATTTTCCACCCTACAAAAATGTATAAAATGTATCTTTCATTGTCAAACATTTTCATATATATATTTCCCACCCTAGTTATTTGGTTAAGTTGGTTAATACGTACAACACACTTTGATTATGAAGACTTCTATTTGGTGTAGGAAGTAGCCCACGTCTGTATTGTTGTTTCAAAATAAGATTACTCAAAAGTTTAAAAAGTATTGTGTGCAAAGTTAACTTAAAGGTCCTATATTATGTTTTTTTTGCATTATTTCATGTTTTACAACTTAAAAATAATGTATATGAAAAATGTTTTCTGTTGAGGAGCTGTTACGCTTGGATTGGGCGTCTGATGCCCCCTGCTGGAAACGGTGGGGCCTGGGCAGCGCATAAAATGGATAATTAGCATGGTTCCAAGCGACATGATGCTAACAGATAGATAAATTAGCTGACTGCTTTGTAGTGATGGCAATTTAAGCAATGAAATTATCAGAATGAGTCTGTTGATGGTGTATGGGCTTTAGAAACGTGCAGGAGCACTTCCTGGTTTCATGTGTAAGTAGGGATGCACCGATACCAATACCAGTATCGGGTATCAGTACCGATACCATGTCCAAGTACTTGTACTCGTATTCATAAAAGTGGGCTGATACCAACAACCGATACCGCTTTACAGCTCTGTCACTGACCTTCCCCTCTCAGCTGAGCAGTGAGGGACATGTGGAAGGATTTCAAAGTGAACTGTGTAGAGATAAAAATGAAGCTGACTCTATATTCTGCTCAACCAGACTTATCCCAAATCATACGAGTCCTGACACTTAAGCGGTTGTCCTTTTGTCGTCCTTCTGTTGTCCTAATTGTCCTGAAAATGATACCAGCGTGGAGTCTGAAGCAGTTGTCTGATAAAACATAAGAAGTACTGTTGTTAATTATGTTAGCTGCTGTATGTCTTGGTGAATCTCGGCTGGTTATGCACAGATGCTCAGTCTGTGTTAACGACTGAGTAGAGGAGAATCTAAGCTTTCAAATGAGATATAACATGTCTATGTTGAGCACTCTGTTGTAAAAATAACTTAGCAACGCAGAGCGAGGACAGACGCCACAGTATGAGAGGAATGAGATACAGCAGTGTAGCTGTATAAACTATAAAGTAACCCCTACATAAGTACTCATATCAGTACTCGGTATTAGCAAGTACTCATATGGAAGTACTTGTACTCTTATCGGTTATAAAAAAAAGTGGTATTGGTGCATCCCTATGTGTATGTGAGCCCAAGCGTTTTCAACTCTTGCAAAAAAGATGGCATCAGCACACAGGATCACTCAAACATGTGAGCATGAAACAAAACACGACTCCAATTATGATAACATGGTTAAAACTGCAAAAAAGGTTGATTTAGCATAATAGGGGATATTTAAGTAGTAGTTTTTTAGATTTTTGCAACTGTACAGCTTCTTTTACAAACACTAGTACAATTATTTTTACTATTACTACTACAGTTATAACTATTACTACTTACTACAGCTACTGTTACCATTACTATTCTACTGCTATAGTTAGACTCAAAAACAACTTTTACTGTAAATTGAATGTAAATTTAAAAAAAAATCCCTCAAAAACTGGCTTGAGTTAAAGTATGTACTCTGACATGTACATTTTCTTTAGTTTCTTTCATCTCACGCTATGTAGTTACTTTCCGCCACTGCATTTGATTGAGCTGGTTATGCATACTACTCTTGGTTTATTAACACCTCTATTCTCTGCAGCACCGTAAGCTCCGACAGTTGTGTGCTTTCTGCCCTTATACAGTGTGACAGCTCTCAGAAGCTGTCAACTCCTAACACGCACTTTAGAGTGAAGAGAATTACTCCAGGCTCAAAGGGACAGGCCACAGATGTGTCCAAGAAGTATGTGTCATAATAGACTGCATATGGATTCTGAATGCACTAGAGATAAACTGAATTAATGAATCCAATTATGCAGGCACTCCACTCGTTTTAGGGCATATACCTACAGTAGATTTCTAGTTTTTGCCATAATGTACACAAAGGTTTTCAGCTTAAAATGTAGGATATGCACATGTGACATATATATTTTTATTTTAGGTATGGTAAAGGGAAATATAAGGGAAGTTGGGGCGTACTGAAGCTGGTCTGAACCCCCCGTCTCTATGTGGTATTAATTGTTTATACTATTTAGCATATCAATAGTAATAGTGTATAGCTTTCAAATATCAAAGTGATGTGATGAACTGTTTGATGTAAAGCGTTTCACACTGACATCTATAGGCTACTCTTTGTACATTGTATCAGAAGAACTTGCCTGGGCAGTGTAGTAGCTTGTGATGTTTGACCAATTATGTTTTGCATTTTTCTGCAAAACATAATCTCCCACACTCTCCCCCTTTCCCCACCATCTAAAGACATGCATGCATTAACCCCCCGACAGTCCTAAGTTTTTAGTCTCACCTTTCGCCCTAAGCACAAAAAAAAAAAAAAAAAAAAAAGCACCAATATGACTGCCATAGAAAAATGATCTAATGGTCCATAATTCCATTTTTTTTTTTATGGTTAAAATGATTAACTTCAGTCCTTACCATACATAGCAAAGTCATTCTGTTTATGAAATTTAACCCCTTAAATTCCAGTTTTTGTGATTAAAAGTTGATTTCAAATTATGGCAAAAATAAAAAATATAAAATGATTTTTTTTCCTTTCTGTAGATTTTTTTGTGGTGGATTATCAGAGCTTGGGAGTATCAAACATTGGCATCATGATTGATTTTATTAGATTTTAAATTTTTGTGTAGCGGCAGATAAAACATTTTTAGTCACACCTTTCGCAAAAAATGCACTGCCATATAAAAATTATATAATAGATAATTAAAACATTTTGGGGGGGATTTCATGATTGACTTCAGTCCTCATCATACACAGCAAAAAATAATTCTGTTTATGAAATGTAGCCCCTTAAATTCCAGTTTGTGTGGTGCATACACATCCAGCACAAACCTCTGCCTCTGCTCAGTCTGGGACCTTTTTCTACTTTGCCCTGATGTGCACATCTCTACATTTTGGATTTGTGCTCATGCAAACACAAACAAACTCATTTCTCAACAAACACTTTCACACCAATTTATGACAACCCTAAAACACACCCAAATCATTTTAGTTCAAAAAATGTTTTTTATTTGCCTTGTAGGCTTGATTTATACAAACACTAATGTGGCCATCTCCAAATTTATTCCTCTGTCTACCATATATGGGGAAATGGTGCTACCTAGGCAAAAACAATTAAAAACAAAAAATTCCAATCCCTCACTATCATGAATCCATGAAATACTGGATACAAATGTGAAATTACATTGCAGTGACAGTGTATAATAAAAATGTTTTAATGGGAGTCAGTGGCACATAAAAGTGTCTTAGGGGTAAAGGTGGGACTATTTTTTTTTTTTACACCTTTTTAAGAGTGATTTTTCAAAAAATAAAATTAAAACAATTAAAATAAAATAAAAACAATTGGCACTGTTGCTCATCTATGTAAACTGAAAAAGCGCTGTCTGAATACTTGACGAGAAACTTTTTAATTAATTTTATGAGCAATACATTTAATACCAAAACTAACTCTTTTTTTGTAATTGGAAAAACATTTATGTATTTTATTATACTTTGAGAAGCCATTCAAATTGCTAGCCTCTGTATTTTTCTCCAGCGACCTTGCTCAGTTCTTGACCCCGGTCAGTAAATGACAGCTTTAATCCCATCCTTGTCATTTCAAATTAAAAACCTCTCATTAAGAAAACTGAAGTGCATGACAACAACACAGACAGACTTTAGTGGGAAGCAGACAAAGCAAAGGAAAAAAAAAAAGGCAGTCTGCAAATCATCTCCAAAAAAAAAAAAAAAAAAAAAAAAAAAAAAAAAAAAAACTGGGCCAGTGAGGGAAAGGAGTGGATGATGACTGAAAAACACAAAATATGTTCCCATACAAGTTGTTGTTTAGTAATAACACCACTGCACTATTTTAGCTTACGTATCTCATGTTGCTGGCTTGTCAGAAAGTCATTTGCACCTAACATGAAAAGTGGAATAAATTGCATACCGTCAACCAGAAGCTGTCATTTTGTTCAGAGATTTGTTTCTACACCAACAGCTAAGACTAGTGTTGAAGTTCAGTGAAATACAGAAGTTTATGAACCTAACCTGCCACGTGGTCTTGGTAATTTTGCAAAATTCATACACATAATAGGCATGCGTAAGCTATAGTATTACTAGTAAATAAAGACAGTGATAATATTGCATTCATGTGGTCTTTGGATGCATAAAGATTGGTTACTGAACTTTGCTCTCTCCACCTTCCTTCAAGCTGCCCTTATATTTGAGTTGAGCCGGTGATTAGCAGCGATGGTGATGCTGTTGCTGACTCACATGCTGACATTTTCTGACACGTCGCTGGACAGTCTCGTTACCACTTGGGAGATTTCAACATGCTCCTGAAGCACTGTGCAGTGTACTGGCATATCAGGCCATGAGTCAGTCATTTTGTGCCATTTAGAGACACTTTGTTCCACTTTAGCGCCGCTCAGTTAAACTATAATTTTGTTCATTTTATCTTAATTTATTCTATTGTAGTGATGTAATGTGGGATTCAGACTGAAAGTATTTAAAATATAACTTTAGCTATGTGTTCAACTCAAGAGAGTCTAGACGCAGCCAAAAAAAGATGTGTTTATACTTTACATAGGCCAGTGTCATAAAGGGGTGGAATGCAGGTGAAAAAGGACCCAAAAACACGACTATGGAAGATGAAACTTTATTGACAAAAACAAACAAACCAAAGTCCAGAAGGGGGAAAATTAAGTCCAAAATCCCAAGAATCCAACATAACAAAAACTAAAATCTAACTTACTATGAATAGGAAACACTGACACTGGGGACTCGGGAACACAGTAGGCTGATATGACAAGACACTGACAATGACACGACAAAGAACTGGCGAAAACACAGGGACTAAAATAAACTAGGAGTAGACAGGTGAACCACATTAGGGCGGGGCAGGCAGTCAAGCAAACGGGAAACACAAGAGGCCTGGTCAGGCCACAAGGACTGACTGCACATCCAAATAAAACACAAGGGAAACAAAACATGGACGCAGGACAACCTGGCCTGTCACGGTACCCAGGGGTGCCACAGAATGCTCATAGTTGGATCATAATTTGTACTCTATGTAACTTACAAATACATTTAGGGTATAGCCTAAATGTCCAAAAGAGACATTATTTCATGTTAGACAGTATAATTGATGCAACATTTTATGTAAGATTGCATTTTGGTTGAGGGAGGTTGAGCTTCACCAGTGTTACCTCAGAACCATCCCATCAGCTGACACCAAAGGCCGAGCATCTGTTCATTCAATTCCTCACCTTCTTTGTATGTAACGTTCTCCACTCACATACATGAAGAATAAACTGAGGACATCAGTAGAACAGGACCTCTGCGTACTGCTGTTCACAATTCCCTCTTACCAATAGTCTCAGTGACAGGTGTCAGCAGTGCTTCATTTGTGATAGCAATCCATCTTTCTATGTTTATTACATCCACAGTCAGAGCTGTCTAAATATCCTTTACTGAAATACATAACCCTGTGTGAACTACGGGGTTTTCACTCGCCCTCGAGCATCTTCACGCACTGCATATCACGCACCTCCTCACGTTCTCTTGCGACTTTGATTGGTGGCTCACTCACTGACGCACGCACTTGTACAGAGCAGAGGAGCGCAGGCCTCACCTGGGCACAACGCCGGGCATCAGTCAGCAGCCTGTTACGGTCAAGCCATGATCCAATCAAGCCTTTTTAGGCTAATGTCAGCCAGTGTAGGGGAGATAGCTCAAACTATAAGTGGACTGTAAGGCACTAGACGTATTTAATCCCACCTTCAACCTGGAGTGTCGGCCAGAACACTGCTTCAAGGCCCGGATGCACAAGCATGAGGTGTATTTGACTTATATTGAGTTGACGTCACACAGCAATGGTAAATAATGGGAGCAGAGACATAGAGAGGCTTCACTGGTCTTGTATTTTTGCCACTGAATAACAGATGATGTTAAAAAACACGTTTCCACACAGGTGTGAGTGTGTGTGTGTGTGTGTGTGGTCCTACAATACAGAAAGAGAAAATAATCAGTACAATGTACCGTTACTAACTGCATTACATCCTTACATATTGCTAAGTTAATTACAGACACATAAAGGCACAAAACACAGGCTAGCCTCTTATAATTCAACACGAACATGTATACATTTTACGTTAACGTTAGCTAACGTTAAGTGCAGGCACAAAGGAGAGCAGGCTAATGTACGGTAACTTAGCAACAAAATAACGTCCCATTAACACTCTTGCATAAAAACGAAAGCAACAGGACAAACTCTACCAACTTAAGCTTACTTTTGCTCATTAACGCACACTTCTGAGAAGTAGGTAGCACTTTAATGTACAGACAGCGGGATGATACACAGTGAGGCTCCTGATGCACTTTTCCTCTCGAACTTTCTACCGCGAATCCTAACTGCACGCTCCGTACGTAATGCTACTTCAAGGACAACAGGAGAATGGGAAAAGTGAGCGCTACTCAGGAAATGGCAGAACTACAATATAAAACTATTAACTTGGGGCCTTTTGTACAGCCAGCAATGGTATTTTATGCCCAAATGTGGACTGTTGGACCACTATGTCCTTCTGTATGTCTGTGTCTTTATTAGGTGAAATATAAAAATCAAATCCAGCATATGTTCTTGTATTTGATGAAAAGAAGGTGACACATGTGTGAATAGTGAATAGTTTGTTTTCCTCCACAGGGGAATCAGAAGTGACTTTTTGTGGGTGTTGCCACTGTTGCCAACTGTATCTATACAGTACATGTGAAAAAACAGATTTTTTTAAATAAAAGGAACAGTTTTGAATATTGTTGTCAACATCACCTTCTTGAAGTAATCATAATAATAAAATAATAAAAACAGTTCTGATAGGGCCTATAAGAGTGTTACGCCCACATTATACATAATAAAAGATGGCTCAAATGATGTATTGGGAGTGAAAGATAAGAATGTAATTTAGGGGTGCTATGGATAAAATAGTGTATGCATCGGGGAGCCCCAAGCCTAAAAAGATTGAAAACCTCTTACATAGGCCTTTTGTACAAGCTACGGAAAGTTACTTTAGCAACTTTAGTGTCAGACTTTATACATTACAGGCTGGTAAATGCCTCAGAGAATACAGCGTGAACTACATGGATCATTATGAAAGTGTCAACAGCTGATGAATCACATAGTTACACATAATAGTACCAGAGTGTGAATGGTTCATTTGCAAGACTACGCATGTGAATTATAGCACATGCAATAAGCCAATTCAGCTCTAGTAGTAAAGCTTGAAAGTGTAGGATATATGCACTGTTCAATAGCACTCACCATCTGAGTTTGACAGGTATTTACATTTGCTACTCCTCAATACAGCAGTGAGGTGCTTTTTTGTCTGTCACGTGACAAATTATTACAAAGTATTTTAAAACGCTACAAAAAGTATATTAATTTGTAGTATTGATATAAGAAAGATGGGTATGGTTTGGGTTAGGGTTAGTGTGAACCCTCAACTCATGCAGTATCAAGAGCTACACCAGACCTTTCCCAGCTAGTCCAATGCTCAAGACCAGTCTAGACTTAATGGGAGGTTCTGGATTCAGATGCTCAATACAAAACTGGCTTTAGACCAGCTTTTACAGGCTTGAAGTAAAAATGACTTCTCCAGACTTTGCTTGTTATGGAACGTCAACAAGTGAAGCTACCGTATCCTCAGTCATAGCGGCAGCTCGACTCCGCTAACTACACAGAGGGTCCTGAGGCCATGCTAAAAGTTTATAATAACAGCAATAATACTGATATCATGGACAGAAACACTTAACTAATGAAAACAGAGATGTGGTGAATTAGGTGCAAAAAGCCTTTAATAAGCTGTGTTTATTGAAGAACTACTAAACTTATTACAGAATACAAACATCTATTCTAAAAAGCAGCAAAAAGCAAAATACAAAAACTCTCATCTTCTCCCAAAAAAATCCTCCAAGTCTCCAGAATCTTCCGACATCTCTCCCCCCTCTCGAATCTTCTAATTCTTCCAATCCCCAGTTTTAAGATGACAGGCCTATATACTTTTCTCAGCATAAGCATTACATTTTTCATTATTAAAGATAACATTTTGTTGGTTGTGGACGTTCTTCATTGGTCCAAGTTTTGCACAATTGCTGATCATGGTTGGCTCGTTGACAACTTCATCATGAGCTGGTAAAATGTTAGGACATGTTCATAAACTGTACACAGTAGTTATCAAAGACTGTACTGGCTGACCATTGCACACTTTTCTCTGTATCTATCTCTGGGGCATGTGAATTTACATTTCTGTGCTAGCTCTCAATAGTTAGAAACTTAAGTATTGGAAGTGGAGGTAGTGGAGCTCCAATTTCTTCAATTTTTTTTGTCATTAAGGTTTTAAAGTTCAGCTGACTGTGATAAACCTGTTTAAATTTTTTAGTCCCTGTCCTGCGTGACGAGGCAAAGGCCAGTAGTTACTGTGATATGATCCTGGAGAAATAGACGAAGGAGAAGATGAATGAATAAATTTGATTTGGTTCGGTACAAAGGGGGTTCCAGATAATGAACAGGCTGAAAAAACTGGAGAAACACAAGCACACTACAAAACTAGGCTGCATGTGTTCTTAGTGACCTTTCCAGTCAATCAAGTGTAGGTAAATTAAAATGAAGGAGCTGGGGACAATAACTAAGTGGCTATGAGTATGCAGTGAAGAATAAGGGCAGCCATCAACAAACAAGTGACCCATTCACTGAGAACAAAGAGTGTGACAAAGTGTGAGAACAAGGAAGAAAGAATGTGAAGAAGAGATCTAGGAGAAAAAGTGAATGGTTGGAGGATGGAGGAAGCATATAGTGTAGGTGTGAAAGCAGAACAAATGGACAGACAGTGAGATGTAGGAGAGAGATGAATGTGTCAGATAGAGAGAGGAGATCCTCCCGGGAACTGGCCTATTTTTCAAATGAATGCAGCCGAACACAGAGCAACGTCACATCTGTGCTCTGAACAAAGCTATAGACCAAACAGGTACAAGCTCCTCTCACTCACGCCCTACACAAATGTACACTAACATACACAGACAGCGTCAGCAAGTGTGGACGTCAAAAAGCACCTGCCGTCAGGTTGTTTGTAAAAGTCAAAGCAAATTGAACAACAAGCAAATGAATGTGACCAAATAGATTAGAATAACAAAAGGACAAGTTAAAGCTATAATTGTTAAGTGGTGTCATCTGGGACACATCATTTTGTTGTGAGCCATCTTTACATGTTTACTATTTACAAGCTTGTCTACAAATTAACCTAAAAACATAATACTGTTTATCAAGAACATGGTGCAACCCAGGATGCTCTCTAAGAGATAGAAGTAGTAGTTCTTTCATATTGCTCTTCCATATTGAAAGGATTGAGCTGTGGTTATGACATTTGTTTTGGATGCTCCCTGGACATCTCTCAGGGGGACTTGTTCCAGACTTGTCTCACTAGAATAGCAGGCCAGGCTGACCCAGGACACACCAGAGAGAGTAAGACTCTTAGCCTTTGCTGGAGAAATTGTCTAGAAAGAGGGAAATTTTGGTATCTATCCTAATAGAAAGAGCTTTATTTGTCACTATGCATATATGGTTACAACAAAATCACATCAGATGGTCAGATGGAGGGTTAGTCCTGAGCCGCTTCCACTATTGGCCGACTTCACGCACTGTTTTTATTGATTGAAACTGGGGTAAACCTACACAGACACAGAAAGAATATGCAAAGTCAACACAGAAAGACCCATTCGGTCCGGCATTTGAACCCGGGACCTTCTTGCTATGAGGTGAGAGTGCTAACCACTGCATCACAGTGTTGTCCTTTACAGAAACAGAGACATTTTGAAGGTACTGAACACAATCCAGTATCCTTGTACCTGCTCCCAATTTAGGACTTGTGATAAACATTTAAATCCCTGAGATATGCCCAGTTTATTTACTATAGACCAGTGGTTCCCAAACTGGGGTACGCGTACCCCTGGGGGTACGCACGATGACGTAAGGGGTACGCAGAAAAAAATTGGAAAATATAATGCAATAAGAGCCACATTACACTGGCATATAAAAACACATATTGTCTGAGGTGCCTAACAAAATATGTGTAAATGCTACCATCTAGTGTTCAGCGAAATTACTGCACTGACAATGTAGATGGGTGTGTCTCGCTAATTGATGGACACCTGGCTATCAAAGTTGCATTTGCCCAACTAGCTGTCGTGGCTAACAATGGACAAATGGCTAAAAACATTAAAACGCCCTTCCAGAGAGACATCGACTGCTACCACAAGCCAGTCCACAGTTGAAGATGCCAGCGACCACAGTTCAGGCAGTTCTTCAAATACAAGGTGTACATCGGGTCAAGATCTAAGCAGTACATCTGTGGCTAGCCAAGCTGCTAGCTTGGCCGTCGACAGCGACAAGGGGTCGGATGTTGAGCCTTGTGATGTGGGGAATGTCGCCTCAGATCGACAATCAAAAAAGCGCAAATATGATGAAAGCTACATTGCTCTGGGATTCACATGCATAAGTACTGGTGGATTTTCTCGGCCACAGTGTGTAGTTTGTGCTAAAGTTTTATCTCCTAATTCAATGAAGCCTTCACTGCTGCGCAGACATTTAGATACAAAACATCCCCATTTGAAAAACAAGCCACGGGAATATTTTGAGCGACAGTTGAGATTACTTAGTACCAGTAAGACTTGCCTAAGGGAGACAGATACTGTCAATAAAAACGGACTACAAGCATCTTACCTGGTGAGTTACCGAGTGGCTAAAACAAGCAAGCCACACACAATAGTGGAGGACTTGATTTTACCTGCCGCCTTAGATATGGTTGGGACAATGCTGGGGGAAAAAGTGACCATTATTTTAATTTGTCCGAACATTTGCATGATGAGGAGTTTCTTACAGGCCTGGCCTATCTGTGTGATATATTTTCTTGCCTGAACGAACTAAATCTCGGATTACAAGGGGTTTCAGCAACCATATTTCATGTGCAAGATAAAGTTGAGGCCATGATTAAGAAGTTGAACCTCTGGGTAATCTGCGTGGACAACAACAAAACAGAGGTATTTCCTTTGCTACATGACTTTTTGTGCACAAATAAACTTGCTTTGACAAACAGTGTGAAAAGCGACATTACCGCGCACCTCAGCGAACTGGCTGCACAGCTCCGTCAGTACTTCCCTGAATCTGACGGCTCAGATAGCTGGATACGTCACCCGTTTAGTGCTGTGCCTGCTGTTTTGCCGACAGCTGAACAGGAGAGTCTAATTGAAATCGCAACAGATGGATCCCTAAAAGTTGAATTCAGTCAGAAGCCACTTCCAGATTTCTGGATCGGACTGTGCGCAGACCAGCCTGCGCTGGCCAAAGGCGCTGTCAAGACTTTGATGCCCTTTGCGACAACGTATTTGTGTGAAAGTGGATTCTCAGCTCTGACAAATATGAAAACAAAATACAGAGCAAGACTTTGTGTGGAGAATGATTTAAGACTGAGACCTTTTCAAATTGTGCCAAACATTACAGAGTTATGTGCATCTTCCCAAGCACACCCTTCTCATTAAAGCTATGGTTCACTACTTTAAATACATAATGTTCTTTTATGTCTGTAATTTTCATAAAGAAATGTTTGGCAATAGTTCTACAGGCTACAGTTTGGTAGGTTATTCAATATTCAAAAAGTAAACTAGTGTTGCTCACTAAATAAGCTGAAATGTAATAATAAATATAATTTGGTGAGAAATAATTAACTGTTGTAAGACATTTTATTTGCTACCAGGGTTGCAAAAATTTTTAAGGGCACGTAAGTAGGGGGTACATATCTTGGGGTTAAAGACCTGAAGGGGTACGGGACAGTGAAAAGTTTGGGAACCACTGCTATAGACCAAAGGTCACTGCATTCAATCAAGCATTCACCTCTGATGGTCATGGTCCAAATATCTTGAGAGTATGATTTGTTTTACAGAAAAGAGCTTTGAAGATTATCAGTAAAAAGTCATTATAGAGATCCTTCTAACACATTGTTGGTAAAATATAAGTTACTTTCACTAAATTTTATGATTAAGTTGACTTTAAAATATTACAAACAATAATATACAAAAATTATACAAAATATAAATATTTTAACTATAACTATTAAAAAAAATGTTTGAAAAAAGAGTAAGCACTTACCATTTGAAAGGAACAGAAGTTTAAAAAAACCTAGACTAAAGTGATGGAATGAAATATTGCAGGATATGGTGTAAAATTATGGAACAACCTCAATAGAGAAACCAAGGAATCAAGGTCACTTAATATATTTAAAAAAAAAATTAAATCAACTGTATTAAATAGTTATCAAAATGTAAATTAAAGTAGTGGTCTGTGCTAAAGTTTGTGATGAAGTTTAAAAATCAAATTCAGTTATTTCGAGAGGCTAAAATAAAAATTAAATGTGAAATGTAAATTTTTTTGTTAAAAAGAGGCAGAAAATATAAGATTTATTCTTCTCTCTGCTCCTTTTCATTCAAACTTCATGCTGTCATGTAAACATATTTCTGCTTTTTTTCCCTTTCTTTTATATAATGAATAAAATAAAATAAATAAAATAAAATAAATCAATGGTGAATCTGTAGTCCAAGGTATAATTAGCATGAATTTTACTCCTTTTAGAAATTCCTTTACTCAATATACACCAGAAAGTCTGCACTATAACTGCTTGTTTTTTCTTAGGCTAATGAGACAATTGCCTTGAAGTAAAGGAAGTATGTAATTATAGCAATTTTGAAAGCTTTTGATTAAAGCAAATGATAATATTCCTCATTAAGGAGATCTAACTGTGACTTGAATCAACAGTGGCGTTAAGAATAAGACTTAGCACACATACTTACACTTTTATATATGGTTTGTCTGTAACTTACATCTGTGCAAAGTGTGTGACTTCTGGAAGTAGTTCCTCATTCATGCAGTGATTTCCAGTACAGAATCATGCCTTTGAGGGTGCGAAGATTATAAGCCTTCTTCTTCTTCACCTATCTTTCCCTTTAGCAAAATCCCAATCTGTTTTCATTAGTATCATTTTACTTTATGAGATGTGCTGCTGCCATCAAATTCAAAATTAGCTTTTATTTTACATAAAATGATAAAATAGATGTGTCGGTACCTGATTTGTTGTTTATAGTCTACTGTGAATAAAAGAGGGTATTATGAGATTTGCTTAGCCATGAACAACAATAACCTGGACACTGTGGCATTCCCAATGACACTCGGACAAAAAGACAGTAGTGTCATACTGCCAGCACAGTTTCCATGTAAAAAAAAAAAGAAAAAAGTTGCGCCGTGACATTTTCAGCATGACATTTGTCTGTGGCACCATCTGTGGAGCCAACTGGTCGGTGTCAACAACAAACCACCAAATTGCCCACTGATAAGAACACACTCATCACCATCTAACCACATATTGTATCCATTTAATGCCAATCAGATGGGAACAGGCCTCATCATTGCCATCTGTATCTTTCTATGACCAGAAAACAAAAAATGATTAACTAACTTGTTTTCCTGAAAATCAACCAGTCCTGATGTTTGTTGCGTTATTACACGTTATTATATGAAGACTAAATTGGCTAGAAAGTAATTATCACATGCAGAGGAGCTCCAAATAGGACAGTAAATAGCATTATATTGTGTTAAAATGACAACAGCATAGCAAATGTAAAGAAATGCAGAGCACACGTTGAGGGACAAGGCTCTGTTACAATGACAATATGGATCCTCCATTTAATCCTATAGTGGAGTCATTCACCTTCATGAACTAGTGAATCAGGTCTCAAGCAGGACTAAACCAAAAAAGTCTGACACCAAAATGTATACATTTGAATTTATTGTCTATCCATTACTATGAGTTACTATGAACAGAGGTGAGATACACCCTGGACAATGGCCAGGGCAGCATACGTAGATATTCATTCATTCATTCATTCATCTTTCGCCTATTCCTGTTAGGGGTCACAGGTGACTGGAGCCTATCCCAGTTACTTTGGGCCGTAGGCGTGGTACACCTTGGACAGGGGCCAGCTGGTCGCAGGGCTGACGCAGAGACAAACACAGACAGACAACCATTCACTCTCACATTCATTCACTAGGGGCAATTTAGAGTCACCAATTCACCTAACACATGCATGTCTGTGGACGGTGGGAGGAAGTCGGAGAGAACCCACAGTAACACGGGAAGGACATGCATCTCCACCCAGAGAGGAGATCGAACCCACAATCTCCTTGCTGCGAGGCAAGAACATTAACTGTTCGCATAGAGAGATACTATTTCCAAAATTGCCTTCTTTAAAAGGGGATATATTATGCTTTTTTATTTTCTTTTACAACCTTTAAATACATTATGGGCCAGATTTATCAAAGCTTTGCATGCACACTAAAGAAATAAGATGGAGCAAACCCAAGCGCAGGTGCGGTTAGTGTCTCTTATAGGAGCTAAATGAGCGTGCACAGATTTTGCTCTGGTGACTCTATAAATATGCAAAACGAGACGTTCATTTAAGGTGGAGAAAATGTAAATGAAATGACTTTGCGGTCGCTATTTGATTTATCACAAGTACGAGAGCTGAAAGTGTGTGTAAATTTAGTTTTTAGTAAGTTTTGCAGAGGACAGAGTGCAGCTTTTAGTGCAGAGATCGGGAATTGAAAATAAGTTATAATGCTTTAAAAGAGTTCATTTACACAGATACAACAATACTGTGTTGATGTGAAAGCAGAGACAACAAAGAGACAGACTTTACCTGCAGCACTTTTACCTTGATTCTTGCTTTTATTCCACTTAACTGCAGACTTTAGAACTCATGTCTCTGAGATTTCTGTCTGTGTGTCATGAAAGACAAGACACAACTCCAGTGAAAAAACATAACAAACATGGTATTTAGCTCAAATAATGACTACAAACTAAGACAAAATTTACCTAGCCTTTATTATAGTGGCCATCATATCAGTGGCTGCATTTGAGAACTTTCCCTGAAGACATGTTGTTGTAAGCTATTGAGGAAGCGTTGGACTTCTTAATTGGAATCATACCACTTTAAAGTGTGTAGTTATTGTTTACAGTTTTCTCATCATACACCCATAAAACAATTTGTTTTGTATAATGAGGTCATGTTGATTTTGATATAGATATGATGCTGCCAGACACTTGTTTCCATGGTGATATTTGAGGGCCGATGTGAAGCCAATTATGGTAATTTTCACACTTCAAATACCCGCATATGTCTCAAACAGAAAGTAATATGCTGTGAAATGCGCATTGCAAATGTTATAAATATATAAAACAATAGTGAAATTCTGATCACTGCAACCGGCTCCTTCTGCAGCTAGAATAGGCTCCAGCCACCTGCAGCTCCACTAAAGCTGAGGAAGATGAATGAATCAATCAGTTCATTCATCCTTTTGAAACTAAAATGCTGCACTTGAGCTCACAGAGAGAAATCACACCAAGATTGAGTCTGGTTGTTGATGCACAAGTTAAAGCAAAATGTAGAGCGGGGAAAGCTGACAACATGATGATAGTTTAAGGCAGTTTTGAGAGGGAAATCATGATTCTCAATGCAAACCAAATATTTTTACGTGAAACATTGTGAAGTGTAAAATAGTTATTTGAAAATCACATAGCATTATATTGTCAAAATGTTGAATACTATTTTTTTTCTTGCACAGTCAAAATAGTAGGTCAAATAAATTTATTTACAGATGTTAATTAAAAACATACTGTATTTTTCGCACTATAAAGTGCATCGGATTATAAGGCACACCTTCAATGAATGGCCTATTTTAAAACTGTTTTCATATATAGGGCGTACCGCATTATAAGGCTGCATAGAATAGAAGCTACTATAGTGGCTGGGGTTGCGTTATGCATCCACTTGATGGAGCTGCGCTAAAGGGAATGTCAATAAAACAGTCAGATAAGTCAGTCAGTCAAACTTTATTAATAGAATACAAACCAGCATTCTTACAACTCCTGTTCACTCCCAAAACAAGTTAGTGCATTCACAATACAGTACCGTACGTACCGGTAGCTCTTATTAGCGCTGCCCTCGTTGAAAACAATGTATTTCCAACTCCATTTGTTACAGTTCAAAGCTACATGAACAGCGAGCGCTCAGTTTTCTGTCCCCTCAATGTCGCAACTCTTCTACTAGATGGATCAAAGGCCGCGCCTCCTTGTTCTTTTGTGGACAGGATCCATAAACAGGCCTATGGCACACATGAACAGCTGGGACTGGAATTCCCATTTACCGTTTTTACCGCTGTCACTTCGGCGACCCCTCCTGAATACGGTAGCCATAATTAACCAACATTGATCCATATATAAGGTGCATCGGATTATAAGGCGCACTGTTGGTTTCTGAGAAAATTAAAGGCTTATAGTGCGGAAATACGATAGATATATAGGAATTCCTACCATTGTTGCTATTTAATAAAGGTACTCCAGCTTTAACCCACCGCCCAAAAAGCAAGCACACACTTTAGCACACAACCTCTGAGTGGAGTCTGCATGTCCTCTCTAATCTAAATAGCTCATAGTGACTCGATGTAAAAGTGAATTGTTGTCTGTCATAAATAATCCAAAAATAATATGACTGTGTTTCTAATAAATACATATGACAAGTGAGTACAGTGTCAGCTTACCTTCTTATCCAAATCTGTCATCGTCCTGCCCCCAAACCCCCATCTGCCTGTCCTCTCCTGTGTCTCTCCTGTCTGTTTTTCTCTGTCGATATGTCAATAGCTAACTCTGGCCCACTCTGACAAGGCCAACACACAAAAACACAGAGCAGACACTGGGACACACAGCAGCCCATAGCGACCTTTACAAGCTAGATTACATGACTAATTGAATCTAAATTATCCAGCGGCTAATGGAAAGGAAGTATCTAATTTGACTTGTACGTCACATTATTCCACGTAGCTGTAAAGGGGATCAGAGAACAAAGACATGCTTTAAGTTCAAAACACCATTAAATCATGTTGTCTCGACAAGTCAAAGAAAACATACATCTACTGTGTACTAAGGCTAGAGTCATTCATATATATTGATTGTAAACTGACAAACCAGTGAGGCGTTCAGGGACACTCAGTAAAAAACATAGATACTGATTTCTCATGTCTTCTGAGAGATGCACTATTGGCATATACATTTCTTATTGGTATGCTTTCTCTAGCATGTGTGGATCTGAGATTAACACTAGGCAGGCAAAGAAGAACAATGTGACAAAATATGATAAAAAATAGTGAACTTTAACGTAGAACTTTAAAATAACAATTGACTTGTTTTATACAAAAATTAAGGATAGTTTTGTTTATTTGCCTGAAATTATTTATACCCCTAGCAAATTCTGACTTAAAGTTACTTTTATTCAAGCAGCAAGTTTTTTTTTTTTTTTTTTTTACCAGAAATGACACACGCTTCTCCCAGAAGATAATAAGATGATGTGCAAGAGGTATCATTGTGGAAAAAAAATAAAATTCTCAGCTTTTTTTTTTTTTACATTTGAATAAAAAGTGGCATGCCATTATTCATACCCTTTGCAAACTGTCCTGGTTTAGTCACAAATCACCTCTGCGTTTGTAAAATCCTACAAATCGTTATAGGTCATTTTGACAAATTTAACTACAGGAACTTTTGTAACATTTACAACTGACTGTGTGAGTGTGTATGTTTGTAGGCATACGTACCAACTATTCAGTAAATGTATTAGGTTTGTCAGTTTTTTTCCGCAAAAAGATAATAAAAAAGTAGCATATGTTCACAATTCAGCAACAGTCATTTTGTTATTGCATTTGTGGTCAGTTATTACATTTACAGTCAGTCATGATATTTTCCACAAATGTAAGAAACTACTGCAAATGCTAATAGTAATGTGGAAAATGTTATTATGTTTGCAGTGGCAAACAGCTGTTATAGTTGTGGGTCTATTACATTTAAAACATACACATTTTTATTACATTTGTGGTTTATTAGGTTTGTGGGGATTATTACATTAATGGGTGTTACAGGTTGAGTGGGTTCTTTTTTTTTTTCAAAGTGTGTTTTATACAGTCAGTTGAATCCAGAGTTTGTTTAATCTGTCCCCATTTGTTCCAAATTATAAGACTCACTGAACCACATTCATTTCAAGATTTAATTAGTTCACCATGTTAGTTTACAAATTGTGAAGACAGGAATGGTTTCTATGTTGTGTCAAATTGCTCCGTAAGACACACTATACGAATGCACTTTAAAAACTAGGATTTATGTCACATGTAGGCTCTCTAACATTGTTGATAACTGTTTAAGATTAGACTTATTTCCCCCAGGATCAATA
This sequence comes from Bostrychus sinensis, assembly GCA_020698575.1. Taxonomy (NCBI): domain Eukaryota; kingdom Metazoa; phylum Chordata; class Actinopteri; order Gobiiformes; family Eleotridae; genus Bostrychus; species Bostrychus sinensis. Next base: position 41,230,185 of record CM036239.1, on the reverse strand, counting down.
TGAATGCTGAATATGACTACAGTCAAAGCTTATCTCTGACATTTAGCATACCTTTCCCATAATCCCCCTTCTGTATTGATGAGTGAAGTATGAGAAGGTGACAGGAGGATCTCAGAGGAACCGTCCAGGATTTTCACAGTGCCATATAAAAGGTCTGGCTCCATGTCACCCCTGAGCTGCTCCTGTGCAGATCACATCACAGTATTTCTGCTGACACTGTGCAGCCAATTTAAGGTCCTCTCACTCACCTGAGCCTCCAATTAAATCCTGTCTGACCTCTGAGCTAATGGCTGCCACTGGGACATGGATCTGAGGCCCAACTTTGACAACCTGACAATGGTCTGGACTGATTAGGCTTTTCTGTTGTTTTTTTGTTCAGTCTCGGTCAGAAATGCTAGGAAAAAGTGCTTTGCTTTGTCATTTATTTACACAATGTTTTATTAAGAAAGAACTATAGGGCAAGTGATAGTAATTGACTCTATGTAAAAACACAAATTCTCTATCTAATAATAATAGTATAGCATAGTTTAGTACAGTATACATTGTGTACAGTTACAGTACAGGTGTAAGACAATATCTAAATATCTATGTATTGGGATATTTCATTTGGCGATATGAATCAATATCAAAATCTGCTGTATTGATACTATGTGTTTTATATATTATACTTTTTTATATTTTATAAAAAAATATTTTGGCAGCTCTTTTGTTGTTTATTTAGAGAAGCAATATAGTGGCAGTAATCACTCTTTATTGATTATTAATTAAAATGTATTTCATACTATTTTATGCATGTAGTGGAGTATAAGTATGTAGGTGAGGTTTTCTAAAATCTTATTGTCGCAGTATGTCGCCTTCGTTACAGTATCGTGATATATCGATGTTGTATCGTGATGCTTTTATTGTGATACATATCATATTGCCAGATTCCAATACACAGCCCTAGTGGAGTATAATGGAGTATAGTAAAGTATAACATAGTGTAGTGCATAAAGTTGACTCCATCCAATCTGTTTTCCTTATAAAAGCTTGAATCAAAACCAGGTGGGATTTCCACAAGCTATTTCTTCAAATGCATTTATTTTAGCAAACCACCTGTTTCTTTTCTATTTCTCTGCTCCCTTCAGGGTTTGCCAAAGTGAATCATCTGCCTCTATCTAACCCTATCCTCTGCACCATTTTCTCTCACACAACCTCATGTCCTCTTTTACTACATCCACAAATCTCCAACCTGGTTTTCGTCCAATCTCAGCATCCTTCTACCGATATATTTCCTACCCTCCTCTCTACACATCTGAACCAGCTCAATCTGGCCTCTTTACCTTCTGCTTTATCTCCAAAACATATAACTTTATATTTTTTATTTTTTATATTTTCTTTAGTTACTTGAGAGAAACTGGATGATAGAATGAAAGAAATAATTAAAAGTCCAATAAGATAAAAAACAAACAACACTTGTTCGTATACCTCATACATCACATTATGTTTTAGTGCCTCTTGTAACAATGGTATTAGGACTGCACGATCTGGAGAAAACATGCAATATTCAATATGTTTCAATGTTGAAAATTGCAATAACAATATTACTGCGATATTTGAAAATAGAGCCTACTTTTCGAACATAGTAAGTTAAATTCACTACATTTCACAAAAATGTAAGTTCCTGTATTTACAAGTCAAAACAGCGACAAAATCAAAACTTAACCCAGACAAAACCAGGAGTAAAACAAGGCTAAGCTGTGACTAAATTAATTAAATTACCACTAAAACTGGACTTTTTAAACATTTTTATTTAGTCACAACACATGTTCTTTTAAGGCTCTGGTGGAAAATGATTCTTCAGTGTAAATCTCTGTCAGATGGAAGACCACAGCGTTATTGCCATATATTTAGATTCTTGCGATACGGATATTGCGTTTGCTGATATTGCGATAACGATAATTTTGCAATATATTGTGCAAAATGGTATCTTACACAAACTCATAATTATGTTTGTATGTACTGCTAAAAAGATAAGTGATGATTAATAAAGCAATTAACAACCTAGAGTCATCAAGGAGCGGGGGTGGCAGTAGCTGTAGGCAGTTGGTAGAGATGCTTGCCCACTAACACGAAGGTTGGCAGTTCGAGCCCAGCCACAGGCATACTGTTGTTGTGTCCTGGGCAAGACACTTCACCCACCTTGCCTGTATAAATGTGTCAGTGTTTGGTGGTGGTCGGAGGGGCTGCAGGTGCAAAATGGCAGGCACACTTCTGTCAGTCTGCCCTAGGTGAGTGTGAGAGAGGAGTGAATGAATAATGGACCAAATGGTAAAGCTCTTTGAGAAACTTGAAGCTTGTAAAGTGCAATATAAATACAATTAATTCTTATTATTATAGGGAGAAAACAGTAGAAGGAAAGTAGCACTGTGAGCCTAACACAATACACAATATGCAGTTTTATATTGTGAGTTATAATGTAAAGAACATTTACCCCTGAACTAGAAGCTCTTCAAGTTTAACCCCGTAGAACCCAGACATAGAAATATTTGTTGGAAAAAAAATCATCCGTGCTAAATTTTAGTCAATGGGGATGGGTAAGAACAAAAATTTGTCAATATTTTTGGTAAGCAGCAATCATGAATTAGTTAATACATTTTAAAAAAAGACTCCTACTTTTTTTGCCATGACCTTTGAATTATATGCTGCATATTTGCAACAGCGGGTGCTACGGGATTAAGTCCAAGTCTAGGCATAATACATACGCATCTTTACCATTGCAAGATTAGGCCAGTGTCTTGGCAGAGGTTAAGCTCTCCTGGTTCAGGTGTATTTTTGTAAACTGATACATCTTTCTTTGTTAATTAAAAAAAAAAAAAACTAAGCCAGGCTGATACAAGATACAAGAAACTGGGCCTTAGCCCCTGTCCTCATCAGAACAGATTGACAGACAGAAGGACCTTATAAAAGACAATGTGCTAATGCAGTCTCAGATCCTGTGAACCAACTCCACTCAGTGTAAAAAAAAAAAAAAAAAAAAAAAAACGATCCACCAATCTGCTCTTGTCAAGTTCATTGCCAAAAACCTAAGAAGATGTTAACGTATGATGGCAGACAATAATTATGTGTCTTTTTGGTTTTTGGATTCTGCAGGATTTCTCTCTGGCCTTTTCTTTGTCTTTGCCCCTACCCCCTCAGTGCCAGGCCAGAGGTATAATCAGAGGGAGCAGCTGGCGACGTCCCGGTTGATTTACAGTGGGCTTCAGAAACCTTTCATATCTGAGCGACTAATAGGCCAAGTCCGAGAGCCCACCATCAGAACAAAGAGCTAACACTTACACAGCATGAGAGACTGACTACAGAGACAACTGCTGCAGAGATGTGAGGAGTAGAAAAGAGAAGTGCACCAACCCAGACAAAATCTACATGCAATAGAGAGCAGAAAACTTATTTTAGGCCATTCAAAGTGTCTCTATCTGCAGAAAGAAGATAAAATAGAGACTCAGAAACTATATGCCTACTGTATAATCATTTACTCAAACAAATTTTTGTTTGTCATTACAATCAGTCAAGAGCAAATGGCCCACAATTAACAAAGTTTTAAATTTGTACTTCAAAGTATTATTATTCAAGTAGAAGAAAAAGCAGTAAGCAAAATAGATATTCATGTAAAAGTAAAAAAAAAAAAAGAAAAATATTTGGTGAAAAAACTACTGACGTACTGAGTAAGTTAATGTAAATTTTGAACATTATTTTTAATATTAATGACAAAAAATCTAAAATAATAATCAATAAACAAAATATGACTAAAACATTAGAAGGAAAAAAATAACAAAAAAAAAAACAATACATAAGTAACATAGAGACATGGGTAGGGTTGAGTAAGAGTATTTGTAAGAGTATTGTAATAATATTGCTCAAGTATAAGTAAAACACATGTTGCAATAAAACAATTTTTAAAAATACAATTTATTCCAAATTTATCTAATCCAGTATTATTTTTAAATATGCAGAAGGTAAAGACAGAGTCAGCCCTGTTATGAAGCTACAAACACATAAACATGAACTTTGTACTGAAATATAATCCGCAAAATAAAGTAATACATACACAGATAATATTTTCTGGCTAGAAAGTAAATTATTTTATTTCACTAATTTTGTCAAAAATCTTCTTTTTCCTCAAGGCTCTGGGTTTTATGAAAATGTCTGAGGCTGCTGGAACACAATAAAAAGCAATTAGCATCTGACAGAAGATTTTTCTTTTTTTTTTTTTTTTTTTGGGGGGGGGGGGGGGGGGGGTTAATTTAATACTGAACACTGATGTCCGTTCATTGCTACAATTACACTTTCTTTCATTTTGAGGTATGGCAATACTGTGTAGTATGGAAGTTGTAATTTAAATTGTCCATATGTTTTACTCTTGGCTTAGGCCTGTTACCTCTATGTCATCAGCCACTTACACTCTCTTTATCATTTTGTCAAATTCAACTGTAAACAACACTAATACTAGGTTAGCCCGTGTCTTATTTGCAGTTGGTTTGCTCCCATTTGGATCCATTGATAGCTATTACACCCTCTCCACAACTTCCTCACAAATCCACACATCAGTGCAGTCAAAAGTACAAAATCTTTTTGTATTGCCAAACCCTCCACAGGGCAGCTTTATTTGGGACACAGCTGTTGTCCCGCACACCTGTGTCCCATCCTGACCTGTGTCTGGATCCACATCTGCCCCTCATCAAACCCAACCTTTAGACTTTATACTCTGTCTGTGGAGTCTGCCTCTGTCTGACTCACTGCAACATCTGTGGATAATGTCTAACTGGTTATACTGTTTTTGAGGGTAAGGGGTAGTGTTTTGACCAGAAAAAAACAAAAACAAAACATTAATGTAGCTTTACCATGATAAAATCCTAAGAAATTGACTTGTTGATTTGAGGAAACAGACAATAACTTCAAACTGAGACATTACTGGCCTAAAATTGATTTCCCCCAAGATGAGACCTTCACTGTCAGAGTGGAAGGATGTAATTATCACAGAGGTGAGCCATAGACAGTCTTTTTCACAAATGAAAGGCCAATCTGATTTCAATTTGCCAACAGGAGGCATATTTTAATGCCAGGTGTAAACAAAAGGCTATCTCCAAAACATTTCAATCAGACACAGTAATGGTCAGAGTAAACAGCCAAAAATATACTGTAAATAAAGTACAAGTATGGACAGTGACATAGTACATAAAGTCATTACTATTCACTACACATAACACATAATTTTGATACTTGGGACTCGACTCAAGCTTAGGCCTCAATGACTCGACTTGGACTCGAGTCACTGAGGGTTCAGACTTGGACTCGAGTCACTGAGGGTTCAGACTTGGACTCGTCTTTTCTTTTGTCTGGTTTGCTTTTTATGTTGAAAGCAGAGACAGTGCCACATTTTATACAAAGTCTATGCAAAAAACAAATATAATTGAATGCATTATGAAAAAGGTTTATAAGAAACTCTGTCCTGGCTCAGACTTGGACTCGCTCTCATTTCATTTGGACTCAACTTGAATTGATTTGGGCTGCACTAGGACTCAACTCGGCACCTCAGCTGAAGAAGACCTGACTTGGACTCTGGCGTGGACCAGTCTTGGGTGAGCTGGACTTGGACGCAAAGACTGAGGACTTAAGACTTGACTCGACTACAACCCTGCACCATGCACTATTCTCTGACACAGCTAAGTAGAATTACTACAGGGTATATCATAAATCAAAATGTCAGTGCTGCAGAAGGTAAACACAAGGCTGCATACAGTATATGAATATTTCAGATTATAATTAGCTCACACGAGTTTAGTGTGACTCACAAAGTGCTACAACATAACGCAAAAACTACTTGGCAGGTTCTGCTTTTTCTATTATTGGCACGTTTCCTCCTCATACTCACTGACTACAAACATCATCCAAACTAAAAAAAACATGACAGGATCCCAGTTTTTTAATGTTCCTGGACATACAGTAGGTGTATAGATTCAGCAATTGCTATTCTGTGTTAAGACTGTGTCTATGTCTTCTCTGCATTACTGTGGATTCTCTCCAGCTTCCTCCCAGCATCCAAAGACATGCGTGTATATAAGTAAACTGATGAATCTAATCACCCATAATTATAGCATAGTAAGTATGAATGGTTGTGTCTTCATGGATGGAAGTGAGTGTACAGCATGTTAGCCTTGCAGTGACAGCAGTGTGCAAAGATGGCAGCTGGCTTTGTCTCATGAACGCTTCTCATTAATCGACCCCAGATTAGAAACTATAGAAAAATACTATAGATGCAATGTCCAAAAAGAAAAAAAAAAGGGCAGATTGAGAGTTTGGAGGCCTGGCAGAAGACCAAATACATTTATTTTATTTATTTGTTTTCCTAACAACAATTTTTAGTGTAGCAATATTTAGGTGTATGAAATTAAATAAAATATGAAAAAAAAGTGCAAATATTTGGGCACACTTATAAGTTTGCTGATTTGAATGCATGTAGCTTCTCAAAATGGATTACTTGCAACACAAAACTTGTTAGATTAGTTAGTTAAGCCTTGAACGTCATAGACAGGTGCATTAAATAATGAGAAAAGGTATTTAAGGTGGTAATCTGGAAATGGAAGGACACAGGCAAAGCTGATGTTAAGGCCAGATGTGGCAGGCCAAGAAAAATACCAGAGAGACATAGACAGGGAATGATTAAAGACAACCCACAGATCACCTCCAAAGACCGACAATCATCCTGCTCCTGATCCAACATCATCCTGCTGCAGGTGGTGTTTCTGTACATCGTTCAACAATTCAGAGCACTTTGCAAAAAACAGCTGTATGAGAGGGTGATGCCACGCCACAAGTCGCCTGGAGGTGGCAAAAGCTCTTTTAGACAAGCCATATTCATTTTGGAATAATGTGGTGTGGCCTGTGGACTGCTGTGTGGCTAGTTCAGGTACAGGGGCCCTTGTTAAAGTTGAGGGTCGAATGGATTCCACCCAATTTCAACAGATTCTTGAAGACAACGTTCAAGCATCAGTCACAAAGTTGAAGTTATGCTGGGGTTGGGTATTCAAACAACACAATGACCCAAAACACATCTCCAAATCCACAAAGGCATTTATGCAGAGAAAGAAGTATAATGTTATCGAGCGGCCATCACTGTCCCCAGACTTGAATATCATAAAATCTATGAGTTGATTTAAAGCGGGCTGTCCATGCTCAGAAGCCATCAAATCTCAATGAAATGAAGATATTGCTGTATCCATAAGGTATTTATCAAAATGAAGTTGCTGATCCAAATGCCCAATGACTTATGAATTAAAATAATTATAATTTTCAGGGGTGCCCAAAATTTTACATATAACTGTAGTTGTTATGAGAGATGAGGATGCAGAGGATAGGGCTAAACAGAGGCAGATGATTTTTTTGTGGCGACGCCTGAAAGAAAACAGACAAAAATAAATATATCCTGATCTTATACAACTTCAAGATAGCAGCGTGCACAAACCAATGCATCTTGATTCACCTTTTTTAATCAGAAACACATCCCTGTACACATTAATTACTCTTACAGTGGCATCAAAAAGTATCTGAAGCTTTTGGAATTTCTCATATTTCTGCAAAAATCACCATCAAATGTGATCTGATCTTTGTCAAAATCACACAGATGAAAAAAACCTGTCTGCTTTAACTAAAACCACTCAAACATTTATAGGTTTTCATATTTTTAATGAGGATAACATGCAAACAATGACAGAAGGGGGTGGAATAAGTAACTGAACCATCACATTTAATATCTGGTTGCCCCCCCTTTGGCAGCAATAACTTCAACCAGACTCTTCCTGTAGTTGCAGATCAGTCTGACACATCGATCAGGATCAATCTTAGACCATTCCTCTTTACAAAACTGCTGCAGTTCAGTCAGATTCCTGGGATGTCTGGCATGAATCGCTGTCTTGAGGTCATGCCACAGCATCTCAATGGGGTTCAAGTCAGGACTTTAACTTGGCCACTCCAGAACATGTATTTTGTTCTTCTGAAACCATTCTGAAGTTGATTTACTTCTGTGTTTTGGGTCATTGTCCTGTTGCAGCATCCATCCTCTTTTTAGCTTCAACTGTCAGACAGACGGCCTCAGCTTTTCCTGCAAAACATCCTGATTAACTTTTGAATTCATTTTTCCATTAATGATTGCAAGTTGTCCAGGACCTGAGGCAGCAAAACAGCCCCAAACCTTGATGCTCCCTCCACCATGCTTCACGGTGGGGATGAGGTGTTGATGTTGATGAGAATGTGAGAAATTCCAAAGGCTCCAGATACTTTTTCATGCCACTGTATGTAACACAAAGAGCCACAGGTAACTGCACACACACACACAACGGGCCCGTAGTGTCACATTTCTCAAATTAAAGTCACACATGATACATACAGCAGCCACTCACGCACAGACACTTCCTGTTCCTCTCACCTCTCACGGTTGCTAGGGAACAGCACATATCTCCAGTTTGTTTACACAGACACAAGGAGAGTAATATGGTTCTTCTCAGACAAACACCCATGACATGATCTCCACACATCCAAAATCAAAACAGAAACCAAAAGCCAAAAGTCCAGCATAAGGCCACTGTTTGGAGGTTCAGTGGTACAGGATCTCAAATTGTCTTTATCCAACAACAGCATGGGTACATTTATATTTGATTCCCGGTGCCTGGAAAGGTTTAGCTGGTTTTGTTAGAGAGGTAATGGGATTTTGATGAAAAGTTCAGTAGTTTATTTATGCTAATCTCTGCTTTCACAAAATTTTTACAAACAATAGTGATTGCGCCTACTTTAAGCCACTTGTTTTTTTTTAAAGGGAATACATTATGCTTTTATTGTCACCTCTAGAACATTAACGGTTTTAATAATTTATCTGGTATGGCTGCCATAAAGAAACAGATGAAGAGACCAGCAGAGGGCAGTGTGTTGCCATCTTTGAACACAAACAGAGGAAAAAAGTTTTTTATTTCCTTTTTTTTTTTTTGGATGATGCCATAATACAACAAATTAAAAAATAGCTGTAAGGAATCAGTCGAACCAGAGTTATGCACAGTTTTTCAGATAAATGATTGTCCAGACTGGATGTAGAGGGCATGTTGATTGGTCAGTGCTTTCTGGAGTGGGCGGGGCTTCGTGGGAGAGTGTTCTGAGGTCTCAGGATGGCTGTGTCAGAGAATAAAGGATTACTTAAACATGCGTGAAAGGAGCAAAACACAATTCCGGGTGTATTTTTGATGAGGCAACATTATAACATGGTAGAAAGTTCAGAAAAGTCAATTTTGCATCTCACTAATGGGTTCTTATATGACTCACTTGGTTGAGGAAAGATTAAAGAAAATAAAAGTTTTGGGGCTAGATCTGGACTGGATGATCCTTTACCATTGTGAGATAGGGCCAAAGATACCAATTCCAGCCCCACAGGGTCTGTAAGAGATCAAATGATTAGTTTTAGTGAATTCTTTACCATTGTGATCTATTTTGTGGTTCAATAGATAGAGCATTTACCCTGAATTAGAAGATTGCCACTTCAGGTATGAGCACGATATTTTTACATGCCTTGGTGGAGGTCTGCACTCCCCAAATGCATCTTGTTTTATTTGCTTGTGTCTTATCATACAGATGATTCGACAATATTTATCAGTGTCTCTTTTGATTCAATATTTATGTCTTTCTTTTTCTTTTGGGGCTGTTCATTTTCCTTGTTAGCAAGAGCCATTAATTTAATGTTAAGAGGTATAGAGCAACCAATGCGGGCTAAATCAATATTAAGTGATTAAACAGCTTTCCTCAAATAAAAGAGAATCTTATTTTATTGCACTCGAATCCTCTTTTGTTAAATGAACAGAGTGCCATTAATCATCTCAGTTAAGATAAACCCTGAGGGAGGCACCAATAAAATCCTGCCTGAACTTTTCATTTCAACATCACCAACACACCCATAAGACAAATGAGACACTGGTCCAGACTTGTATTGTATAATAATATGGTTATGGTGCCTGAGCTCCAACTTTTCATATGGAAATTTAATATAGGCAGGGATAAGGGTTTATGAGCTAAAGTAAATAAAACTGATTGATTCTGTTTTTCATATAACACCAATTTTATGAAGCAGATCTAGTTTAGCTCTTTGTCATTTGAAGACTGCACTCTTGCTTGCATAATGGAACAAACTTGTCATTGTAAGTTTGCAAAGGTTATGCAACAGCTGCCACATTACTTTACATGATAAAAAGAAACAACCCAAGGAGATTTTGCAATGCATTGTGTGAAAATGCAGGGTGTACCCCGCCTCAGGCCCAAACTAGCTAAGTAAACCTCTGCTTAGAACCACCCCCCACAGATATCATGAATAGCTGGATATAAATTGCCCATAATAAATTAACACTGGTTGTTTATTGGCTTTTTATGGGATCCTAGCTATTTATTTCCTGAACATACTAGGGATGGGGGATATGGGCTTAAAATTATATCACAATATATTTTGGTATTTATCAAGATAAGCATAAATGATGATATAATACAGGGCTTGACATAAAATGTATTGAATATCTGTTAATATTATGGATATTTAATTAACTCTTGTTATTTCTTGATCTGAAATCAATGTAAATACGAAAAACAATTTTCTTCAGGAAATTTAGCCGTAGTTACGCATATCACACTCTCAAACTGTCTGTGTCAGAGATAATAGATTCACATATTCATATTCATACTATTTTAGTCTTTGGCTTAATAATTGTTCAGTTTTTCCTCCACTGTGAACCTGACTGACCCAGTCTCTCCAAATTTGAAAATAAGCTCCTGGCAGTGCTTAGTTGCCTGGAAAATCCAGACTGATATGTGTCTGTGTTATTCTACAGAGAATTTTTTTACCGGTATATTGCAAACCATAAAATATCACCAATCCCTAGCACATACACGATTTTAAGAAAACAATATATACACATATCATACATACCACATGAAGCAGCAGTAATTACCATATGTTCTATATTAAGCATTTTTACATTTAGCATTCTTTAAACTCCTTCCTCTTTCCTCTTTCGGGTCGCCACACTGAATCCTGTTTGGCAGGTTTTTACGCCAGATGCCCATCTTGTCACATTCAGCCACATACTATGTAAGACTGGAGTAGGCAACGTTTGTGAGGTGTCTTAACCAAGGACACAACAAAAGTATGTGCTTCAAGCAAGGTTCGAACCATCAAACCTCTGTTTGCTGGACAAACTCATAGCCCACTGCATCACTGTGGTCTAGTTCTATATTAAGCATATAGTACTATATTATGCAAAGCCTGTAATAGGTGTAATTTATACACCTGCACATGTCTCCACAACAACTTTCAATTATCATGTCAATCATACTAGTAATGTCGCAGTCTGTACCTGCAAATCTTCATCAATTTACTGTACCTTATGTGAACATATGAAGAGCTACTAACATCACAAGGATTTGTTGAAGAGGCTTTTTGCATAAAAAAGACAACAATAATACAGCATACTGCATAATACTGTGCCTTCTTGACTTTGGCCATATAGTAGATGCATATGTATCTGCTCCTTATTGGTTTACAATAACTAAACAATCTGGGAATGTATTGATGTAACTGGGGAGCTACTACATGTGATTTTCCAGCTTTCCTCACAGCAGTTTCTAACATGGTAATGTATGACTTTACATGATTTTTATTGTATTTTATTTAACCAGGAAAGTCCCACTGAGAATAACAATATCTTCTGCAGGGGAGTTCCAGCCCCATGGGGGACCTATTGTACATGTTTTTAGTGGCAGGGGAAATCAGAGGAAACCTACACACAGTAGCCCTTTACAAACAGCGCCTCTGGACCATCTTGGGAGGCGTGAGCAGAGTCCTTCGCAGTGACTTCCCAGCAACTTTGGGCCTTAGATGGGATACACCCTGTAGAGTGGCCAGTTAGTCACAGGGCTGACACAGCACATGCATGTGCATGGGGGGAAGTTGGAGTACCCGAAGAGAACTTGTGAAGACATGCAGACTCCAGCCCACCCAGAGAGATCGTGTTATAAGGTTAAGGTTAAGGTAGACTTTATTGTCCCCATAGGGAAATTCATTCTCTGCATTTGACCCACCCTTCAATGGCGCTGGAGCAACTTGTCAGGAGCAGTGGGCAGCCGCATTGCAGCGCATGGGGACCCTTCTCCAGATCTTGAGCCAGGATCTTGGTCAGGAGTGTCTGGCTGGAGGTTTTAGTCTATTGTGCATGTTTTGAGGTTGATAGGGAAAACGGAGCACCCGGAGGAAACCCACCCAGACACGGGGAGAATATGCAAACTCCACACAGTGAGGAGCTACAAAGCCACTGTGCCACCAAAACTATGTAATTTGCAACTTTTCATTTTAATTTCAATTCAAGGCTTCGGGCCCAACTAAATTTAGAAGCACTCAGAAAGCGCAGATGTTTGCTAAGGCATTGCAGTTCCTCCCTGGATCTAGACAACGATCCAAAGCCACACCAAAAACTAATACAGTAACTATTACAGTATTTCTCTGTGAATCTCTTCTTTTGTAAGTCTAACTAAATGCTAACATTAAATTTTTATTCTTGTAACTCATTTTGGCAATACAATAGTATAGAGTATATTTCAGTACTGCATATTTGTCACACTAATGTTGCTGTCAGTTGTGGGAAAAAAATACACAAAAACCCTGGCCCAGTCTCCTGTTGTGAGAAATCTGGTCCTACAGCGCAGGGCAGGGTTATTTACGGAAAGCAAGTCATGCAACTTCAAGGTGGCACAATGCAAAACTCACCAACTAACATGCCTACAGATGGAAATACATTTTAACTTGAGCTAAAAGTTTTTGACTCACATGACGGTGTTGATTCCTGAAAGCTGCTGGAACATCTGAAGACCACACCCCACGATGAGAGCTCGCCGAGTCGGAGGGTAGGTCAGCATCCGCCAAATCACTGGGCCTTCTATAAATACAGGGAAAGTACAAGTGAGTGAGTAAAAAAATATAAAGTAAGGTTTACAAAGTGCAATAAAATATAGAAAGTTAGCAATTATCCGAGTCATCGGCCCTTTCCGAAACCAGTCCTTCTCACTTCCACTACACTTTCTGTGAAGTCACACTCGCAAATGAACGTTCCCTTCATCTCAGCATGAGACGCTTGGGTTTCAGATGAACCCCCCTTGCTCTGACAGAACCAGGAACACCCGTTTACCGTGTACGCTCCAAGCACAGCCCACAAAGTTTCATTTAAAATCAGTAGTGAACATACTGTATCATGGAAAACAAAGGTGTATTATGTGTGTTTTATTAGAGCTGATCTACATGTGCTCATTTTACATTTTACAAGTGAATGTAAAGTGTGTCAAGTGCATCAAACTTGCATGCAAGTTTTTTTTTTTTCCAGAACCAATAAAGATAAATTTGGCCTTTGTAAAGTTTTCTCTGTAATTCATAATTTCTACAGGACAGTATTAAAAGTCTAGGCTGAGACAATTAACCCTGTAAAGCCTGAACTATGAGATAATATGATTTTCTGATATTGAGCTATCTATAAGGGCTACAAACAAAAAATAAATTTTTTTTTGGATTATCAATAACATAATGACCTTTTTTCTATCACATATGATACGTTTGGCGATTATTGCAAGTTTATTTGATGCAGAAAATCTATTTTTAGTACAAAAACAATAATGTTTGCATTCTGAACTCTTCTTTTGGTGTCTGTTCACCTCCAAACAGGATCCTTTTAAGGCCTTAAATTTTGCACTTACGCAGTTTACGATACAAATGGCTAAATAGGGTTAAGCTCTAAGATAAACGTGGAACTGTTCTTGTATAGGGTATCTTCCATGTGAAGCCAAAGTGCAGCGCACACAGCTTTTGAGTCTGCACTGGAACCATACTTGTGACTCGTGGAAAAGCTAATAAGCCACTCGCTCGTGCAATCAATTTTGGACAGCATTTAATGTGGCGTGCAAACCGAGTGAAGGTGCGTAGGGTGGCATTTCGGAAAGGGCCATCCTCCAGCTGGATTAAGGGAATGGCAAAACCAGGTCTGGAGGCAACTTACAGACTCTATGACAGAATCCACAAAGTTTTTGGAAACCAAGACTTGACCAAAAGATCAGACAGGTAGGGCTTACTACCAAGTGGGTATTAAGTGGGAAGATTAAAACTAAAATTATACTAAACCGCAAAAGAAAGTTGTTTTCTTCTTGCTTCTTTGTACAGATACATATGCCTTAATTATACCAAATCTAATTGAGTATACTCTACATACAATAAAATCAGACATGTTTTGGCAAATAGCTTGGCCCCGCTGATCCAAACACAGTAAGAAGTAAACAATAACGGGCGCCAGTCATTCAGTCAAGACATTCACCCACTAACCTGAAGGTTGGCGGTTTGATCCCTGCAAAGAGCCTTACATACTTGGGCAAGACCCTTAACCTACCTTGCCTATTTATGGATTTGTTAGAGTGACTATGACATTAACTGAGACATAATGCAAATTTATTATCCCATTATCAACTATCTCAATACTTTAAAATAATGCTTTACAATAATACAGTATTATGGTATTATACATACATAACATGAAACAGGCTAAACAACAAGACCATAAATCAAAGTGAGAATATTTAAAAAGCCAAAGGGACCTTTAGATAATGCAAGTCATATTGCCATGGGGTTATTCAACATAGATATTGCATGTTTTCCTAATATGATAAAGCCCCATTACCTATGTTATACCATAACAATGTATATTCCCATAACCTATACAGTATTAAAGCATTAATGCCACAATGACATTTCCCAGCACCAGACCGTTTTGACCCTATCTACTTTTGAATTTAACCATTGCACTTTCCATGGAGCATCAAAGTTGTAAAAAAAAATACCACTGACATAAAGCAGTAATTTCTTTTCTTTTTTTTCTTTTTTTTCATTTTCAAATGGTGCAGATATCACAGTTTGGGATGAAAGTAATATTTCAGAGGAGCCCTTTGCCTCATGTGTTCCCACTTGGCTCAGCTGTGATCTCCTCTACAAATACACACACCACACACAGACATTTCCTTTGGGACCGGGCCTAATAGGATGAGAGAGAGAAGGCTATTGGACTGACTTGGATAGAGCTTTTGGGATAAAAAGGAGGACACACCGCCAAGAGATACAACCAACAAACACACAGGTAACACACTTTAAATGAGTACACAATCCTGCTTTATACAAATGCAAAGAGAAGAATCGTGAGCTGCACATAAGTGTGCCGACAGCTGGTTTAGACCTGGTTTAGTCCTTGTTTAGTTCTGGTTTAGTCCACTTTAAATGAGCTGCATGCATATGAAAGCAGACACAAGACTGGGGAGCAGCTGTGTGTGGGAGGACGCTGGACCAGAACACAAATCTCCTCATTTCAGAGTTTGGAGAAAGGGAAGCCTCTGATGACACCAACATACTTCAGAGTTTACTTTGATTTCTTCCTCTTAAAAAAATAGCAGGAAAAATCATTGCATTAGATTTATTTAGAAAACAAAGTTTCTCGGTTAGATCCCGTAGTATATACCGTGGGGCAAAAAACTATTTAGTCAGCCACCAATTGTGCAAGTTCTCCCACTTAAAAAGATGAGAGAGGCCTGTAATTTTCATCATAGGTATACCTCAACTATGAGAGACAAAATGAGAAAAAAAAATCCAGAAAATCACATTGTCTGATTTTTAAAGAATTTATTTGCAAATTATGGTGGAAAATAAGTATTTGGTCACCTACAAACAAGCAAGATTTGTGTCTCTCACAGAGCTGTAACTTCTTCTGTAAGAGGCTCCTCTGTCCTCCACTCGTTACCTGTATTAATGGCACCTGTTTGAACTGGTTATCTATATAAAAGACACCTGTCCACAACCTCAAACAGTCCCACTCCAAACTCCACTGTGGCCAAGACCAAAGAGCTGTCAAAGGACACCAGAAACAAAATTGTAGACCTGCACCAGGCTGGGAAGACTGAATCTGCAATAGGTAAGCAGCTTGGTGTGAAGAAATCAACTGTGGGAGCAATTATTAGGAAATGGAAGACATACAAGACCACTGATAATCGCCCTCGATCTGGGGCTCCCCGCAAGATCTCACCCCGTGGGGTCAAAATTATCACAAGAATGGTGAGCAAAAATCCCAGAACCACACGGGGGGACCTAGTGAATGACCTGCAGAGAGCTGGGACCAAAGTAACAAAGGCTACCATCAGTAACACACTACGCTGCCAGGGACTCAAATCCTGCAGTGCCAGATGTGTCCCCCTGCTAAAGCCAGTACATGTGCAGGCCCGTCTGAAGTTTGCTAGAGAGCATTTGGATGATCCAGAAGAGGATTGGGAGAATGTCATATGGTCAAATAAAACCAAAATAGAACTTTTTTTTGTAAAAACTCATTGTGTTTGGAGGAGAAAGAATGCTGAGTTACATCCAAAGAACACCATACCTACTGTAAAGCATGGGGGTGGGAACATCATGCTTTGGGGCTGTTTTTCAGCAAAGGGACCAGGACGACTGATCCGTGTAAAGGAAAGAATGAATGGGGCCATGTATTGTCAGATTTTGAGTGAAAACCTCCTTCCATCAGCAAGGGCATTGAAGATGAAACGTGGCTTTCAGCATGACAATGATCCCAAACACACTGCCCGGGTAACAAAGGAGTGGCTTCGTAAGAAGCATTTCAAGGTCCTGGAGTGGCCTAGCCACTCTCCAGATCTCAACCCATAGAAAATCTTTGGAGGGAGTTGAAAGTCCGTGTTGCTCAGCAACAGCCCCAAAACATCACTGCTCTAGAGGAGATCTGCATGGAGGAATGGGCCAAAATACCAGCAACAGTTTGTGAAAACCTTGTGAAGACTTACAGAAAACGTTTGACCTCTGTCATTGCCAACAAAGTATTGAGATGAACTTTTGTTATTGACCAAATACTTGTTTTCCACCATAATTTGCAAATAAATTCTTTAAAAATCAGACAATGTGATTTTCTGGATTTGTTTTTTTCTCATTTTGTCTCTCATAGTTGAGGTATACCTATGATGAAAATTACAGGCCTCTCTCATCTTTTTAAGTGGGAGAACTTGCACAATTGGTGGCTGACTAAATACTTTTTTGCCCCACTGTATTTAGATTTTAAACCCAGTTAATAAACAGTTTGTTTGGTCTTAGAGGATTTTAGTTGAGTTTCAAAGCCAGCGCCTGTGGACAGAATATTTTTGCTTTGGGCACAATAGTCAACCTTATTTAATACAAATACAAATGGCTTTGATTGGTTGGACAGGATTTCCACTAAATAAAAATTGCTGTAATATGCAGGCATCCCCAATGTCCAATTCGAATAATAATAATAATAATAATAATAATATAATATGCTTGTGATAAGAAGACAAAAAACTAGAACAGATGTTGCTAACAAGAGTTTACCGTCTCACAAATTGGATCTTGACACTTGACAGATTTCTTAATAAAAAGATATTATTACTGTCTTTTATCTACCATAGACCAAGTTCAATATAGGCGGCCATCAATGAGGAAGTAGTGCGTTGATATGAAGAGCCATTTCCACCATGCTAACCTGATGGACTGTGATTGGTCGATCCCCTGAGAGCCGAGCAGAAGGCTGTTATCTTATTAGCCGAAGCAAAATGAGGATTTATGAGCTCTGCCGTCAAAACACTAGAGAACTGACGGCCACCTGAAGAAGAGGTTCACTATTATTTACTGATATATATTACACAAGTACACAAGGTCCAAAAATGTAATTTACAGCATAGATAATACCAATAAAGTGCTGGGTAACTTGGAGATTCAAAAGCATATTTCACACAAACAGTTTATTTAAATTTGGTGTGTGCATGCGGCCTCATTTCCTCAGCTAAACACCGCCCAGATGTAATTGAATCAGATGAGATATTGAAAAAGCCTGGCAGTAAAAAAAAACAAGCTGGAGAGAGCTGAAGGCACAGTGATTACAGTCAGGCTGTAATTATACAAGTTTTCCACATGAAACCTTTCCAACTGAATCCAGTGTCTTTATTATTCAAGGCTTCTGTAGCAACTATTGAAGCACTTTTCCCACTTTTAACTACAGAAATGTAATTACTGAATAATTACTGTGGTTGAAGTGGGAGAATCCAAGTCTGACAAAGTGTCTGAGTCCAGTTCATGAACTGAAGGCCAGATCAAGTCTGAGTGGAGTCACCAAAATGAGTACACTTATGATGAGGGTGCAGCACTGGCATTTTGTATAACCCTAACAGAACATTCAATCATTTTTGTTTCTGCTCAAACTTGAATGCATTGTTTCACTGTGGAGACATAAATGTTTCAGTTCAAAAGTACGAGTCGAATCACTAGTCTTAGTCTGTGAGAGGAGATGACTCTAAAGCCCTATTTGCACGGCATAAGCATTACCCCTGGACCTCTGTAATTCATGAATTACCTCCCGACATCAGTGTTTTTAGTCGGGCACTCGCACGAGAAAAACGATGTCTGTAATTTACTCGATTTTACAAACTTTATTCCAGATATGACGTATTGAAAATCACACAGATTTATAATTTAAAAAAAAACAATTTCGTTTATGTTTCTAGCTCTACTTAATCATGAACTACTATCTTTTATGTTGATTTACTGTCCTGACAAAAAACAAACTTTACCTCACGCTACGACGCATGACATCCATTATCTTTAAAGATTTCTCTCTTCTTAAACATCAGGCGTCCCTCTTTATTAATCCATTCACTGCGATACGTCTCTGGATCTAACTTTAGCACTGAAAGCATCCTAACTTTCCAAAACCTTCCATGTTGCTCCAAAAACTCCAAAATCAGCCTGAATCACAGACATGGGGATTCACACGGGGCTAGAATTATCAGAGGACCTCTGTGTTGGCCGAGATATGGTCGGTAATTTTCAAGGGAATTTTTACAGACATTTTTAAAGACACGGCTGATTCGCATGGGATAAAAATCACAGCCGACATCAGCGATTATTACAAATTACTGGCGGTCCCTAGGTAATACTAATCCCATGCGAATAGGGCTTAAGTCTGAGTCCTCAAAACAGTGACTCAGACCATTAAAAAGGTTAACAGGAAAGGTCATTTGGACAAAGTTTGTTTTAGAAGACGTTTCGGGACTTCATCTGAAGGACTTTTCTAATTGCTGTGTGAGTAGAAGATTATATACAGTAGGCCCTGTAAGCCTGATGGGACGCAGGGCAATTAGCAGCTGAACGTCCTGGACAGGAGACAGGAGGAGGGTCGTTACCCATGGTCTATAGTTGGAGTGAAACGGACTTTGTTTTTGTTTCAGCAGAGTTGTAGGATGGAGGAGGATTAGATAAAAAAAAAAAACAACAACAACAAAAAACACGTGTAGTGTACCTTGAATTTTACATTTTAATACTATTACTCTCAATATAAACCTATATAAAGTGTGTACAGTGTGAGAGAAAAGCCCTGGTTGTATTATAATGAATGCAAAATCTTCTTTTTTGCTGTCCTTTGATATGCTTTGAAGAAATCTCCAATTACCTCTCTTGCTAGGCTACCTGCTTTTTAGAAGCTCCCCATATCGGCTGTATAACATCCCCACAGCCAATTACGGTAAAATGTCCATTTAGAGCCGGTAGTACTGTCAGATGCTTCGTTATCCACACTTCAAACACGTGCCATTACTTTGCCTAATGAATGCAGAAGACTAAGTGTGACTTCCAGGAACACCGTTAGAAATCCATTCACACAACACTAATGAACGTTTACATATAGATCTTAAAATCATTATAAATCAGGGAAAGGTGTTTGTAGTGTACATATGGGTCATTCATCAGTATCAAAGAGAAAAAGCAGGTGAATCATGGTTAATCAAGAAAATAATGGAGACACAGGTTTTTGCATAAGGGGGAAAGCATTTATGTACAATTCAGTTTTTATTTGTATGTCTAATGGCCAAAGGGTTTGCAAAGAAAATCAAAATAAGACCATCTTACTTCTGTACTGTTTCACCAATGTACCGACTAGGGCTGGGCGATATGGCAAAAAATTGAATCACAATTTTTTCCCCCATATTGGTTGATTTTGATTTTTTATTCAAGTTTATGTTTACAATTAAACAAAGCTTTGATTCATCTTTAGATTCAGATTTTATTACTAAAGTGGGAGATTTACTGTAAAGTCTTTTGTTGCAAGTTTCAGTTTTTATACAAGATCTGTAATAATTAAATAAAAAAAAAAAAAACAAATAAAAAAGGCTGTAGATGACACTGTAGCAATGTAGTAATGTTGT
This sequence comes from Bostrychus sinensis, assembly GCA_020698575.1. Lineage (NCBI taxonomy): Eukaryota > Metazoa > Chordata > Actinopteri > Gobiiformes > Eleotridae > Bostrychus > Bostrychus sinensis. The sequence continues at coordinate 41,209,839 of CM036239.1, read as the reverse complement.
GAGTGAAAACGTCCACTTCCAGTTGTCTGGACTTCTGCTCCAAAGATGACAGCAGGAAAAAAACTTGTGTCTGTCTCTAAAGAACTGTCCTGTCTCTCCACACACAGCCTGGACCTAGCTTTCTCATTTTCTCAGACTATTCACAGTAAAATCATCTGTTCAAGTGACAAAGTGACGCATTGACGCACGTCACATGACGCACAGCGGCTCCTTCAGCAAAGCACGTTGGCTGAAATTTGGGTTGGGTGAAATATGTATGGACAGTTTTGCCCGTTTGTCAATTGGTGTCATAGCTGCGTAAAACAAGTGTCTGGACTGCTGTTTTTGTGCAGCACAGCAAATGCTAACGTTAGCTTAGCTCCTCTTTCTGTTGCTGCAGTTGTTGCGGTCCTTGCTTGTTCCTTAATGCGTTTTTGTATTGAAATGCGTATTACATTTTAGGTGGTTATTCCTTTAAATTCCACCCTTGTCCTCTCTTGCTCAGGCTGTAACAGGAGGGCAGTAACCGTAAACGTGTGCACCCCTCATGAGCCGCTCAGTTACCTGCAGCTGCACTGGCTGTACACGTATCCAGATCAAATAAAAGCAGCTCTTGGCTTATCATCGAGATCAACCCTATACGTAATCGCGATTCAACTTTAAATTAGATTTTTGGCACAGCCCTAGTAGCAACAAAGTGGAAGTGGCACTAACTACAATGCTGCTGTCTGTTGATTAAAAAAGGATAAATGTCTTCAAACAAAGCTTGTCTTGTTCTGAATCTGAATGTGTTTCTCAACTAGCAGTGCTCACTTTGTCAGCTCTACGCAATTGTATTAGGGTAGGTAGTGCATTACTGATAAAGATATGGTTTTGGTGCAGATGGATGGATTCTTCTTGTATCGCTTGCAATAACTATAGAATTGCTACATAGAGAGTGGAGATGGCACCATGATGGAAGATTTCTTTTTTTTTTTTTTACAGCTAATGTCGCTATCCCAGAATAGCCTTTTCTGCCCATTCAATCATGGAGCTCTCTGGAAGTACTAAGTGGAGATCCAATGGTGGGCTGCAATCAGGGACTGGGCCAAGGCAATCTGCAGCTTTCAGCCCAATTCCTGGTCTAATTATTTTCCCCAGATTTCTTCTTCCTCATCACAGCGGGATCATGTCATGTGGCAGTGAAGAGCAGCAGAAGGTCAAGGCTAATACAGGGAGGATATCAGCTCTATGCAGATAATGAGAGGGTTGTGGCTCCAAGATGCAGCCCATTTAGTCTGAACTGAATAATAACAAAGCAGATCTGAAGAGGTAATCAGGACAAAAAAAAAAAAAAAACTGTTCAGGTGCTAGTATTTTAAGGTTTTCTAGTTAGGTAATGCCTAAAGGTTTTCTTATCAGTGGTTCTCAAATAGTGGTATGGGTATGGGTGGTACTCTGGATTTTTAGTGGTACTCAGGAGTGTCTGGGATTTTTAAAGATGAAAACTCTTAAATAATAGGAGACTGGTTTGGTTCCTTGTCTGTTTATTCCTGATTTAGTCTTGATTTAGTCAATTAAAGTTGATACTTTAGGCCAAATATTTTCTGGGATGTCATTTGGAAAGAAAAGTTTGAGAACCAATGGTCTACTGTGTAATAATCATTCTACAAGACTCCAAAAACCAGGATACTATAGTATTAGGGCTACTTGATCAAACAAATATTGCCAAAAGACATCTTTTGGCCAAATCATGACAAATCATATACAGAAACTAATGGCTACAGGCCTAATAATCCAGCCACAAGGGGTCACAATCCAGTGTACTCTTTGTGCCAGTCCTAAATCTAGAAATATTGAAAGGCTTGCATCAGAAAGGGCATCTGATGTAAAACCAAATATGCAGATTACTGAATGATAGTAGGCAGATAGGAAGAAAATTAGGTATAGACCTAATCAGAATATGTGTTTCCATAATTTATAAAATACTACTGCAAAGACAATACTCTAATCTCTTAATACAAAATTAAGTCTCTTTATCCAGTCTTTTTATTGTCAGATATTTCTTGTTTTTCTTACGTCTCACATGTTCTTGTCCTAAATTGTTTTGGCATGAGGTTTTAAGGTGGTTGCTACTGTCTCAAGAAAAACTGCCTAAATGGGTCAGCTCAGTGGCACAGAAAATTGATGTGTGTGTGTAGCAGCACATTGCGACACAGGGCCAAAGATACTAACTTCAGCCACTTTGAGGTTCAATGGACAGAGACTTTGAATTTGTTAGTATTTTATCTTGTAAACCACACAACTGAGGATGCTTTAAATGTGCTATATAACTTTAAACACAACAGTCCCCTATGAGTCCAGTTCTGGGCACTATATTGTTATCACTGCGAGTAGGCCTGCACGATATGGAGAAAACATGCGATATTCGATAACTATGTTGAAAATTGCGATAATGATATTACTGCAATATTTAAAAATAGAGCCTACTTTTAGAATATAGTAAGTTAAATTCACTACATTTCACAAAAATGTAGTGTATTTACAAGTCAAAAAAGCAACAAAATCAAAACTTAACACAGACTAAACCAGGAATAAAACAAGGCTAAGCTGTGATTAAATTAATTAAATTACCACTAAAACTGGACTTAAACATTTTTATTTAGTCACAACACATGTTCTTTTAAGGCTCTGGTGGAAAATGATTCTTCAGTGTAAATCTCTGTCAGATGGAAGACCACAGCGTTATTGTGATATATTTAGATTCTTGCGATACGAATATTGCGTTTGCTGATATTGCGATAACGATAATTTTGCGATATATTGTGCAGCCCTAGCTGCGAGACAGAATCAAGGGGGCAGCAGTAGCTTGGGAGTCAGAAATGGTCACATCTGGAAGCATTGCATACTGCTGTTGTGTCCTTGGGCAAGACACTTCACCCTTGTCTCTTCTCTAGTGTCTGTGTTTATATGAATGAATATTACTGGTGTCTCAATGGTGCTCACAGAGGCCGTAGTGTGTAACTGTAGAGTGAATGAATAATGGACTGATGCACTTTGAGTGTCAATAAGACGCTATACTTGTATAAATCCAATCCTTTATAATGCCTTGGTGGGGAACTATGCTGTCTCACTACTTTTAGTTTAATCTGTGGACTAAGACTAATTTATTAGATACAAATGAAAAAAAAAAAAAAAAACTGTGCATGCTAACCTTTTCAGCTCTGTATTTTACTTTTGCCTCATTATGAAATACACTTGTGTAATGTGTATTTAATAGGTCACATTAATAGCCAGTGGGGTGCAAAAAAGGCTAAGTGAGCTAGAATAATGTTAAAAAAACAGTCCCTCCAGTTCCTAGAAAGCACCACAAAAGAGCTATACTATACTCAAACTGTGTGTTTTGTGTAAAGCTTAACCAATTGTGTTGCTGGCTAATTGTAGCACACTGTGGCCCTGTAGGATCTGAGAGAGACAGCATTTTAAGTGGAGCAGATCTAATCTCTGTTGTGTGTCACTCCAGGAGCAGCTGTGTTTGTCCACAGCCAGAGAGGGCCAGTGGTTTCCAGGAGCCACTCACCACAGACGGACAGAGCAAACAGCAGAGGTGGAAGAAGTAGTCACTCACAATCTCAAGTAAAGTACTGTTACTTCAAAATATTATTACTCAAGAAGAAGTAAAAGTACTCAATAAAATCTTACTTGAATAAAAGTAAGAAAAGAATAAAGTTTTCTTAATTAAAAAGCACTTACTCTGCTGCCCTTGCAACTACCACCACTTTTTCTACAGTATAAATATAGTACTACTATAGCTACTACTACTACTTCTACTCCTGCTATGAGTACAACTACTGCTACTCTGCTATACTACTAACTGCTAGTACTATTACTATTACTGCTGCTGCTACAAACAAGTGTTACTATTACTACTACCACCACCTTTTCTACTACTGCTACTACTGCTGCTACTACTGGTAGTACCACTATTACCAGTGCTAGTAGTTGTATTGTTACTACCACTATTGCAACTTCTCCCTACTATGTTTTCTCACTGAGGTCAACAAATACTTTTACTCATTTACTCACAGACTTTTAAAACGTTCTTGTCCAACGCTCCTAAAATCAACCCCACGCCATAATCCAAATTCACTTATTTGGTTGTGTGAGCGAATATTTTTGAAAATATAGTGTACATTGAGTAGTAGCTCAGAAGATAAATCACATTTCATAGTATTGATCAGAAATCCAGACACCTTTATTTGTGAAAATAAGCAAAGCTCAGTGGAAAAAAAAACATAGCAAACAGATCTGAAGCTGGAGGTGAAAATAAAAATGTCAGACAAGAGTCAACAAGGCCCAATCTCTGCTGTCTGAGGCTAGTCACACCACTAGAATTAATCAACTGAGGCCATGGCTGTGTCCAAAAACACCTCCTTGGTCACCTAAAGGTATAAAATATAATGATTATTCCATTCTGTAGGTGTCTATCAATAATAACAATAATAATTCTTTTATCTTCCAGCTGCTCCCTTTCTTGTAATTTTTTTTTCAATGGAATTTTTGAAAAATGTTGCATATTCACTAATACTAGTTGCTATAGAAGAATTAATAATCAATTGCCAGTTGTTTCCTTGAATGTCATAAGTACTATAACATGTTAGGCACTCTTTTGCGAATAGTTCAAATAAATAAACTGCAAAATACAGTCACATTACTTTAAAATTATGGGTGTAACGATACAGTAACTGTACCAATTTTTTTTCCTATGATACAACTACACTGATACACATGACCTTGTATTGAATCGTATTGTTTTCTAGGAAGTGAATATCGATACACATGAAGTATCGATTGATAATATTGGAAATATCGAAATTAGAAATTGTATGTTAAAATAAAATGAGATATGGCTTTTTGGAGATAAATTTTGTGTTTTTAATATTCAACTTTTCTTCACTCTCTGTCTGCTGGACATAATCAACCCCAGTGGCGGTGCTACATTTGAGAGTAAACTTTTAAGATTTCTGACAAAAAGGTTGCTGTATCGATTATCAATACGGTGTTGAATCATATCAAATCGTATCGTTCCAAATTAGCCAATACTGTTCACTTCTAATCGATACATATCGTATCATTGCAAAAACGTATCGTTACAGCTCTAATTAAAATGCAAAAATAAAGTGCTTTTCTCAAACACCAAAAATAAACCATGTCCATAGCGTCTTTAAGCATCAAAATTGTTTATATATTTTTCAACATTTCTGAACATAAAGGTAGTGACTAATGCAGAGGATGTGAGATGCATGATGTGAAAATAGTACGGCTGAAAAGAGGAACACAACAGTTCACAGCATTTCTTCAGTGAAAGGCTTGAAAAGTGTTTGAGAGTCACAGTCTGGTTATGTAAGTGGATATCAGATCACAGCAGCAAAATCAGTGCTACCTGAGGTTTATAGGAGGACGCAACATCGAAAAACATGCATTTTAAAAATAACTGTGATTTTCCAACTGAGATTTTCTATTATTCAGAAGATAGACAGACAGCTCATTCATGAAGATGCTTACAGACGAAACAAAAACACAGCCAAGTAAGGACAGCAATTCAAACGCTTTCTAAACAATGTCCAGCGCCTGAAAACACACTTTATTTGGATCTTTGAGATAGTGGGAGAAAAGTATGATCTACGGCTGGGGGTTCATGAAGTTATTAATAAACTGTTTTGACAGAAATGAAAAAATGAAAGCCCAAAACATAGATCTAGTTGAGTGTGTAGATATGGATATAGATGTTGTATTATTATGATGCAATTGACTGAAAAACCTCAAGGACAAACCACTACGAGCAAGGGCCAAGCACATCACACGACACTTCTCAAACAACATCAATCAGGCATAACATTATGACCACCTGCCGAATATGCAGCCCAATACAATGTTATACAACAAACTGCACTGTGAATTCTGATACCTTTTTATCAAAAGCAGCATTAACTTATTCAACAGTTTGAGCTAGTCTAGCCTAGTACACTCTAGTACAGTTAGGAGTAATTTTCAACTGCTCCCAAGTTATTGTTCATAGATTTAAGATTTCCTGATGCAATTCTCTGGGCCTGTTTACACGAGAAGGTTGCCCAGAAAACGCAACAGTCATGCCGCCTCCGATTCTCATTTACAGGACAGCACTGAGGAGTAAGAAAAACTTTGCGGATTCTGAAAACAGAAACCCTGTCTTTGTGTAAATGAAAGGCCAAACCGCAATCAAAACTTTACGGATTTGCCAAAACGCATTGACATCTAAATCAGGAGTTCTCAAACTTTAAGGGGCCAGGGACTCCTTACAGGAGATAAAAAATCCCCAGGACCCCCTTATAGCGTCCTCCACTCCTGGTCAGCATGACTTGCGTGGGGCGTCACAATCATCAGGAGTTTAAAAAGTCCTGAAACCTAATATTAGTAAGGTTTAATCACTCTGAATGTTTATTTTATTGCTCTAGTGGTTTCAATTAACATTTATGAATGATTATACTGCTATACCATAACAAAATTATTGATAATAGATTATTATCAATGAACTAAAAATGTTTTCGCAGACCACTTTCCAATGGTCCCCAGACCCCAGTTTGAGAATGGGTCTAGACAGCCCCTCTCTCTGAATTTGGGACCGGCACAAGTGTGACATTTTGACGGCCGGCAGGATAGGCAAGAGTACTAACCACTTCACAAACAGAAGGACTACTACAGTAAGTAAATGGTATAGTACAGTAATTCAGCCAGCATTCATTCAGCCATTTTTGTGCTGGTTCCAAGCCCAGATAAATGGAGAGGCTTGAAAATAAAATAAATAAATATACTATAGCATAGTAAAGAGAAGCAGTAGTTTTTAATTATGGAACACAAGTAGAGTTTAATACAAACTCAATTTAAGTTGAGACAATGTTTAAAATGATAAGAAAAACAATGCTATATTTATATATTATATTTTGTATTTATTTATTTATATTTTACAATATTTATTTATAATATACAATATTATATTTAAGGGTGCTCCGATCGATCGGCCGCCGATCATGATCGGCTGATCATGGCTAAAAATAGAGTGATCGGTGATCGGTAAAATGGGCCGATCAGATGGGCCGATCAAATTACAATAAACACGCAAGGCTCTCACATTTACTGTCCTGCAACTCCGGTTTGATTAAACAGCAGTAGCGTTATTTTAGCAGTGTTTTTAAGTTAAGCCCTGGTTATAACTAACACAAACCTGCCCTGGAGGTGCTGCTTTGTGTCCCCGCTGTGTCCCCGCCTGCTTTAGGAGCGCACGGGACAGAACTGAGGCGCAGCAGTGAGTGTATTTGCAAACACCAACGTAAATGGAGCTACAGCTAACCCGCTAACAGTTATGTTAAAAGCATTAAGAAAGTTCAGAGTCTGCCTGTGTCTTGTTGCGCGAAGAAAACTGTGCGTTTCGTGGCTTAAACTGCACCAAATGGCTGCTAATGGAAAGAGAAAGTAAAAAGGCAGCCCATGTGTCCGTGTGTCTGAGAGGAGCACCTTTCATCGTTGTCTTCTCTGCTCTCTTTGCACGTTTTCTTCATTCAGACGTTGTCAAAACTGGCAGCAGGAGCTATCGGCTCTTTAGTCCACTGTGTTTCAACCTGGTTTGGCTGCGCGTTACGCGGACACAGGCACCCGCGGACTCGCATTAAAGGAACCAATTAAGAACAGCTGATTTTTACATCAGCGGAGCATTCAAACAAAGCCACAGACACTGGGCACACATTAAAGACCAATAATGCAACAAAACCTCTTCTAAAACAAAAATAAGTAGAATTTTGTTGTTCTTTTATATTTACAAAGGCTACAGTATTTTTCAAATGGAACTAATAATAGCCTGCATACAATACATTACTACATTGAAGACCACGTGATCGGTATCGGCCATGATCGGTATCGGCCGATCACAGCAGAGGCTGATCCGTGATCGGTGATCGGCCTCAAAAACCCTGATCGGAGCACCCTTAATTATATTGCATTCTATTTACAATATAACTAATTTTTAATATGGTGGCAGCAACACCTCTCAAAAAAGTTGGAACGAGGCAACAAAAAGAAAATGTTAGTATTAAATAATGGAAGACCTAGGACATGCTGGAGGGACTATGTCTCTCGGCTGGTGTGGGAACGCCTGAAGCAGGGGTCTGCAACCTAAGATTTTAGAGTCGCATGCGGTTCTTTAGCACTGCTCTTCTGGCTCCTGGCCATCTGACATCTGGTTATGCAACACAGGAACAAGTAAACGACTGATTAGAAGTGCCAAAAACATGTGCCAAGAAACAGTTACAGGAGGTAAATGAGACTGTAGTGTTTTACACACACAGTTTTGGGTTAGTTTGCAATTATTAGTAACTACCCATGTTACTACATGCTACACATGTTATACTCTGGTTATAGGCTCAGCAACTTTTGTGTATTAAAATTTGTTGCAGCTCTTTACAGATTTATATTTTGAACAGTTCATCCCGAAGATTGCAGACCCCAGGCTCAGGGGTTCCTCCAGTGGAGCTGGAGGAAATCTGGGGAGGGGGAAGTCTGGGAGTCCCTGCTTTAGACTGCTGCCCCCGCGACCCGGCCCCGGATAAGCGGAAAATGATGGATGGTAAGGGTAAGGGTGCTCTGATCGATCAGCCATGATCGGTGATCGGAATCATAGCTAAAAACAGAGTGATTGGTGATGGGTAAAATGGGCCGATCAGAAGGGCCGATCAAATTACAACAAACATGCACAGCTCTCACATTTACTGTCCTGCAACTCCGGTTTGATTAAACAGCAGTAGCGTTATTCTAGCGCAAGTAGCGTAAATCTAGCTAATTTTTACATCAGTGGAGCATTCAAACAAAGCCACACAGACACTTGTGGGCACACATTAAAGGCCAATAATGCAACAAAACCTCTTCTAAAACAAAAATAAGTAGAATTTTGTTGTACTTTTACATTTACAGTATCACATTTTAATATTTTTCAAGTGGAAATAATAATAGCCTGCATACATTACATTACTACATTGTGGACCATGTGATCGGTATCGGCCATGATCAGTATCGGTGATCGGCCTCAAAAATCCTGATCAGAGCACCCTTAATGACTGGATAAATAAGTATAGCTAAACAACTATAGTCAATATTTTGCTAACAAAATTTCATTTCAAGATGACTGGGCATAAAATGTGCATTTCACAAAGTCAGAATCTATATTTTCAGTAGTATTGGATCCTCATAATTTTAGGCCCTCAAGTGACAATGCATTAAAAATAGGAATTATGCAACACAGACTGGGACAGTTTTTGGAATTATCTAAAAGCTGAACAAGAGATTCAAGGCCTGTTAACTAAAATACAACACTGCTCTGTGTGATGGACTGGATCATTTACTTCCCAGTAAATTACAGGATAACATTCTCACTTTTGTCTTTTTACCTTGTACCATGTACTTGCAGGAAGCCTTGCTGTTACCCCAGGGACAGAGGGGTGGGGGGTGTGGGGGGTGTACCAGCCTTTTCTTTTCTTTTGTTTTTCAGTTGAGGTTTCTTTGTTTATGTTTTGAAAATGTGAAAAATCAATAAAAACTTAAATGAAAAAAAAAAAAAAAGAATTATTCTGTAGCAGTGATGTGTGGTGAAGTTCATGGCTGGTGAGGCACTGATATTAGAGTCAGATTTACAAATTTATGAGCCAAACAGAGTTGCATATTTGCTATTAAATTGGTTTGAAAAGAGCGAGTTATTTTCTGACCTGATATTTGAAACAGATATTAATCCTTTATTAATTAGATTAGGTAGCCCAGTTTCGAGAAACTTTTAAGGTTAAATATATCTTCCATGTTTGGCTTTCATTTGGAGCAAAATTTTAGAATGAACGGACTGCAGCTGCACACTTAATTTTGAAACTGCAGCGAGCTACGTCTCTGCATAGAAGAATGGCAGCAACGTGAACCTGTGTGCTCTCATACGCCCTCTTCAGTCAGGCAGAGTACTGTCTGCCTCACCTCGTGCTTTTTTATCTGTGGTTTTATGCGATCAGCAAAACTAAATATGTAACACACAAATATTAAATACATTAGCCTGACTATAGAAAATTAGAGTGTATATTAAAAGTGTCTGAAAGCATTATATTGGAGACGTGAAGAGAGACAGAAACAGGCGCTTGGCAATTACAAGCCTCAGCCCAGTTAGTGAGGGACTGCAATCTAAGGTGAGGGTCAGCTGCTCGCTGCCACACTTCATGTCTCACCCATGTATTTAAACAGGAAATATGCAAATTCAGCAATTTTGACTATGAAATCATGGACAATATTATAATATGCAAAAAGAAAATCTATATCAGACCTGTTGTGTTTGAAGTGAAGACAAAAATGTTTTTTCCATATCTCCGTAACACATTTGAAATTACAAAGCTGCTTCAAAATAATTACAGTATATATAGGCTTGCACACCATTCACCAGTTTATTTTTTCACACTTCAGGGGTACTTCAGTAGTGAGAGCCAACTACACACAGGCTAACAATTCATTATCACATTTCTAACGGTGCAAAAATGCAGCTGAGGTGCTAAAATCCTCAGCTGTATGGAGTAAGACAAAGATCGGTGCAGTGTCTATCTATACATGTAGGGCTTCTGACAGGCACAGGGAGATCATGATAGATTAAAGATAACTCTCCTCGTTCAATTATTAATAAGCGGCTTATACTGGAGGAGAACAGTCCTTTTGTCCCTGCTTTCCTTCAGTCCAACACAGTAACACAAATGCCTTGTCCTATGTGTGTTTAAGTAAATAGATTTTTTTAATACTGATTGTGACAAAGTGGTTATGGGTTACTTTGTCCCATTATTTAAGTTGCCGCTTTTTGTATAATTATATGTATGGATTTGGATCCATTTACAATATTTTACAATATACAACTAAACAGCTAAGGAGGAGAGCTCCTGCCTCAAGTGGAGGAGTTTAAGTATCTTGGGGTCTTGTTCACGAGCGAGGGAAGGATGGAGCTGAGAATGACAGGCAGATCGCTGCAGCGTCTGCGTTGTGGTGGTGAAGAAGGAGCTGAGCCAAAGGCAATGCTCCCGATTTACCGGTCAATCTACGTTCCTACTCTCACCTATGGTTATGAGCTTTGGGTCATGACTGAAAGGACAAGGTCCCAGATACAAGCGGCTGAAATGAGTTTCCTCCGCAGGGTGGCTGGGCGCTCCCTTAGAGATAAGGTGAGGAGCTCGGTCACTCGGGAGGAGCTCGGAGTAGAGCCGCTGCTCCTCCACATCGAGAGGGGTGAGGCCAGCTGAGGTGGCTTGGGCATCTGTTCCGGATCTCCTAGACGCCTCCCTGGGGAGGTGTTTCGGGCATTTAGCATTTGTTTAGTATATGTTACATTTTCAGTCAATTACCACACATACACATATTTAGTTTAAATCTGCTTTATTTTGTTAACCTTGTTCAGTTAAGGTTACTTTTCTTTAACAATCTCCAAAAAAACACTTACCTGTTCCACCAAATGGTTCAGACATAGAGGGGGCGTGTCTGTTCCTTGCCCCTTTTAAGGGGTTGGTGATTTCATCGGTGATGTCAGGGGCTAAACCATGTGGAGGGGGAATCTGGTTTTGTAGATTTTGTTTTTTTGTATATTGGTTGATGTTTCTTTGTGTTTATTGCTTTAGTTTAACCACATCTGCAATGGAACAGAAAATGGATGATTGGAGAAATGTGGTTACTTACCTGCTTGAGTGAACTTAACTGAACTTACCTGTATAAATAAATGTACTTACCTATGGGAGATCCTTGTAGGAGGGCTCTGGGGGCCTGGTACATGTGTTTTCTTCAGTTTAGTTAGTTTCTATTATTTTTGTTAAGTTGAGTTAACAGATTATTTTTGTAAATATACATGATTTTTATGGTGTCCAAGGTAAGAATAAAAATAAATGTCTGGTAAAGAAATCAATTGAGTCTGCCTTCTGCTTATGACCACATTGGCCAGCTTTCCCACACTGATTATTTAATGTTACAAAGAGGGTCACTGGTTCACATTTATTTATATCTGAAGGCATTAGGTGAGCCAGTAAAGGAGGTGAATTTTTTATAGTAGAAAAATGTCATTCAGTTGTGTTCTAAATGTCAAAATCACATGCAGAGAGGTCTAGCAGAGGCAGGAGAAATTGTGAGTTTCACACTGGGAAATCCATACATCCAATATAAATGACCGTATAGCCACAACATGCCATACTATAGAAGAATTACAAGCTAATTTACAGGCAATTGCGCCTTTGTGCGCACATCCAGATTCATTCATTCATTCATTTTCTTCGATTTATTCCATTCAGGAGTCACAGGTGGCTGCAGCCAAATCCAGTAACCACGGACCTGAGGCGGGTTACAGGCTGAACAATGGCAAGTTAGGTGCAGGGCTAACAAAAAGACCGACACTGACAGCCAACCATTCACACTATTCACTTTTCATTCTCTAGGGGCAATTTTGAGTCACCTAACACCTGCATGTACCTGGACAGTACACCCTGGAAAACTACTAATTAATCAAAGGAATAAAAACAATTAATAGAGTGATAAGCATTGAGTCAAAAACTCACAAAAGAATTTCAATTAAATTTTAATTGAGTGTCCCATTGGATACAAGGTCAATCAAACTAGAACTCTAAACTACACAGATGTCAGTACATTACCAAGTTTCGATATTCTCGTCTCTGTCCACACTTGGAATCTTAATCGAGGCTGCAGCAGGGTCTGACTTTGTCTTAGAGGCTCTGTTCTCTCACTGTGCTCGCTCAAAAATAACTGCAGGCCCACAAAATCGCTACTCACTACTGTGCTGTGCATTCAAACAGTGTTAAAACCACAGGTATTGCTCAGGTACAGGTAGAAAACCAGGTATCATTGAAGTACTGCTATTTGAATGGTAACCAGCCCCATCTAATATGAAAAAAGTCTAATATTCAACCTCCTCGTCCCGCTTTTGGGTCCACACCCTCCATTTAAGAATCACTGCCCCATGGCAAACTAAACTTTTTATTGCAAATCAAATAATGCTGCAATAGTTTATACCATAATAGGTTTCAAACTTGATATAACAATCCTTTAAAATTGTGATTTTTTTTTTTATTGTGTATTTCTTAGACATAGTACTTTGAAATCCTCCAGCCAACAAAAAACTTGGAGTACTCTTGATGAGACACAAAGGAGACTGGATTGGCCATTGACTTCACTTAAGCCAAGAGTCAATCAATCTAATGGCAAGTATTTCAAAACAGCACCGTGCCTTAAATCTGCCAACCCATCTGCGTGAATGGAGAAAATCATCAAACATGACTCACAAAGGCAGTGGACTGGACAACAAGACACTGATTGTGCAGAAGGGCAGACGAGTGTGTTCAGCATCTCAAAAGGTGATGAGACCACCTCCATACTAATACAACGACTTGACTTCTGTGCAGAATTTCAGCAATTTTCCCAAAAGAGTGCTACGTTAAGGTTGGTTAAAAATAGGCCAACATTTTTCAAGAGAAGAGTGAAGAACTATGAGCAACAGTAGAAATAAACGGGTATTTTTAAACTGGCATATCATGTTCTTTTAAAATGTTTTCACTTGCTCTTCCCGTCTTTAAAAGACTTGTGCGTCACAGCTGATTTGAGACAAAATGAGTGGGTTTCACCCAAGCTCGTACTAAGCACTTACAAAAACTATACAGTACATGGGTAGATAGCAATTTAACATTAAAGCACTAATTTTGCAATGGTAAAGATATAGAACCCAGACCTGGACTTAGAAACCATAAAGTTCAGAGGTAAATGACTTCCTTGCTGGGAGCCAAGAGCAAGAACTGCTAATATTTTCTACTAATAAATGCTCTATCGCTGAAGAGGGGTCATGTGACCTGGTCAAGGTGACGGCGTAATGTGCAGTTAGATAGTTGATCGTGGTTAGTTTAGAGAGAGACACCTGAAGATTTTTGGAGTTGCTGTTTTGCACAATGCACATGGTAATATAATTCCTTTTTTTTTTTTTTTTTTAGGTTATATATTTATGATAAAGTTTTTTGGGTTTTGAGGTTAGTGGTTGCTGTTGTTTTTACTTTTTACTACTAAATAAAGCCTTTTTTATTTTTATGCTTAATTAAAGGTGTTTTTTTTTGTGTAGTAGAGTGGTTCTATAAGCAAGTCAGTTCATTTAGTGGTTTCAAAGCATCCGAACATTTGAGTTCTTCATCACAATCTATGTATTTGAGTTACATATGTGTACACAATACAACTCATTTGTCAAAACTGTTGAATTTGGCTAAAATATAAAAGGTATTGGAGGTAAAATGTGCAGCCATCTGGGAGCCAAAAGAGCTGGCTCTTTTTGGTGAAGCTAAACCAAATGATCCAGCTCACTAAAATGAGCCAAATTTCCCATCACTAACACAAATGCTCCGATGAAACCATGCACCAAAACTATTTTATACTCACTCTACAGGACAGTTTACAAAGAGACACAACTACATCTAACCTGCAAACAGAGAACGTCGACGCCGAGAGTAGAGAAGCCAGCAGCATGTCCAGTGTAGCAGAAGTGCTAACAGAATTGAAAGCGCTACAGCATGACTTCGGCACAAAGTTGGATGGACTCAACAACCGACTCAGTAAGATGTCCAATTCTATTGCTACACTGGAGGGGGAGGGGAGGCTGGTGGACATCAGGATAGAAGTAATGTCTAATACACAACGTACTGAGGAAGCTGAACATCACATATCTAGAGCAGAAGACAAACTGGATGGCCATGAAGCGGCTAACCCGATTGGAGGCAAAAACAGTTGACTTGGAGAATTAAGGACGGTGAAAAAACAAGGAAGGAAGGATTCAGCTGCTAGGACTTTAATCAAAGCATAAATGCCGATAGATAAAACAATGTGGCTGTCCTGAAGCTTACATTAGACACAAGAAGGGTGAGTGTGGTATATCGTTCACTATCAGAGCCTTTCTTTCCCACAAACTCTGAAGTGAATACTGAAATCGCAGACTCCGTCCAGGCAATCACATTAATATTAAAAGAGACTTCAGGAGACCGCAATTAGATTAGTGTATCTACTGAAATACTTGAGAATTACTTGCTGTGATTTCTGTGGGAATTAGTACATGCTCTGTGCTTTGGGTTTTTGTTTTGTTCTTTCTTTTCTCTTTATTTTCCTATCACTGAAAGGTGCGTGGCAGACAAGGAGACACTTGTGAGCCAAACTTAACTGGGACTCTCTTAAGTAGCTAGGGATGTTTAACCACTTAGGGGTTAGACTCTTGTTCACTGGGGTTTGGGAAGAAGGAGGGAGGGAAGGGATATGTGGGGCAATGGGTAAATTTAGCAAAACGTATTTTGTTTGTGTTGTTTACCTTTTTGTTAATATATTTTTTGTTTCATGGTCAGAAAAGCTAACATAGATAAAAAATATGAATATATAGCAAATACATTAAAGGTGGTAACACGGGTCGCGAGAACCCCGTGATAATCTGAGTACACCAGTAAGCCCTGCTACAACATGGGATGATGCAAAAGCAGTAATTAGGGGACGTTAATCTCTTACAGAGCATCAAAAAAGAAAGTAGCTAATATACATATGGAGCAATTGCAAAAACAATTACACAGTGCAGAAAGTATATATAAACAATGTCCAACAAATGAAAATTTAAAAACATTGAATAATATCAGAGCAAAACTTCATTACAAACAGAACAAATCAAAAAACTGTTATTATTTACTAGAAAGCGTTACTGAATATATTATATATATGATGATATTAGCATATCAGCTCAAAAGAGAAGAAGCCGAGCCCACTATCAAATGTATACACAATATAGCTAGAGACTTAAATATGACACTGATTCAATAAAATCCAGTTTTCTTAATTTTTACAAACAGCTTAACTCAACAGAAAATCCTAATGATTCAGATTAAAACTTTTTTTAGAAAAAACAAAACTTCCCACAATATCAGAGCAAGGATAGAGAAGTGCTGAAAAAAACAATACAGTCTTTACCCTCTGAAAAATCACCAGGTCTAGATGGAAATACTACAGGATTTTATAAAGCTTTTTGGCCCCAATTAATGCCTCTTTTTATGCCTATGCTAAAGGAATTTTATGACAGATACTTCCTAGATCTATGCAATGGCAGTAATATGCCTTATTCATAAAGAGGAAAAGATCCTGCAGAATGCACATCTTATCGCCCAGTCTCTTTACTTTCAGTTGATTTTAAAATTATTTCTAATAATTGCAAGAAGAATACAAAACCTAGTGCCACACCACATCAACCTTGACCAGTCATTTTATGTCAAAGCTTGTTATGCTTCAGACAGAATTAGAAGACTTCTGCATGTAATCATCCACTCGACCGAATGTGTAAGATGGATTGGTTCTTTGTATGGTGACCCACAAACTTTAATCTCTGTTAATGGAACTTTTTCAGATCAATTTGGATTATCTAGAGGGTGCTGACAAGGCTGTCCATTGTCTCTGCTTTTATTCAATTTAGCAATTTAACCTTTTGCTGAGACAATAAGGAGTAGTAAAGACATTTCTGGAATTACAATTGGAGAAATGGATAATAAGATCTCATTATACGCAGACGACATTGTACTATATTTATCAAACCCTGAAATGTCGATTCCAGTAATGTTAGAAATTATAACAAAATTCAGAAATGTATCAAGATATAAAGTTAATATAAAAAAACAGCTGCTTTGTTACTAAATTCAGCAATAATTAGTGAACTTAAAGATTTATCTGCTTTTACCTGGACTCAAAAAGGTTTCACATATCTCAGAGTCAATATAACATCTGATCTTAAACATCTTTTCCAAGCTAATTATATGTCACTACTTAAAAAAATCAAAGAAGAGCTGGAACATTGGAGTTTGCTCCGTATTTCACTCCTTGGGAGAATTAATGTTGACTAATAATTGACTGCGTTTACGTGCACTAGAATACTCTGGTCATAATCTGAATATGAGCATTCTCCGAATAAGATACTGTAAACACCGTTTTAGAATGACCTTAATCAGATTAAAGTCATATTCAGAATAAGCCTTAATCAGAATAAGACACCTGGAGTATTCTGATCTTATTCTGATTATTGCTGCATATAAACATCTTAATCAGATTATTGCTTGTTCTCACCTTTTTGGCCAAAGTTAAGGTGGCTTTGTGACTGATAAAAACTTTCTTCATTCAAGAGAAAATGGTCAAAGCTCTGTTATTCTCAGCAAAACAAGCTAGCGGTTATTAGCAACACCTGTTTCTGGTTTTAGACAGCACCGTGGGGCTCTTACGTCATAAAACAAACGTGTTTATTTTTAACATTATATTAACATGAGTCAAACTAGTGATGTTATATAGTGAGTTGTTTAAATGTAGGGTCAGTACAGTTGCACAACATGGAATATATAGTGCACAGAAAGCTGGGACTAAACAGGAAACACAAGGTGTAGCGTAGCGTTAGCATTAGCTTTACCGCCAGCCTCTCATTGCTACACTCCAGGATTTACTCTCGTCCTTTTATTAAATACAGACAACACAACATGTTTAAAATATCTGCTATAAATGTGTTTTATATCTCATACATTAACACAACATTTAAAATTCTAACTTAAGCTTAATCAGAATATGCTCCTGACATGTAAACAGGAACATGCTAATTCCAGTAGCGCATGTAAACACCTTATTCAGAGTATGAGCTTAATCTAAATATGGACCTTAATCGGAGAATGATGTGCCATGTACCATTGTGCCGTTGTTTGGCAACTGGAACCTACTCAGTGTATCCCAGTTTTTTCTGTTATTTGAAAATGGTACTTTTCTTTTCATTCTCAGAATTCGCAGAATTTGGATTCCCAAAACAAGACGTTTATAAATATTTACAAATTCATCATTACACTACTACACTGATAAATAAAAATCAACTCACTAAAGAAGTGTCAGAGTTGGTGGATATGATTATGAAGTCTATGTCCTTAAAAGGAGAAACCTCAAGAATTTATAAACTTTTAGTTATATTTCAACATTAAGACATTTTTGGCAGAAAGATCTAGGCCTTGAACTTAGTGACCATCAGTGGGATAATATTTGTAAAAATGCCTTAAAAAATGTCAAGCAACAAAATAATGTAACAAAATTTAAAAATTCATGCACAGGGTGTATTTGACTCCACTCCGTCTAAGCAACATGTACCCTAATGTATTTCCCAGATGTAACAGATGTAAGACGCATATAGGATCTTTTTTTCATATGTTTTGGGAATGCAAGTATTTAAAACATTTTTGGAATTCTGTGCATGAATTTACTGCTAAAACTGCTAAAAGGTCGCTATGTAAGTCACCAACAAGAACCCTCTTTGGAGTAGAATTGGACATAGAACTTGATCCGCTGTTACAGAAACAGTATTATATCTTATATGGTCAAAAAATGCATCTTGCTAAGCTGGAACCAAACCTATGTATGTTTAAGCAAATCCTGCAGAGACTTTACACCTAGAATACCAAACATATGTCTTAAAAGATAGAATGAACCTTTCTGCCAATCTGTGGGGACATTTTAATGAACTCTGACTTTGAATAAATGTTGGACCTCAAACTCAAGATTGAATGGCTGGACCCACTTTAATCATAATTTGTGGAGGACAATAATGATGTTAATGGTAGAGGTTGTTATTGTTGCGATAACTAATCTAATAATTATTATGATTGTGATAATTAAAATCCTAGTTGTGATGGTGCCTAGCCATAACCTGGAATTTGACCCTTTCTAAATGGATATTGATATATTGACTATTGTTATGAAAGCTGACCATGTAATGTAAGTGTATGTTATTATGGAGGATTTTATGTGTGCATTATATGTGTGTGCATGCATGTGTGCATGTGTGTATGCGTACATTTATTGTTTATTTATATGTTTATTATTATTATTTTGCTTCTTGTTTATTTTTTTATTTCTTTGAAGTATGTTTATTTAATTAACTTTGCATATTTTGTATTTTATGTGATTGTTTAACCCATTGCCCCAGCATAGGGATATATGCAAAAGAAAAGTTTAAAAAGATAATAAAAATAAATAAATAAATAAATGCTTTGCTCAAATGCTGTGAGTGGAACTGAGAGAGCGTTCTGATTGGTTCAGTGCAGACACGCTCCTGACTGATTTAGTGCAGCCCCCAATGTGCTTCTGGGCGGCAATACCTGGTTCAAATGGATACACCACCCACCCACCCCTTTTTTTTTATGCTACAAAGAGGTTCACCACTATTATTTGTAACGCAGTAATTGAAATAATGAAGGAGGTCAATATTTAGTAAAATATCATGTACTAATTTCTTCATCTAAATGTCAAAATTACATGCAGAGATGGATGACAAGAAGTGAGAAATCCATAAGAGTACAGAGTTATGAACAACAGGAGAAGAGGACATGCATGTCTGTCTTGACTGTATTTTTAACCTGGCGTACCAATGTTCTTTTAAAATGTTTTTACTTGGTCTTCCTGTCTTTAAAACACTTGTCTTGATGTGCAACATAGTTGCTTTGAGACAAGGTTTAGGTAACACTTGAATTTGTACTAAGCAATTACAAGCACTACACATGTGTCAATGGCAATTTAACATTAGAAGGACTGATCTTGCAGTGACCAGACCTGGATTTGGACTAGGAATATTCTAGTTCAGGGGATAAATGTTTCATCTATTGAGCGACAAAGCTGTTATTTCTTACACTGGAGAACAATTATTTCAGAGTTTGTGTTAGGGCTGCACAATATATTGCAAAATTATTGTTATTGCTATATCAGCAAACGCAATATCCGTATCGCAAGAATCTAAATATATCACAATAATGCTGTGGTCTTCCATCTGACAGAGATTTACACTGAAGAATCATTTTCCACCAGAGCCTTAAAAGAACATGTGTTGTGACTAAATAAAAATGTTTAAAAAGTCCAGTTTTAGTGGTAATTTAATTAATTTAGTCACAGCTTAACCTTCTTTTATTCCTGGTTTAGTCTGTGTTAAGTTTTGATTTTGTTGCTGTTTTGACTTGTAAATACAGAAACTTACATTTTTGTGAAATGCAGTGAATCTAACTTACTATATTCGAAAAGTAGGCTCTATTTTCAAATATCGCAATAATATCATTATCGCAATTTTCAACATAGTTATCGAATATCGTATGTTTTCTCCATATCGTGCAGCCCTAACTATGTGTCTTTGGATTTTTTCGGGCTATGGCACGTTTAACCAGTAGTACTGATTCCACACTTAAAACTAGTAATTTCTTCCTTGGCCTCTTCTTGACTTTTCTGAAAATTTCACCAAAATCAAACCAGTACCTTTTGAATAATCATGCTAACAGACAAACCAATGCCAGCAAAAACATCTTCTTGGCAGAAGAAAAGTCTCAGTGGAGATAAGGGAAATGAATCAATAGTCATTCAGCTATTCAGTCAAATGATCAGAAGTGAAGGTAACCTGAAACAAAAGCACTTCCATTTTAATTAAACCTTTGGCAAGAGACTGATAACAGAAGTGGAAAATGTTTTATTGTGGTTCTGAAGTGCTGGCTGAGCGATTCAAAAGCCCCAGAGGCATTCATTAGAAGAAAAACAAATAGGTGTACAAGAGAAAGCAAGATGTTAAAAGATAATGAATATATAAAGGGCAAAGAGCAAACCTAGGGCTATACTGATAGTTATTTATAATGTCACTCAATAGGTAGGATTGTTAGTATGTAACTTTAAGGCAAGCAATATTTTGGATGCTGCAGTGTACTGATTCCCAACTGCTGGGTCTGGACCTAAATGTGGGCCATGGAGAGGTTGGAGATTATTTAAATCTCAGACTTATTTGAGACTAAAGATGCATTGTTATAATTTAATCAAATGGGGAAAGAGACGTTAGAATGCATGTGGCATAAAGGCCATGGTAACATTTAAAAAAGAGGTTCACAATTACAGATCACAATCAGTCAGACTGGTGGAGAAACAGTTTTCACACATGCTGTATCACCTACAGTCTCAATCTTTTTTCTGTTAATAATTTTATGATGGATAACTCGACTTTGGCGGCTGTCGCTATGGAGACATATTGGTTCGGTTTTGAGACTCATCGATAATGCTTTGTTTTTGTGACTGTAAACAAAATAACCACTGCTACATTCATTCATTTCAAACTGAACCAAAGAAAACAACTGCAATCAATCGCAAGCCAAAAGTGGAGATTGAATAGACTATCATTATAATGTTCAGCTTATTTGAAGTTTATATAATATTCAATAATGTTGAAACTGATTTTAAAATACATTATGTCAAAACAAATGTTTGATTTTGTATAAAGTGGATCACAATTCAGTGATCAGGGATAGAATTATGACCCACAATCAGACCAGCTGAGAACCTCGCCCTCTATACTGCCACCACTACTACTATACTACTATACTATACTATACTATACTATACTATACTATACAGCACGGGCAAGCAAAGTAAGCAGTGCTTGACCAATTAAATCTGAAAAACATATTGATAAAAACTATAACAAAATTACAGCAATATCTCTCCAAACAACTAACTTTGCCATTCACTTCCATAGTGAATTAGTCTATTACCTGCTTCCAGTCACTGTGTACTTTTTTGAGCCCTGCTGGCCACTCCAGGTACTGTCGAGGCAAGCTAGGTTGACTCTCTGCCGTTCATTTGTGCCTTTTCAGGAGTCGTGGTGTACTGTTTCTGCCTGGGGCTTGTCAAGCAGAGCGCGGAGCAGCTTGTTTAGGAGGATCATGCTTGCATGCTGTGGTCAAAATCAGGCTCACTGACAGAGATCACTAGCTAATAGCAGAAGAAAATGCATGCGGCATAAGCAGCAAGCCCTGCAGCTTACAGCCCTGTCCATTACAGTGCGCATGTGCTGCATTAGACAACAAAAGTTTCCACAAGTAGCTGCAGCTAGCCAAAGTGTCTAAGAGCGTTTCTACAGATAAGTCATAGGCTGTGTCCAAACGGCCTCCCTTATCCCTCTATAGTGTACTCTGTAGTGGTAACGCCATTTGTAGTGGTGTCCGAATGTCTAATGGATAAAAAATAGTGCACTCAAAATTTCCCACAATGCATTTTGAAAAGTAGGGGACAGCAATGGTCACTAGAGGTCAGTATAGGCCAGAATCCTTTGCGAGTTTCGTCGGAGAACAGCGGGACTGGGACAGATCTTTAAACTGTACCCAACACGTCTGAATGAAACCAGTTAGAAACGCTGTTTTTACTTCTGTCACGTCGTAATCATAAATAAAAGCTCTTAAATAAACTGTTGCAGTGTTAAATTGCTAACATTAGCTTAGCCAGCATTCAGCCTCCTTACGTAAGGCACAGAGCTGCAATAATCCACTCTGTTTTATTCATTATAGCGATAATTCATGTTAAATGTCACACGTATGACTGTTATTTATCTATAAATACTAAAACATCAAGTGAGTCTGGTCGGGCTTTATCACAGAAGAACTTTATCAGCTGAGTTTTGCTGAACTTTTTTTTACACAGACGCCAGAGTCACATGATCACTGGTGAGAGAAAAATAGTGTGAGTGTCTGAATCATTCACAAAATTAGTGCACTATAGTCCGCTGTATAGGACTTGACTGTATAGTGATTGAGGGGTTAATGGCTAGGGATGACGTTCGGACACAGCCATAGTTTGTAGCTTAAACCCTGTTCACATTCCTCATGAGTACATGCTGCTGCATAAAACTACGTGTCATAAATCAAAATCCTTGTTACATTGTTGCAAGTGTGTGAGGCATGTTCGTAAGAAGTGGAGCTGGAGGAGCAGACAGAAGCACCAGTGGCCCGCGCCGGGGACTGAAGGTGAATATTATAGAACTGTGGATGAACTGGGCACTGGTTATTTTGGACAAACTCCGAGGCGGTGTTTTTAAATGGAGGTTTGTGGTGTGATGTGTAAGGCTTCTTTTGAGGCTTTTTTTATAGTGAAGCAGCATTAACAGTGCACTAGTGTAGTGTTGATCTCAGTGTGAGTCCTGATGAACAGACCTCCCTCATCTGTAAGGCTGGAACCTCACTCATCCATCCATCTTTGTTTTAGTGCTTATGAATTAAAGTTAAAACAAAAACTTCGGGTACATTCTTTGATAAAGCAACAGAGAAGGCCAACTTTGTGGAAAAATGCTGTAATGTTATTGTTTTGTATACAAATAGGGTTAATAAGAGTAATTACATAGGAATGTGAAAAGTGTGAAATAGTTTGCAACAGCCTACACAAACACTGGGGGGATTGCAGGTGTCTGCCTGCATGAAAACATCCCTGTATGCTACTGCTGTACAGTAATTTAACTTAAAATGCTATTCTGTGCTATGCTACGCTATATAGACCCCAGACGAGAAAAAAATCTAAAAGGTCATATTTTATGCTTTTTCAGGCTTTTTGAAATAATGTTGGACACCTTTGCTTTAGTATTTTATGTTCACTTAAAATAATGTAGATGTATGGAAAGCATCTTGGGGAGCTGTTACTTTGACTTTGCAGAGAATGCTTGGATTAGGCATCTGACGCACTCTGCTGGCAATGGTGGGAAATGGACAGAGCATAAAATGGCTATTTAGCACAGCTATTAGCAACATGACACTACTAGATAGATTAATGAGCTGACTGCTGCATAATGACGGCACTGAAATTATCAGAATGAGTCTGGAGAGGATGTATGGGCTTTAGAAAGGTCCAGGAGTACTTCCTGGTTACTCATGTCTACGCAGAGCAGTGACACTGAGCGTTTCCAGATCATTAGACGAGGACAGGCTCAGCAAACAGGATTACTCAAACAAGCGTGAATGAAACAGATACTACTCCAGGTATGGTTTTGTGGTGGAAACAACTTTATAGCATGGTTAAAAGCTCAAAAAAGACAATTTAGTATAATAGACCTTTAATATCTTAACCATGTCTTTACAGGATATTACAGCTGATGGCAAAAAGTTTAATACTGCCGCCTCACAGCAAGAAAGTCCTGAAATCAGTATAAAAAGATGGGTTAAAAGCAGAAAATATTTCAGGAGGATTAAAGTCCTTAACCTTAACCTAGCCTAGCCTAGTTTTCTTGGAGATATACTTCTGTGGAAATTTATTTATTTTATTTATTTATTTAACCTTTATTTTACCAGGCAAAACATTAAGAACAAATTCTTATTTACAATGTTGGCCTGGGTATGCCAGAAGCAGCCAGGGAAGGGGAAGGGGAATTAAAATAAATAGATAATAGATAGAACCAGCTTTGTGCAGATATTTAATATGAATGTACTCAGTGAGTGGTCTTAGCTTTTGCACAAATAAACATCATCTGCTCATTATCTGTTTGCAGTTTGTCCTCTCAAAGTCCCACGAAACATTTCCATTGGTCACCAATTTAATGAGTTATTTAGATTCATGATTCCTCAGCTGCATATTGGCCCTAATGCAAATGACAGAGGTCTACTGAGGAGCATGCATTAAAAATATGAGTCATGCAGAAAACATAGTGCACGTTAGCTTTATTCATTCATTTAAAATCTCTATCTCGGCAATGATTGAATTGTTAAATAACATAAAATGTATCAATGAAGGGAACATTTGAGTCATAACCATGCTTTAATAATTCCATGCAAAACTCAGTTTGGGCTACTCTCCCAAACCAACAGAACAGGCACATTTTAATTGAATAAGGCATTTCTGGATGAGTCACAGCCAGTGCAGAAGGAAACAGGATCTTACGTAAAGTTCATCTTAGTTACACATGGATCTGAAGTTTTACAGTGCAGTGATTGCTACCTTGCAGTGACTGTTGGCAGAACAATTGAAATGAAGCGGCCTTTTAAGAGCAAAGATGAGTAATGGCTCAGAACATGTGTACCGTGTCGTTTGGGATGGCTGTTTTTTTATTATACATCATTGCCAGCCTTTTGGTGTGTAAAAGGTTCAAATCCTGCTCTCCTCAGTTCATGCTGCTGTTGTGTCCTAGGGCACAGCTCTTCATGCATACCAGGTGTGTAGAGCATGTAAAAATTGTTTATTCATGTTTATTCCTGTTTATTCCCAGAATGCTTATTTATTTTTACTTTTGTGCGACAAATACGTTGGGTTGTATCCTTAGTTGGGCTAACAATGAATGGGACAGTTACACCTAGCCAACAGTAATGGCTAACTACATTTAATTTCTACTTTCTCTCTAAAAAAACTAAGAAAAAAAAAAAATAAAAATTAAAAATTAATTAACTTTCAAGGGAACTTTTGAATATAACACTATTTCATAATATTAATGTATTCAGAGAATATACTATTAAAAAAGTTAGTAAAATAATGTGCAAACAATAACCAAAAAAGTAAAATTAAATCGCACCTTTACAAAATAACAAATTTCCTTCTCAAATTTTTTCACAACATAAAGCCTTTGAAACCAGTACAAATGTACTGTATAGACATGGGTAGAGTAGCCAAAATTGTACTCAAGTAAGAGTACTAAATATTATTACTCAAGAAAAAGTAAAAAGTATGGTATGACGTAAATGTAACTGAGTAAATGTAAAAATGTCTTTACCTCTGCTAATGCTCATAATAAAACAGTATCCAGTAAATAGACTGTATTGAACTAAGACTGCTGCCAAGATTTTTTATCGATAAACAATAGACAAAGCATTTGCAACAGAAGAGCTGAAGTTTGCTTTCAGTACAAATATGGCACTTGGAGATACAATATAAAAAGCACTTACTGAAAAGAGAAAGATAATCTCCGTCTGCTTTCATCAGCTTGCTTTGCTTTGCCTCCTCCTCTAATGCAGCCTGTATAATGGTGTCCCAGATGGGACTGTGGGTTGATTTCCCTGCACTTCAGCCCCTTCGGCCCCCATCGGCTCTCTGCTGTTCAAATACAAACCAAAGACGGGCAGAGTATGTCATTTCCAATCGCCTTACATGAAGATACTGTATTTGCCCCATTACCTCTGTGAACATACTGTATTGTTAGGAAGCCGGTCTGCGTTGGTTAGTCCTTGAGCATGAGAAGTGGGAATGAAAAGCACTAGAGCAGAAAGCACATTTGTTGGAAAGTAGATTAGAAGAGAAGACAAAGCCTCAAGCATGTTTAGATTCAATTAAGTCGTGTTTGAGACAAAAGCACTGAACCAACTCGTCTGTAAACAGCAGGACTAGGATCTGAATAGGCCTCTCCAAATTATAGCTGTATGCATGGTAATAGGAAAGTGAGCAAAGATAAGTGTTGAATGTTGCAATGATAATTAAAGCTGCGGCAACAAAAAATCTTCCCTTGGCTACATCATCTCTATGCAGATGTGAAGGAAGTTGTGAGTAGCAGTCTCTCCTGTCAGTCCTTCCTGGGTTACTGTGGCTTCTTCACACTGTCTAAAGACATGCAGATGGTAAATTGGAAACTCCAAATTGCTCCTAGTGAAAGAATGTGTTAGTGAGCAATTGTATATGTATGTCTCTGTGTCCCTGGGACAAAGTGACGATTGCCTAAGACGCATCCCACCTAATTCCCATAGCTGCTCCAGTATCCTGCAACCTATAATGCCAATAATAAGAGTGAATTAATAAATCTTATAGCCTCAACAACATTTTGATGGTTCTTTGTCATAAACAGAATAACAGACACTTTCTATGTGCTGACAACAGGTGTAGACCAACATGCAGCAGAAGAGGGGAGTGTATTGTCTACAAACATGATTGGACAAAGCTGTCGCATTCTTATCTTGAATTAAAAATCAATACAAGACACACTCTACCAACTCACTTTGCCAACACTCCAAGCAGACAGATAGTAAATTGAACTTATATTTGAACTGTTGTATATTGCCTGATGAAAACAACTTAATAACTTAATACACCTGTTGCTATCACAATGTTAATACATCTTCGTTTTCATTTTCTTTTTTTGGTTTTTAACTTCTGCTTATTCCCATTAAGGCTGGGATACACCTGCTCAACACCTGACCACTGTCAGAAGAGGCAGGCCGAGTGCTCTGTCACCTCACGTCTCCTCTGGTCAGCACAAAACATGGCTCCAGACATACTGAAGTGACTCTGCGCATGTTCAAGATGAAAGAAGAACACAGCAGACGGTGCTGGTCAGTAAACTCTTCTGTAAATAAACCTCTGCAACACTCAAGTGTTTCGCTCAAGCATTTATCAAAGAATAATAATCTTGTGTGCCACATTAACAGATCTTATCACAGTAATGAATAATTATTGCAGCTTACAACAACCTACAATTTCTAAACTTGGTCAAGTTGTTGGTATTTCATTCATTAGGTGCACTGAAATAGGTCAGCCTAAAACATGCAGAGCAGCTTGTTGTTCTCAAACACATTCTTCTCTATATAAAGCTGGTCTCATTATAATTTCCTTGAGAATTTGACCGGACGCAGAGCAGCAGAGCAGAATTTCATAAAATCTTGAAATATGTTGAATAATTCATCTGCAGTGGGAGAATTAGGACCGCGATGGAGGTCACTTGAACGCCTCACACATTTATTAGGTGGATTTGTTTGTGCCTCTGTTTAGAAAGTGATTACAACTGTACTGAATGAATCATTTAGACGTGTGCAGTCCGCGCATAAACGCACACTGCATTTGTTGTAACATTCAATTACCTGGAAACAATTGAATAAAACCATCAAACAGAACAACAGGGACTCAAAAGGCAATTTCCCTGACAGTGACAGCGATAAATAATCAGTCGTGACACATTATTTTAGCTCAGAGTAAGTTTGTGCAAGTGTGAGAAAAAAAAAAAGAAAAAAGGTTTAATCAACTTGTAAATTGTAAATAAAACATTACATTAATAGGTCCTAAGTTTTTTAGAAAGCTACCATTGAAATGACAGTTGTTACTAATTTAGCACTGCCTATGTCTAGTTATACAGAGGAACAGCAAAAAAAGAAAAAAAAAAAAAAACTAAAAAGAGAAAAAGCAAGCAATGCAAGATAAATATTGTAAAGGTATTCATATGAGGTTTATAAAATGGGCCTAGTGATAATAAGGGGATGGTAAAGAAAACCTGTATTAGCTATTAATATTAGCTACTATTTTAGCTGCCATGTAGTTACTGACATATACAAGCTAGCCATTTAACACGCTTTTTGGCTACAGATAAAACAGCCATCCATCCATCTTCTTCCGCTTTATCTGGGCCTGGGTCGTGGGGGCAGCAGGGACACCTAGACATCCCTCTCCCCGGACACTTCCTCCAGCTCCTCTGGAGGAACCCCAGGGCGTTCCCAGGCCAGCTGTGAGACGTAGTCCCGCCAACGTGTCCTAGGTCTTCCCCGGGGCCTCCTCCCGGTGGGACATGCCCGGAACACCTCCCCAGGGAGGCGTCCCGGAGGCATCCGGAACAGATGCCCGAGCCACCTCAGCTGACTCCTCTCGATGTGGAGGAGCAGCAGCTCTACTCCAAACCTCTCCCAGGTAACTCTTCACCCTATCTCTAAGGGAGCGCCCAGCCACCCTGTGGAGGAAACTCATTTTAACCACTTGTATCTGGGATCTTGTCCTTTCGGTCATGACCCAAAGCTCATGACCATAGGTGAGAGTAGGCACATAGATCGACAGTAAATCGATAGCATTGCCTTTCGACTCAGCTCCTTCTTCACCACAACAGACCGATACAACGACCGCATTACTGCAGACGCTGCACTGATCCTCCTGTCAATCTCATGCTCCATCCTTCCCTCACTCGTAAACAGGACCCCAAGATACTTAAACTCCTCCACTTGAGGCAGGAACTCTCCTGCGACCTGGAGAGGGCAAGCCACCCTTTTCCAGTTGAGAACCATGCCCTCGGACTTGGAGGTGCTGATTTTCATCCCAGCCACTTCACACTCAGCTGCAAACCACCACAGATAAAACCCTGCTCTTTTATTTTTATGCCGGATGCTCTTCCTGACACAAAAAGTGTGACCCCCTGTGCCTGCAATATTTTTTGTACTGATTGAATATTATGCTGTGTGCACTGTATATCAGATAGACATATTATTCAAGCTATTTTGCTGCCTCCCTCCCTTTAATGGACTGACAGAGACAGGATATTTGTAAAAGAAATTCCCACGAATATCACAAGAAGACACTGCAACAAAGAAATACAGTAGATCCACTAGATGTTTTTACTAGCCTATACAATGTTTTCTATATTGTATGTCACTTGTACTGCTGAGGTCAGTGTAGCACTGTCTTCAGTGATCTATGACCTAATGCAGCTAACATCACTCATCCACTCAGCCCTGTGTTTTTTCCTGAGGTTACACACGAGTATGCCTCGTATTGCACACAATCATTATGGACAAGGGTTCCCAGGAAATCAATATGTTCCATAAACAGAGCTATGAAGTTTCACATGAACGATAGCTTTTATAGTGCTGGTATATTGCTTTTCTATAATAATAATTGCAGCCCCAACACCTCCATTTTGTTCTTTGATCTCTGATCTTTCAGATTCTTCTCTGTTTTCCAATCTTCCCAAATCTCTTCAGGATCAAAAGGAGTAATCAGAGCTCATTGACTTGGGGCTGAAAAACATAATCAAGTCTTCTCTGGGAATACTGTAGCAATTTAAGATGAAGGTATGAAGTTTAATATATATGACATTTACAAATAAGATATAGCCAAATCACACATTATTAGCTTGTGTATAGACCCTTCCAGGAATGACATGCTGAAAAAGTTGCGCAGCAGCCTGGTACCGATATTAATGTTCTATGAGATTCATTTTTACAAGGGAGCAAAATAAAAATAATAATTTAGACCTTTCCGGACTGCAGGAATGAATAGTTGTTGTTTATATATTTATTAAAAATTACTCTGAATCAATACAATCCAGATCTGAGTGCCAGTACCATCTGCTGAAGTTAACTTATAAAAGTAGGATTTGTGGTGATTAATTAATTAAATCTGAGCATAAAATGTCAAACTATTGTGGTCCACCACATTTCTGTTACCATTTGTCTTGCGTAAAATTGAAATAAAGAAATGTAAATTACGTAGCCTTAGGCCCCAAACACACTGGCTGCGTCGGGCACAAGGTTGCACACACTGGCTGCATGAGTGTTTCACTGCTGGCAGCTCTTTCTCTACAGAAAAGCCATTCAGAAATCTATATGAGAGTACAGCCACGTATAACAGACCTATGGTGACTATGTTTGACTAAAGAGGCGAATGTTTACCATCTCTGTAGTCTGGACATTCCAAACGTGCGCGTCACAGCCGTGTTTGACGTCCGTCGAGCTTTGTGTCTCACGCAGGCAGTGTGGCTGCTCTGATCTGCTGAGCTGGGCGCTGAAGTGAAAACAGTTTCCTGACGGTGTCACCACGCTGCAGTTACGCATCCAGTGTGTTTGGGGCTTTACGGTCGATCTATGTTCCTACTCTCATCTATGGTCATGAGTTTTGGGTCATGACTGAAAGGACAAGATCCCAGATACAAGTGGTTAAAATGAGTTTCCTCCACAGTGTGGCTGGACGCGCCCTTAGAGATAGGGTGAGGAGCTCGGTTACCCGGGAGGGGCTTGGAGTAGAGCCGCTGCTCCTCCACATTGAGAGTTGAGGTGGCTCGGGCATCTGTTTCAGATGCCTCCAGGACGCCTCCCTGGGGAGGTGTTCCGGGCATGTCCCACCGAGAGGAGGCCTGGGGAAGACCTAGGACACACTGGACTACGTCTCTCAGCCTGGGAACGCCTTGGTGTTCCTCCAGAGGAGCTGGAGGAAGTGTCCGGGGAGAGGGATGTCTGGGTGTCCCTGCTTAGACTGCTACCGCGACCCGGCCCTGGCTAAAGCAGAAGAAGATGGATGGACGTAGCCTTTAGCTTGTATGCTAATTCTAGACACTAATTGCAACCTTACATTAAACGGCTAAACGTTGATGCGCTTGCTAATCTTATTAAACTAGGCTCTGTTATGATTCACATGAGGTCGAGTGGTTGTCAGTTGCCAATCTTGATTATTCCTAATTTGCGATGTTTTGTGGCTAGTGCTAATTGCTCCATTAGAAATGTATTATCCTCTTTTCTAACTTCCGGTACCAGTCTTTGGAACACAGATATTCTGTTTACAAACACAAGAAAGTTCTATTGGTTGTTTTCAGATTCTAGAATGTGATGATGTCACACTCTCAGATGGGGGGCAGGAGCCAGTTTTCCTGTATAAGTTATATGGTATTTTCATAAGAAATATCCAAAAATAACATTCCGAAATGTTGAACCTGATCATTTATATTAGTGATAAGGTCCATAGTCTTGATATATAAATATACCCCTCTATCAAGCTAGCAGTGGATTTATTTCTCGGTTTTCATCGGGACAGAGCGGCCAAATGGCAGAAAACACTTTGTATGGATACAAGGAGGGGAAAACAAAAAGTAGAGCCATGCAATGGACCACACAGGAGTCACCTGGACTTGTTGTGAGTAGGGATGTGTGAATCAATACCAAAAGTATTGATACCTTCGATTTGTGATTTAATTGTGGTATCGATGCCAATCTGAAAGTATCGATACTTTAGAAGTAATGAAAAACAGTGTTATTAGTATAATACAAATTCCACCGGATCCTTCGTGTGTGCTCTACAACGGCAGGTCCAACCCAGTCCATTGTTTTCTGGTGCTCCAGTAGCATAAAAAAGCCATTATTAGTAACATGTGAATGCATATAGGCTTTTATAATTTACAAAAAATCAATTACTATAGAAGAAAAAACAGTGGTTGAGACTGCAAGCCTTACAGTCTCAACCATTGTTTTTTCTTCTATAGTAATTGATTTTTTGTAAATTATAAAAGACTATATAGAAACAAATAGGTTCACTATAGTATAGTGAACCTATTTGTTTCTACCATCTTTAAACCTGCAGTATGCAATTTCTTTCTGGTATGTAATAAAATAGAAGAAAAAATATTGACTCAACTAATATTGCATTATCCCTCTATGCTATCTGTGAAACCAGGCTTTATTTTGGATTACGTTATATAATAACACATTTATTATAATACACAGAGTTTACCTGCAAGCTTTGCCAATCAAATGCATGCATACAATGGCCTCTAATAAGGGACGCTCCCATTGGCTGGTTGGTGTAGTTGGCTTGTCAACACAAAATCAATCATCATACAGAAGTGTTAAGCTGCTGGCTGGGTTTGCTTTCTCAGAAAACAAAAACAAAAACAAAAACTAACAGAAAAGTTGTGGCATTGCATCGGTGCATTGCTGAACTCTGAGCTAGAAGTTTGAAGCAACTTAATCATTACTTATTAGTTACTTTTAATATATAAGTATAACTTGTTTTAGCCACATGTTACTCAGACAAACAAATTTATTTAACTAAAATGGATGTATACATGTATGAGAGACAAAAAATGTATACATTTTGTCATTAAAAAACATTTAAAGGGGATTTAAGGGGGCTATATTTTCCTAAATCAACTTTTCTGAGATTTCTACTATGTTATAATCAGTGGCGGCTGCTGGTCTTTACAGGGGAACCTGAAAATATTTATGGGCTAACTAGCAGCTAGTCTCCCTACAATGATATTGAATGAACGATTGAACAAAACTAAAACAAGATACAAACTAAACAATGATATTACAGTTGTTTATTTACAGTGTAGTCTGTACAAACAGTGAAAATGAAGTAAATCACTTCACTTTAAACTCCGTATGGCTCCTTCAGCTCTCGTCTGTCTCCTCTGTTGCTCCAATTCATCTCCTGCTGTGAAGTCGGTGAACAGCAGGCCACTAGTGGCGCTCACTGCTGTCTGTCAAAATCTTCCACCAGTTCCTCCAATCATCATCGATCAGCCAGCGTCACGGCAAGCCCACTGCTCCATTGATTTTGGCTCATTGAGCCAATCAGCATCCTGCATTTTTGCGATGAAAAAACCTGCTCTGAGCAGTCACATAGGAATCCATTGAAGCTCAGCGTCAGTAGGATTTACACAGAGTCTGGGCTGCTCTTAAGTGAGAGGAGGATCGTGGCGGAGAAACAGATTAAACAGCTGAATAATGAACGACATACTCACAAAATTAAACACATTCTGATGCACTTTTAATGCAACTTAATATCTAATTTTATGAAATTCAGCAGTATATATTTGACCATTTAGTTCATGAAATTTTAGGGAAGCTCCCTTGTTGTCAATGAGGAATCGCCACAGGTTATAATGTTGTTCCCTCATTAAAAATCTGGAGCTGTGTTTTGCTTCATTCACACGTTTGAGTAATCCTCTGGTCACTGGCGTGGCCGTTTTGTGCCCACAGAATACTTGGTTCCACAAAAGCCGCACCCAATCCAAGAAGCACTGACCAATCAACAAACCCTCTACATCTTGTCTTCTTTCAATAACTTACCAAAAAACAAACAAACAAACAAACAAACAAACAAAAAACACGGTATACGCTCTGTGTCCACTGATTCCTCACAGCTATTTTTCATTTTGTGGTCAAATCAAACAAAAGGTTTAAGGAAATAAAAAGCTTTTTTTCCTCTGTGTTCAAAAGACACCATCACTTCGCACTGTGCTGCTCTCTTTACCTGTTTCTTTATGGCACTAGTAAAGTACTTATATAAAATAGTCACATTTCAGTGCTGTTCTAGAGGTGACCAAGATCAGTTTAAAATTAAATATATTGAATATGAATATAGCCCTTTAAATCAAACACAGTGAAGGTTTTATTACTTCACTGCAGACAAACTGAGCACAGCTTGAAAGAAGTATATGCAGGAATTTACTGAATTAATCCTTTTAACTTTTGTAGGTGAAATCACTATTATATACAACATTGTTCACTGGTTGTGTTTATAGTCACCATCCGTGCTCACAGTTCATAAATCCGCAGAGTCAAAACTTAATCATAACTTATTATTTTAAGTATAACTTGTTACTCAGACAAACTAATTTACAGATCCAAAAGATGCTACTTTTGATCAAGCAGTTATATTGTACTCTCTCATCTGATTATATTATACGTTATTATAGTTTCTCACATATCTCCTTAATCGTCAAATAATTACAGTTCATGTTTCATTAGTGCGTCTGAAGCAGTGACCTTTTGCACCTTTAAAAATGACATGATGTGTTGAAAGTGTGTTTCTATAGGAGAGGGGTGATGCAGAATATTATCACTGTTTTGGGGAGGTGAGAGGAAGAGAAAGTGTCTCCATGGTAACCCTATCATGTCAGAGAAGGCTCACGACACTGTTTTGCTCCACACATGGGACAAACGCACAGGTAAACGTCTTACATTTTTGCATAAGTCACGGCTGGAAATGGAAATAATAAACCTCTACATTATTATTAGTAAGTTAATTAATACACTTGGAGACTGAAAAAAAATATATAAAAAGCAATACTGTATATGACCTGTGACATTTAATAATGTCCCTTGACATAGTTAAAGCTAAATTTAATTATTAATACAGTATAAATATAATAAAAAATATATAAATTTAAATTAAAACTAAACCAGAGTTAAACCAAAACTGAACCAGGACATTCTAAATAATGTGCATTCTTCTGCAGATTTTAATGTATGCAGACACAAGTGAATCTATAAAAATCAGTACAATGTAACTGTAGAATTGGAGCTTTTCTGTCTTTACTGCCATGAAGATTAACACCTCTGACTTGACAAATGGACCTTATTTTACATCAAATAACTTTAGGCTGCATTGTCTTGTAGCATCCAGACAAACTACTCCACTAGGGTCACAAAAGTTAAACACTGTAAATACATTTTTAGATTGCAGTTTGGCTTTTGGGTCATGTTATGGACAGACCACTTCCACTGCATGCACATCTGCTGCACTGCAGGCCGCTGCCGAACAATCCTCGCCTACTGGATCCATCTCCACTCCGCTGCGCCGGGCTGCAGAGCCCAGAGCAGCTTGGGAAGATCATGCGCGAGAAGTATAAATTTGTGCCAGAAAAGCCATTAATAAAGGCCAAAACAACTATTTATTCAGAAACAGAAGAACAGAAAATAACAGTTTAATATGAGATCGCTTTGGAGTTCACTCCACTTTCATTTCACGGGGGTTTCCTCTTTAACGGAAAAGTAGCTGGGCACAAAAAAGCCATACGAGTGCAATAAATATTAAGTCATGTCTGACATTGTTTCTGTAGAGCGTAAACAGCCTACTAAGACGGACTATCTAAAAGATAGTATGAGAAATAATTATTAAATGTAAATATTCCAATCAAAAACATTTGTATGGTGTTACATTACTTTTAAATCCGGATGTTGTGTATGTCTAGTTTCCTGTTTGGTGCGATCTGAGCTGCGTGAGTTGATCTGAATGGAGTCCACCGTCAAACAAAATAGACTGGCTGCGTATCTCCGGCGCAGGGCGGTGCACGGCTGGACCGGCGCTGCACAGCTGCGGAGGCTGTGGAAATGCTCTCATTCACTAAAACGGCTGCGTATTTACTGCGGCGTGCGTGGTGCAGTGCAGCGGAGCAGAGTCGCATGCAGTGGAAATTGGGGCAAGACAATGATGCAGTCACCAAAGTTTGCTTCCCCCATGACTTGGAGGATTAGTTCTATGAACAAAAGATAATACACTTACTGTAACAACCAGTTGAGGAAATATGTGTTTTAATATACCATACCGCCTTGTGGATGCCGTCAGACCTCGGAAGCTAAGCAGGGTAGAGCCTGGTCAGTACCTGGATTGGAGACCACTGGGGAACACCAGGAAGCCGGTGTGAATATGAGTGAGTGAGTGGGGATACGGATGGAAATTAGCTCTGAGCTATAATCCGGTGTATTTACGGCACTAGCTGCTGTTCATTAATACACGCTGTCCAATATAAATAAATAAAATAAATAAATATCACAGTGTGTTACAGGGGTCTTCAACTACATTTGTCAGAGGGCCAGAATTTTCTCGGCAGACGCTGTATGGGCCAGATGCTCTTGTAAAGGAAAGGCATCAAGGCAAGCTCACTCAAACTTGCTGTGCAGGTAGAGCTTGAGAAGAGCTACAAAATGTGTTTGGATTTTTTGTTCTACAAGGTTCTCTGCCAGTGAAATTAGCAAAACATTTTTATTGCCGTTTGAGCTTTTCAGGCCAAGTTTTTGGCAATTTTGTCTGTTTTCTATAAACTGCAGAGTAAGAGCCCAAACTACTTGGAGACATTCTTAGTTGGACTCTGAGTTTTCAGAACGACCCAGAGCACTTTCCTGGTGAAAATAGAAGTGTTTTTATTGGTGCATATTACTTGAATTGGGCTCTACTCGGGACCCAATATTTTTGCATTAGTAATGTTCTGGGGGCCGGATAAAAAGCTTTGGCGGGCCGGATGTGGCCCGCAGGCCGCCTCTTGCCTACCCCTGGTGTATTAGAATGCATAAATCTGAATCTGGCCTAAGTACTTTTAAGAAAAACTTTTGGTGGGTTTGAAGTCATTCTTTGAGATCAAACCACAGTACATATGTACAAGTCAAGCATAAAACCAGTTCAGTCATATTAATTATCAGGAAATTTCAAAAGACTCAAGAGATCTCTAGACACAAAACCATGTTGTAACCACTAAGTTTTACACATTGTCCTGATTTACCTCAATAACCTCCCTTCACCCTTCATCTAGGGCTGGCTAACTTCAGCTTTCTCAGTTCACCTTTCTGACGTCAGCTGGTCATGAATGAGCTAATCACAGCAGTGAATGGGCCTCGTAAGTGTTTTAAACCCTGAGAGAGAGCTGCTGCTACCTATTAATGTCCTCTCCATCTGTCCATCTGTGAACTTCCTCTGTGGAGCTGTCTGTCTGGTTACTAAGAGACAGAGGGGCTCCAGGTCATGACTCTTTACAAGAGAATGTAAATTATCAGTATAGTGGTGCAGTGGTGAAATGATGTGCTCGAGATGCTGATCAGGCCTTAAAAGATTTTTTTATTTGAAGTGAATCAAGAAGAACCTTAAACAAGAGAGCAGTTTTAGAAAGAATGACATAACCAGTAATTACTAAATATCGAGAAAACTTTAAATGTCATTCTAAGCTTTTAATTTTACTATTTTCTTACTTCTTACTATTGTATATTAGAGTCAGGATTTTGTGCCCAAGTCCGAAACAAACCCGACCTGAGGCAGGGGGAGCATGGGGCGGGACCTGGACCTGGACCTCTGATTGAAAGTGGCTTTAGGAAGGGAGTTACTGTGTAAACCTGCTTCAATGCCCCTACATTTACCATTATATTTATTTAAGAATTATTATTATTTATTATTATGGCTAAACTATTAATGATAAAATATTTTAAATCCATTTTCACTTTGTTGTAGATTTGTGGTATAGCAGATAAGTGGAAGAGGACAAAACCAAGACTGTACTCTACTTTCTTCAATTGCATACACTGCAAAAGATATTGGTGAAATTGTACTGTAATATTTATAAATTATAGTTATACATCTGTAAAATGTAACTCATGAATCTTTCATATGAGGCTTTGTCATGCAGTGCTTTAGGTTTAGACCACAATCCTATCAAAATCTCAATATAAATTTCATTTAACATATCATATTGTAACATATATAGTGACCTTTATCAGGAACACAGCAATTAATCATAATGAGCTGATGTATTTTAATAATATTTGGTGGAGGCAGGTGCACGAGAAAAGCCTTAAGGGAGTGGAGCCAGGACAGCAATAATGAGCAAGTAGTTTTATTGACATTGATTAAAAACAGAAATAGAACGAAGCGTAGGGAGTTGGGATAGAGGTGAAAAGGAAAAAAGATAAAGCAGTTTAATTAGATGCCTTACAAGATTTTTTGTGTACAGGGCTTTACATGTAATACTCACACTAAATCCCCTTAAATATATCTGTGCGTGGCTCTCATTGCTGGGTTACGCAATATAAAGACTACAATTGCAGTGCTTATAGTAAATCATTTTGAACGTTTGTAGTGGAGCTGTCTGGATGGGATTATTTTCCTCGTGTGAAAAGAGATCTTTTTATTTATAAAGATATTTGTGTACATGTATTTAGGCAAACTCCAAACTGCACATATAAGAATCTTAAAACATCACTTCAAGCTACAATTATCACACAATCAGTCTTTGTCAGACACGTGATCAAAATGCCGCCCGTTGCCATTTTGATGGTAAAGTAAATGTAAACAAATGTCAACTCTGATAGTTCGCAGTATTGAACAGCGCATATATCCTACATTCTCTAGCTTTACTGTTAGAGCTAAAGTGACAACAAAACTACAGCTGTACTCTTATTCAGGTCAGGAGTCTCCTCTCTGATCCTGTTGCAAATAAACCATTCACACTCACTCTGTAGGTCAGTGGTACTAATATAACTATGTGATCATCCGCTGTTGACACTTTCATAATAAGCTGTTTACACAGTTCATGCTGTATTCTGTGGGCCGTTACTAGGTCATATATATCAACAGTCTGATCCTTAAGTTGCTAAAGTATCTTAATGTAGCTTCTTATGTCTGAACTAGCTAATAGCTTTCATCTTAAAGCAGCTGCATTAATCCAGAGTGTTTTGATCATGTGAAGTAAAGCATTTATTAATATAACACCGTGTTTTTAACATATCTATAAATAACCTAGTCAAACAGCATCCGTTTATTACAGAAGCTCATACTCCATAGAGTTTATGAAACTTTTTTTTTACCTACAAATACGCCAACATCACGTGATTAAAAATATTGGAAAAATAGTGTCAGTGTCCAAATTGTTCAGTACACTGTGCAGTAGTGCTGCAGTAAACAATAACTGAGAGTTTAGAGACTGATTGAGGGAGATTTTGGAGCTTTCAGAGCTGAGACCATTAACAGTCTTTGTCCCTTATACAGGCGGGGAACACTGTCACTTGCTTCCCAAGATGGCGACAACAACCCAAAATACACACGTGTGACGTCACCTGGCATTAACCAATAATGGCCACATACTGTTAGAAAAACAGCCATGTGCCATCAGACGGTTTGGTGACCACATCTCAAAAGCAGCTGAAGCTCTACTATCTCCTATTACAGTAGTTCTCTGGGGACTGAGGTTGAGTACTGCTGACTTGAAGCAGAAACACTAAACAACAAAATAAAAGAGATGGACATGTACTGACCCCTCCAAGGACACTCTGCCACCTCTGCTGTGTGTTTTTTCTAACATCACCGTGTACAAGTACTTCAGGGTATACAATTACAGTGTGTACAATTACGTCCCCTGAATGTGAGAGTGCTATCTCAGATAAAGACTACACTGGAGGCAGCAGAGGCCCACGGTTCTCTGCTGCTGCAGGGTTAGAGATCTGGCTGAAATTTCCCTTTCTGTGTCACTGAATAAAGTGTTTTAATTCTCAATGGACTCTTTACTGTTCTTTATCGTTAAGTAGCTTAAACAGAACATAAGTCGCCTCGTTCCTTATCAGTGTTTACCCACAGATGCTGGTCTTTAAAGTGAAACTGCAGACTGTGTTATAGAGATAACAGCTTGCATGGGTTGCAGTTTAATAAAAAATAAATAGTAAGTAGCTAGGCTGTATGCTGCAAAGAAAGCAAAACCTGAGCTACTGTGTTAGAGTCATCAGGATTGGTTTGGTGAAGGATTTTTGTTGAAAGTAATTTGAAAAGGAGAGGTTTCAGATCGAATTGTTAACCCAAGTGAATGGATCTGGCTAAGTTTTCAATGATCAACTTGTAACCTTTAATACTGTATTTGCAAAACTCCACAAAAATGCAGAGTGATCTAATGTTTGACCATTATATTTGCAAAACCCTAAACATTAGTATTGTGTTCTCCAGCAAGATAAAACAAAAAACTGTAAGAGATTAGTCTTAAGGAAGAAACAAGCTGATTATATTAAAGGAAGGATTAAGCTACATATGCTCTAGGGCTGCTTTGGCATCTTCAAGAGGTTTCTGAGGATCCTGTCTCATAAGCAGATCTTCTAAACAACTATCAATCTAATCGTCCTGGTAGCCTTATAACAAAACTTCAACTGTAAAATTGGCTGTGTTAGATTCATTTATTTAACTGTCCTACAGCTCTAACATTTTAGTCTCACCTTTCGCCCTAAGCACAAAAAAATGCACCAATAAAGACTGCCATAGAAAAGAATATCTAATGGTCCATAATTCCTTTTTTTTTTTTTTATGGTTACAATGATTAACTTCAGTCCTCAGTTTTTGTGATTAAAAGTTGATTTCAAATTATGGCAAAACTCACATTTATTTTGTTTTTGTTTCTGTAAATGCAAATCAGAATTTTTTTGTGGAGCTTGGAAGTGTCAAAAATTGGCATCATGATTGATTTTATTAGATTTAAAATGTTTGTGTAGTGACAGATGAAACATTTTTAGTCACACCTTTCGTAAATTATATAATAATAGATAATTCAAACTTTTTTTTTTTTTTTTTTTTGGGGGGGGGGGGGGGGGGGGGGGTTCCATGATTAACTTCAGTCCTCATCATACACAGCAAAAATTAATTCTGTTTATGAAATGTAGCCCCTTGAATTCCAGTTTGTGTGGTGCATAGACATCCAGCACAAACCTCTGCCTCTGCTCAGTCTGGGACCTTTTTCTACTTTGCCCTGATGTGCACATCTCTGTAAGAACTACATTTTGGATTTGTGTTCATGCAAACACAAACAAACTCATTTCTCAACAAACACTTTCACATCAATTTATGACAAAAACATACCCAATTTTAGTTCAAAAAATGTTTTTTATTTGCCTTGTAGGCTTGATCATTTATACGAACACTAATGTGGCCATCTCCAAATTTATACCTCTGTCTACCATATATGGGGAAATGGCGCCACCTAGTAAAAAACAATAAAAACTAAAATTCCAATCCCTCACTATCATGAATCCATGAAATACTTGATAAAAATGTGAAATTATATTGCAGTGACAGTGTATTATAAAAATGTAGTTTTAATGGGAGTCAATGGCACAAAAAATATCTTAGGCAAGGCAAGTTTATTTGTATAGCACATTCATACACAGAGCAATTCAAAGTGCTTAAAAGGTGGGTAAAGGTGTGACTATTTTTTTAGACACCTTTTTAAGAGGATTTTTCAAAAAAAAATAATAATAATTTCATCCAAAAATACACACCTGAGG
This sequence comes from Bostrychus sinensis, assembly GCA_020698575.1. Classification (NCBI taxonomy): domain Eukaryota; kingdom Metazoa; phylum Chordata; class Actinopteri; order Gobiiformes; family Eleotridae; genus Bostrychus; species Bostrychus sinensis. Next base: position 41,168,689 of record CM036239.1, on the reverse strand, counting down.
CAAAATCTATGCCATTTGAATCAACACAGCAAAAGTTATCCACAAAAAACAGGTGCAAAACATCAAAAAATGTCATAGGGCTGTAGGAGGGTTAAGCTGAATATTTCTTTGTATTGGAAAAGGACATCATTTTAATTGTGACTTAAGTGTTTTGAGTGTGTAAAAATCTAGGAGGACTCAAAAGTAGGTCATAGTTTTAATGCTCATTTATTTGTAGGCTAATTATAAAGAACTGTAACAGATTTTAAACTACATGTGCCATAAAGCTCATAGTAAAATCATCACAAAATATTAAATTGATGATGTATCAATATCAATACAATGGTCCCACCAGTTGAGAACCCTCGAACTCGAACCACATCAGCTCAGCCTTACACAGAAACAGATAGCACACTGTTTGATTGACAGGTCACCACTGTCGCCCTGGGAGACTACATCCCATACGTGCATCAAAACAATAGCTTTTATAGTGGTTACAATAGACGAGTCTGATCGTGCAGCAGCAGGGGGGCATGCATCACTGTGGGGACTGTGGAGAGACAACAAGCCTCTCCCTCAAAGTTCATGGTCCTGACTCCCAGATGTCTGACAGTTCAGAATCACAGAGTTCTTGTGGAAAAAAGACATAAATAATACAAAGACTATTTATGTTTCGCTGAGAAAGAAATTTATTCTTCCAGAACTAAAGCCTTTTATACAGGGCTACGGAATAACAAAGCTCAAATAAGGAAGTCTATAAACATCACAGATCAGATCAATACTAGCTTCAGTGTGACAGATATTTATATAATGCATGTCCAGTCTTCTTCTTTTTCTTTTATTTTTTCACTTCAGGGCCTCTTCACCACTTACAGAGTTTCCAAAATGGTGGGACTCAAAAGTGGGTCACAGGTAGGTTAAGCAGTTTCAGTGTTCAAAAACAAATGTAAACACTTTAGAAAGGCGGAAACCTAGATTAAAAATGAACAGATTCACAGCGCTCCAGTTAAGTGTTTTTTTTTTGTTTGTTTTTTTTGTTTTTGGTCTTTTCATAGGTCTGAGGGGGAAAAAAGTTTGGGAAACACTGGTTTATAACAGGCAGAAGCTGACTTGATGACACAATGAAGCCGCCCTAAGCTCAACCCTGATGGACAGCTGTCAGACATTGTCGCTACACAGTTTCTTCATCCTCACAACAATTACCCAGCACACACAAAAATCTCTAAATAAAGAGTAAAGAGTCTATGTTTATCTGAGCACAGATGCAACACCAGTAATTGGACAGAGCTGAAGACGAGCAAGTCGCAGCTGCCACCTTAATGAAAGTTATTTAAAGATTTACACACTGATAGATGCTAATGTAAATTTAAAAAGAGGATTTTATGCTGGCACATTTATAACAAGACCGGTCAGTGATGGTCCAAGAAAGAAAGGCTTTATTTTGAAATTGATTTGTATCACTGTCTATCCAGGATTTTTTACTGAACTAAATATTTACCATTTTACTACAGAGAGTAACTGATGGGGATAGAGCATATTTTAGCAACAATGTTTTTCACTCTATACAGTTTGCACCACCTCATACACTGTAAATGAACTGCTGCATATTCCTAGATCCTAGATATTTTCAACACTTACCTTTCCTGAAACTAATCCAACTATACAGTGTCTTTCCTGCGGCTGGCTAGAACTCATTACAGATGATGCTTTGAGAGTTCTCGTCTAAAACAAATTATCCACAACAACCACCCACAACCTTTCTTCAACCACCACAAACTAATAAAACCAAACTAACCCTTCCAAAGCATGACAAGAAACATACATTTTTGTTTATTTCAGAGGTCGCTGCAGCAAAATATCTGCCTCTATCTAAACCTATCCTCATGTCCTTTTTAACAACATCCATCAGTCTTATTGAGCTTTCTCTTGGCCTAATGGCGTACAGCTCTAACTTCAGCATCCTTCTACTGAAATAGTCACTGTCCGTTCTGTTTACATTTCCAAACCATTATAGTCTGGCCTCTCTGACTTTATTTCCAAAACATCATGAGCAGGCCTCACCACTGTCTTGTACACCTTTCCTTCCATGCTTGAATACACTCAAAAGAAACACGCTGAAATTATCTTTTACTTTTTTTTTAAACCATCGTTATCTATTAAATTAAGCCATTATTGTTCCGCAGCAATCCGTGATACTTGGATGATCCTATAAAGATATGTAAACAATAGGACTGCAAAATATATCGCAAAATTATCATTATTGCAATATCAGCAAACGCAATATCCGCAAGAATCTAAATATATGGCAATAACGCTGTGGTCTTCCATCTGACAGAGATTTACACTGAAGAATCATTTTCCACCAAAGCCTTAAAAGAACATGTGTTGTGACTAAATAAAAATGTTTAAAAAGTCCAGTTTTAGTGGTAATTTAATTCATTTAGTCACAGCTTAGCCTTGATTTATTCCTGGTTTAGTCTGTGTTAAGTTTTGATTTTGTCGCTGTTTTGACTTGTAAATACAGGAACTTACATTTTTGTGAAATGTAGTGAATTTATCTTACTATGTTGGAAAAGTAGGCTGTATTTTCAAATATCGCAATAATATCGTTATCGCAATTTTCAACATAGTTATCAAATATCGCATGTTTTCTTCATATCATGCAGCCCTGGTGAACAATGTTTATTTTTTCGTATAGCCACGCCATAAGCCCCATTACGTACCTCCTCCACTATCCTTCTCCTCCTCCTCAATGCTGTTCTTTATACTGTCATATTCCTCGTCGATGTTTTGGTTGCCTCGGATCTGACTGAGCACACGCCTGGCTTTTTGGGTGAGACCGCATTGGATCAACCAGCGTGGACTCTCCGGCAAAAACAGAAATCCCATGAACTGGAGCATGGCAGGAACAACAGACAGGCCCAACATGTACCTGCAAGAAAAGACAGAGTAATTAACTGAATTTTCAAAAATGTCATTCCAGATGAAACAGCTGATGTATTAAGGTTATCTTGACCTATTTAGAAACATTAGGCAGTATGGTTCATTAAAACTGAGCAGAGGAAAATGTCAAGGATTTATTGGGATGCTTCAAATATGCAATATATGTTATAATAACAACAACAAGACAAATAAATACACTCTAGTACTGTAACATCCCCGGTTGAATGATGGTCTGACTCTCAAACTGATGGTTCACTTTGCCTTTATTGAAACCTTGAGTTGGCATAGTACCTTGGCGAACACATCGTAAGAGCTACGAAAGAGGGAACCATGAATACAATTAGCAGTCTCTTACAGTACATATTCACATGTTTTAACACCTTTTAAAGCCTATTTATTAACCTTATCCATGAATTATATTGACCATGAATTATGAAACCTTCCTTATTTATCCCTTGCAAACTGAAGACAAACTCCAGATGGAGCACTATGTGTAACACTATTTTAACCTTATAAACCAATGAGCCTTTATATACCTTTATATGAAATGTACCTTTTGTGATCAAAATACCCATATTAATAATTACATTTGACATAACATTGCATTTGAGCTTATAACATGGATTAGCCAACAAATCTTTCTTAATATAGTAACTGCATGTTAGCGCACTCTGCTGGCAATAGCGATAGTGCATGAGAAATTGCAAAGACCGCAAAATACAAAACAAAACTATGTTAAACACATACAACCAATACAAACCTTGTTCCTTCCTCAACCAGGTGCTAAAGAACTTTAAGTATATTAGAAATATTCATTAGCTTTCATTTTCTCTGTTTACTCGCGAGGGCTAGTTTCTCTGCACACATGAGAAGTGCGCGCTGTTTTCTCTCATTGCTTTACAGCAGTTCGTTCCGCTTTACGACACCTTGTGGTTGCGCACTGTATAAAGCCTTTTCAAAATAAAAGCGTTGACCTTTATAGTGCATTTAATCAGGAATTACAAGGTATTAAACTAATTTAGCAATAAAGCAATACTAGTGAGGTCATTTACAAGTACTACATAATAATAAAATGTCAAACTAAGCTAGCCACTAGTATAGCATACTTTTAAGGTAAATTGTTATGCTGTGTGATATACTGTGATGTTTATTTAAACCATTTTAGACATTGGACATTTCAAGAAACACAAATTGTTGGAACACTTTGCAGAAGGCGGAGAGTAACTACATACATTCTGTAAATCTTTTAAGAAAAAATACTTTTTGAGTACATTTTACATTTTACCTTTCACTCAAATTCATTAATAATTTAACTATTTTTTTTATTTCAGTGTCAAAGTAAGTAGCACACAGACCTTGTAATCAGAGGGAGAAAAATAACCACTTGAATATGAGTTACACTCTTTAATTTGTTTTTTTACTTTTACTTAAGTAATAATTTTGAGATTTTAAATACTTTTGAGCAATTTGTTTATTCATCTGTTTACTGCATTCATTGGCTTAAATCTGTTCTCTTTATTTTATTTACTTTCCTTTTGATATTTTCCTGATCCTTTTGAAGTCTGTATTTTACAAAAAGGTCATCTCTTAAGGATCCTCACCATAACCCTGTTTTCTGATTGGTCAGTGTGAAAAGCCATTGGTCACTGGTTGGGATGGGAATAAAAAAAAATACATAGCCTCTGTGGGTAACAGAATTATAAATTTATTTACCCACAATTTATGTGGTATATAAAATTATTGCTACACAAAGAGTAAATTGGTTTGCCTCAACACTGCTTGGTGGCTACTGCACTTTCACCTACTGACAAATATACTTGAGGTGTACTAAGCTACAATTCCACCAAAAAGTGCAAGCATGTTGTTTAAAGAAAGTAAAAGAGTCTTGTTTCAACAATCTTTAGAAAAGTGCATCACCTGGCTCTAAGCTTTGTAGACATTTTATAGCAAAGTTAAAGATAATTTTCAGAAGTGAACTAAAACAGGCCTACTAAGATGAGATCACAGTCCAACAAACTGTTAATGTGAATGTGATGTGATGGCAGAAAAGCACAGCCACACCGGATAAAGCCAAGGCAACAGGGATTGAAGGCGACAGGTACAGTCTTATCAGCGTACTGTACTGCTCCTCTCAGCAAATGCTAACGCTGACATGTGGATATGTGTCTGACATTTGAGAATGAGTGACTTTTTTTTCCTGGCATTTGAAAAGCACCAAAGGAATACCTGAGCTGCCTGCGTGATGAAGATAAGATACACATGTATACATTTTATACACGTCAGACATTTTCAAAGTTTTCAAGGAAGGGATAACTGGCTTCACTATCAGAGGACTATTAAAGTTGAATCCACATCTGCAGAGTGTATTTACTGTCTACTGATGTTGATAGTATGAGTGTGTGTCTGACCTCCAGCCGTCGCGCTGCAGGTAGCTGAAGGCTCCATCGATGAGGCTGGCGGTAAACTGTCCAGCCGTGATAAAGAGCGTGTTCACGGTCACCAGCTGCCCTCGGAGGTGAGGAGGAGAGGCCTCAGCAATGTACACAGGCACGGTCATGGACGCAATACCTGCACAGACCAAAAGATTGGGTTAGGGATACATAAAGACAACAGGGAGGATGCACAGGTGTTACAAAATACACAATTTTGTAGTAAAGTGTAAGCTAATCTTCCCAAAATAGTATTAAAAAAGATAAAATAACTAATATTCAATATATGTCTTTCAGCTCCATTAGGTACTTTTAAAGCAGCCAGCATGTATTCAAAGTACTATTTTTTTCAAAGCTACACCAAATCAGCACAATTGTCCAAAAGAGCCTGGGTCCCAACCTGCGTGGTTTGGATGCATATGTATTGCTCTGAGAAGAACAAAGATGCATTCTACTACAACAAAGCAAACAATTAAAGAAGCTGGGCTCAGAGTGAATTTGCTGATGTGTTCCCACAGTGTCACTCTCTGATGTGTGTAATATGAGTGTGTGTGTGTTTGTGTGTGTTTATGTGTGTGTGTGTTTATGTGTGTGTGTATTCCCAGGACGGCGGTGACGAGTTCCCGTGAGACTATGCTCCTCTCAGCAGCTGGATCCTGATAAGCTCTATTAATAGTCCACCTCCCCTTCCCTCCCTGTTGCCTCCATCCTGACCCCCCACCCCCCCACCCCAACCCAACCCGCCACCGCCGCCTCTACGTGGCTACCTGTTGCTATGGTAACCTGTCTGTCTCCGGGCTCTTCACTGTGGCAGCTTAGGGAAGACAAATCAATAACCAAGAGACATATTGTACTTTTGGAGGATTTTTTTTTTGTTTTTTTTTTTTTCGCACTTCCTGTTGAGAGCTTGGGGTGAGAAAACCACAGTAGTCCACACAAAACTTTGTCTATTGTGGTTATTTTATATTTATTTTCTTCAATTAATTTAAAGAAGAAAAAGTTGTAGTTGTAGTAATAAACATCTGCAACAGATAAAGTTTATGAATTAAAAGTTTCACTTTTATGTGTCATTTATACAACAACTGTATGCTCAGCTACAGAAAAAAAGCTGATTAAAAAAATGTGTAACAAAAATACACCTAAAAAATGTTTATTTTATAATTTTTCCATTTGGTTTTCCATTTTATCAATTAAGTTTAATTTAAGGTATAATTTATTGTCCCTGTAGGGAAATTTGTTCTCTGCATTTGTCCCATCCTCATTGCTGCTGGGGATAACCTGTCAGGAGCAGTGCCCAGGGGCCCTTATCCAGATCTAAGCGAGGATTGGGCTATTACGCGTGTTTTAGCTTGATGGGATAAATGTAATACATAGTACACTGACTATAGAAAGAGAAATGGCTTTGTTACAAAAACAACTAAACTAATTATTCTAATTTAATTTAATGCTGGACGATGGGAGGAGGTGAATCAGTAACGCAGCAAACAACATGAGAATACTGTGCATTTTCCTTATGGACTTGAATCACAGAAACTCTCCAATGCTCTCTTTGTGCCGATCCCAATCTGAGATAAATGGAGAGAGTTGCAGCAGGAAGGGCATCTGGTGCAAAACCTATGTCAAATCAGTAAGGCAAATCAGTGCATGCTAGGAGGCAGATGATTTTGCTGTGCCAGTCCCATATGAGAAAAGCCAAAAGGAAAGACATTTAAAGTTGAAATGTTCAAACTTCAACAAAGTCAGGAGACATAGGCAGACAGTTTAAATAGACTCTTTCCCTTTCTTTATCTTGGTTATGGCTGAGACAGGAGTTCAATGTGAAGGCGGAAACCCGGGATGCAAATCGCAGCGAAAATCTAATCAGCTGCTCTTTGGCATCCAGCCTGTCTGCTCCACACACAGCCATGAAATCAAGTCATTAGCTACACAAACACGCTATTCAAATAAACAAAGCATCTCTCAGAGGTTAACACAGGTCTAGGCCAAACTGATATATGTTATACAGACTCAACAAGTGAATATAGAACAGAAATGCATCGGATAAACTTTTTCATAATTCGACTGAAAAGGACAAACTGATTGTAGAGCTAATAGAGATCAAAATAAATAACCACATGCCTCTTACATATGAATTACTAATTAACAAATGCACTTTACATACTTTAGACTTTAAGTATATTTCCCTCATTAAATACCTATACTGCCAGACAAACCATTTTTATAATAGGCAGAAAATGACTATATTGAATTGGCCAAACAACACCATCTTTTTTTCCTGGTAATTCAACCACATAAAGAAAGTAAAATGGCTTAGCAATCTAAATATGTCAAGGTATAGAAAACACTTTATGTATAGGTATAGCTAACTTTAGGTAAGTAAATATGAAGAAAATACTTTTTTTTTTTAATCATTACGAGACACAATATAGTTGTTCAAAGAAAATACTGTACAGTATAAATGCTGATTTTTCTGTTCACACCTGGCCACTGTGTACTGAAGGATTGAATTATACTGAAATGTTGTGTACAAAGAAACAGGCTAAATTTCACATATTTACATTTTAGATTACACTATCTAAGTAGGAAATCTTACCACATTTAATACCTTTACATTTTTAATGATTGAAGAGTCTTAGCAATGGGAATCACGTAAACAACAGGTGAGCATAACAGCCCTTATATTTCAAATCTGTTCTTCAGATCAGACAAACAACAAAAGCCATAGTCTGTCTCTGTGTTTGTGGCTCTCATAAATGCACACTGATATTTATGCTGAGTTAGGCACATTTGACACCAACAAGCTCTTTAATGGCTATCAGTATACACATCAAACAGGCCTCTACATTGGGGATAGACTAATTATCGGCCGGGCCGATTATCGGCATCAATTATCGGCACTTGGATGCATATCAGCATCAGCCAATAAGAGCTCAATTTAAAACTGGGTTATTTTGGCTCTGATGCAGCCGCGCCTCTCTGTCTGCTGTCACTACTCTCTGTCACTACTGTCTCTGGCATTGTCCCACCAACAGCACCGGCTGATTGGTTACACGTGGAGCCACGGCACAGGTAACAGACAATCAGCAGTGAAAGCTGTGCATGCACAGTGCTCACACACATGGCGGAGAGGGGGAAAAGTTTTGCCCAAGGTCTGGAGAGCAGATATAAGTTTTAAACATGGATGTATAAAGAGAACTGGATACAGCGTCGGCGGCGGGCCCAGTTCGTTTCTACAGACGTTGCTTAGCGGCACATTATGCCAAAAAAGTTCATTTTCCAGGTGTCATGGTGGGCATAAAATACCCGGATCTTCCGCATCAGTTCCCCATTGTCTGGCTCATAAAAAAGGAACACTAGCGTTTCCTTTAATCCTGCCTCCCGGAGCGTGCGCACCAGAGACTTCCGCCTGCTGGTGGGAGTTAGCACTGCAGGCTAACTTGAATGGGGATCAAACAATTCAATTGTGTGACTCTTCTAGATTTTAGAAATATTTTCCCTTTTACTGCAAATGAATATCACCTCCAAATATCGATGACTACTAATAATCGATATCGGTATTGGCCCTAAAAAACCCTATCTCTACATGTTTACCCCATTTTAACTGGGCCATATGTGTGAACAGCTTGTCACTGTGTAAGTCATGTAGGCTGCCATTGCCAGCTCATGTTGTATATCTACAAACAAAATACACAACATGGCTAACAGAATGTTTCCTGTTCATATTTCACAACAGAAAAGAAATATTTTAGAGTCTAACAAAGCTAATACATCAGCAATGGAGAGTACAATTTTTAAAGAGCCAGAGGTGTTCAGTCTCACTTTCTTTAGTGGAGATAAGTTCAGATTTGTTGGCTACAGGTTCATTATTTAAAAGAATAATAATTTACTGTTATTATTTTTCTTGGTTTGTTCGTGATTCAAATCAAGTGCAGAAAGCAATGAATGTTTCTTCATACACCACAGATAATGAATGCAAGTGCAGTGATAAGATGCTCTCCTTTCAGCACCACAGACAGCTCCTCCTCTCTCTCTCACACACACGGGGCTTATGTTTGTCCAAAATCAGCCTCCTTAAGGTACACTTCAACTGAATTACATAAAAGAAAGAAAAAAAATATTCTTTGCAAAGAGACTACAAGGTCAAGTCAAATCTTAACTGTTTTCATTTTATTAGAAGGGACCTACATCAAGCCGCTTTGTTATATATGCATGCAATAATTCTCTCACATCTTTCCTACTGTGTCACATCATGGTCACAAACCTCTCCGTCCACACTGAAGCTGGTTACTTTATTGTACAAGCAGGCAATCAAGGTCTTTGACAGAAAACCCATGAGATGGCATCATTGTCATATAAAAAAACACAAGCTTTTTACAATTGGAAAAGTTTGTAAATTTTAGTATTTTAAAATTGTTTTTTAAATGTTTGAATAATTATGTGTCACCATTGTTCTCTGCTTTCACTGTCAGACATCTGAGCTCTCTCAGATCCACCACTCGAGCCTCTGTCAGTGGGGACTGTATTGTTCCAGAGTTCAGAACATCCTTTGGCCAGTTTTGCTTCTCTTTTAAAGCGCCCAAAGTGTGGAACTCCCTTCCCACTGAATTAAAACTGCAATTAAACATTAACATTTTTAATAGAGGTCTAAAGCAGTGGCTTAAATCAGGGCAGAGATGTTCACATGAGAATTTGATTAATTGAAAATTTGTCTTGTGTATAATTTCTAGATGGTCCTGTTTTATTGTTTAGATATTTACATTTCTTTTTTTGAAAAGCCTCCTATGGACAGGTGTTGAGAATTAGCACTTGTGCTTTAACACTGGAGCTGTGCATCTGGTTTGTCCAATGTATCTGTGACGTCCATATCAAATAAATAAATAAAAAAAGAAAAAATAGATAGAAGTGCCTTCTCTTCAAAAGCTACCTCCAGATTGTGACCTGGATGATAATCCAGGTCACAATCTGGAGGCTATGGACAAGGTTTATTTGGTTAAGTAACATCCACTAAAGTTGATTTTAAACAGACCAAGTAGGTGTGCATTGTCTACCAGTATACTAAAACTAATCATTTGTTTCCTTTACTGCCCCCTTGTGGCTGGAGTTAGAATTGTTAGCCATAGTTTGCAATGGTACAGAATCCTTTATTAAATTCTGGATCCAGATGGTGTTCAAGATCCACAATAAACACAAGTCATTTTTGTCATTTGCTTATTATTGCCCTTTCCTAAAACGTCATAAAAATCTGACCTATTTAGTCTTGTTCTCAAGTCTTGCTACCAAACAAACCAAACAAAAGAGAGTAACAAAGCATATCTCCCATTATTTGTATCCAGCCTCTTGGCATGCAGCACAGAGCAGACCATCAGTGACTGGGACTGAGGAGTTCAAAGGACGCAAATTTGGCTTTAATAGAGTATCCTTGAAAATGTAAAACAGTGGAACGAGAGCCCTCCAGAGCAGCAAATAGTTAAGTGGTTTCAAAGCTGTACAAATTCAGCTCAAAAAACTGGAGCGGCCGTGCCCTTTCATAATTAAGTGTAGAAAAGTATCAGCCATTTCATATAGGCTTGTTGTAAGCAGGGACACAGCCACGTAGCATGTTTTTTGACAATGACATGATATGGTTTGAACTTGTAACCTTAGCCACATTTGACATTTGCGTAAGATGTTATTTCCCACTCACTACAATGATAAACAGCATCTCATTTAGTCAAGCTTTTACCTGGTTAAACACAAATGTGACTTAATTATAAAAAAAAAAAGAGAAAAAACAGCCAATTAATCAGCACGCCGACAGGAAATAATTAAATTTACCACAGCGTAATTAAGAACACTATTTTTTTCCAACCCATTCATCTACTGTTTCTACACACAAAGCATTTTCACATTTGCAAACACTGGATAATTTACACAGTGCTGGTGCTAATGAGGAGGATACATCTTAAAGTGACGTGCTCTCATTTACTCAAACTACACACTCAACAAAATATTTAAAAATACAGTGCTGGTACATTTGAGTTGGCGTCATTATATCATAAGCTCTGTTCAAAAAGACAGCTGTCATTTTATGAGAAAATTAAGAACTAACTTTTTCCTTTTTAAAAAATGACTGTAGATGGAATAAAAAGGGTGTGGTTAAAAGAAGAGGTTGACCCGCAGTATTTAGCCACAGAAATTAAAAGTGGCATTTGCTCCACAATGTAATGCCGTTCCTTCAGGACAGTTTGCTTGGCTGAGACATAACTGGTGAGAGAGCAACATATTTGGCTTATTACTTAGTATTTCTTATTTCAATAAAAAATTTTACACTTGTTACCTAAAATATCATAGATAACACAACTAAAATGTAACAAAATATATGAATTTACCTCAAATAAAAGTTTTCTGGGGGAAAACCGCCAAACCCACTGAAATAATGTCCAACTCCTAAAGAACATGTTCATGCTTAACAGCCTTTAACATATTTTAAAGCTGTTTTTGAAATGAATAAACAACTATGAATATGTTTAACTATGTTTGACAACAAATTAACAATTGTACTGTTACTTTTGCATAATAATGTCCCAAACAATGGCATCTGTAACTGTTCAAATCTTTACTACATAGAAAAACAACTTTTCTTAGTGTATTTGGTATCCACTCGTGATTAAAAGTATCAGTGAAATGTAACCAATATGATGTACTTTTAACCTTTTTTCAAATTTTCAACATTTTACTATTTTAGGGATTTCAAGTAAGTACATGCAATAGGGCTGCATGATATTAAGAAAACATATTATTAGATATTAGATAGCTATGTTGAAAATTGCTGTAACGAAATGATTGCGATATTTAAAAATAGAGCCTACTTTTAGAACAAAGTAAGTTAAAATCACTACATTTCACAAAAATGTAAGTTCCTGTATTTACAAAATCAAAACTTAACAGACTAAACCAGGAATAAAACAAGGCTAAGCTGTGTCTAAATTAATTAAATTACCACTAAAACTGGACTTTTTAAACATTTTTATTTAGACTTCAGTGTAAATCTCTGTCAGATGGAAGACCACAGTGTTATTGTGATATATTTATATCATTGTGATACAGATATTGCGTTTGCTGATAATGCAATAACGATAATTTTGTGATATATTGTGCAGCCCTATTGTTTACATATCCTAATGGGCAATTAGCATGTGCATCAGCAAAGAGCAAAGGGGAAGGTTACGGTACAACAGAACCAGTGAAAAGTGAATTAAGTGGGTGAAATCACAACTATTTTTTTTTTAAATGACTATCGTAATCACTAGCCCTCTCACCTAGTTTATTTAGCACTCATTTCAAACTGTTTCATCCCCACTATCACTATCTTACTCTGCAGGATCACAGAACAATCCATCTGCTCAGACAAAGGTCTGTGCAATAACCAGCCCAGAGATACAGGAAAACCACAGGCTTATAGACCAAAAACACAGAGATGGTCAGTGCAGTGTGGCCTTTCCTGCACTGACAAAGCGCTCAGGTGACCTTTCAGCTCAGTTCTGCTCAGGATTTCTAAACAATTGAGTTTCCAGAAAGACGACGTAAATGTTAATGCGCAGGTGACAGGCCTGGTCAGATTAATTGCATGCAGCCAGAAGTGTCGGCTTATTAGCGTCTCAGCGTCTAATTGCAGTGCCAGAATCCTTTTCATTATGAGTGCCAGCTCATGCATGCTTGTGTAATAAAGATCACTGTATGGAGAAAAAAAGACTGCAATGACAAATGGAAGATAATACAAAACACCGTCTTATAATGTTACAGCTGAAATGACCCGAGAGAGTAGTTTTCCAATTTAAGAAACAGCTGAGATGGAAAGTAACTACTATATACTTTTACTTTAGGTTAATTTTTAAAGTACATTTTCTAAATACTTTTACTTTTGAGGAAATTTTTGAGGATTGTTTTTACTTTTTCTTATGTATGTCTTAGTATTTTTGTAGTAGTAGTAGTAGCAGTAATGGTAGCACTGTGGAGGTAGTAAAATAATCATACTAACTACAGCACTAGTAATTGAAATAGTCTGTTCTGTGCACTTGCCAAATCCCACTATCAAAAACTCTTTACACTTTTAGGATGAATGCTTTGCCACTTTTACTCATCTACTCCCTACTGGTGTCAGTGCCTTGACCAAAGTCATCATGCACACTTTTCAGTAAGAGCTTTTTGTCTATAGAAAAAAAAGTAATGTATTGCAGTCCAATTTCCTTCTATTGCTTTGTTTACCAACAGTAAAAAGGTTTTTGATAATTAACTGACAATAGGATGATATACAAGTCTCAAGCAAAGAAATCCTGTGTAAAATCAATAGAAAATTAGAATAAGAGTTTTTGATTGATTTTTTTTCTTTTGTGGCTTTACAAACTCCATTTTCATTACCTTGCGTTTTGCTGGAAGCATGGTAATATTGAATCCAAGCATAATAAAAATATGTTTTAACTCAGTACCTCTGTAACCTCGACTGATCTTTGTGACTTTATTACATTTACCCTAGTGTTAACAAGCCAATGTGCACTGGGTAAGCAAAAGATATGGGGGAAAAAATCTGTGTCAGGCATTAAAACTGTGCTTGAATCACTTAAAGGTCCTTTATTATGCTTTTTTCAGGCTTTCTTGAAATAATTCTGGACATATTTGCCCACACACACACTTTTGGTGAGCTGTTACTTTGACTTTGCAGAGAATGTTAGGTTAAACATCTAAACCCACTGCCTACTATAATGTGTTTAAAATGTACAAAACGACTACAGCAGGTCACTTGTGGTCAGATAATGAGAAAATGCATTGAAATTCAAGATCTGTGCAGGCTCTAACACAAAGGCTTAGTGCAGCATAGCTTGTTAAAATCTGGGTTGTAAATTAAAGCCTTGATTTATCCACAAGGGATTTATCCAGACTAGAAAAGATAACTACTCACTATGCCCTGACAAGTTTTAATGAATTAATCTTCCTCCCAGTGACTAATGAGAGAAAATAGTGTGCAGAACTATAGAGCAGCTAAGACAGCGCCTATCTCACAGGAGAAATGTACAAGTGCCATGAGTGTGGTTTATCTCAGCCGTAAAAGCAGCATCAACAACCTCTTTTCACTGTGACACACGAAGAGCCACTATAAGTAATTTGGGAAACACTGAATTGTGATCAAAGGAAACATATTCAGGAAAAAGTGCAGTGTCTTCAAGTAGAGTCAGAGAGGAGACACTCAGATGATTCAAGACGGGAGAAATACAGAAATATTATATGTGAAATACACTGAGGAGGTAGAAAGAAGAGAATGGGGAGCAATGGCAGTGATACAGGATGCAGATAATCAATACATATAAATTAAGTAAAAACCTAATCATACATATTTTCAATTTTTCCATCCATCCATCCATCCATCCATCTTCTTCCGCTTTATCCGGGGCCGGGTCGCGGAGGCAGCAGTCTAAGCAGGGACACCCAGACATCCCTCTCCCCGGACACTTCCTCCAGCTCCTCAGGAGGAACCCCAAGGCGTTCCCAGGCCAGCCGAGAGACATAGTCCCTCCAGCGTGTCCTAGGTCTTCCCCGGGGCCTCCTCCCGGTGGGACATGCCCGGAACACCTCCCCAGGGAGGCGTCCAGGAGGCATCCGGAACAGATGCCCGAGCCACCTCAGCTGGCTCCTTTCGATGTGGAGGAGCAGCGGCTCTACTCCGAGCTCCTCCCGGGTGACAGAGCTCCTCACCCTATCTCTAAGGGAGCGCCCAGCCACCCTGCGGAGGAAACTCATTTCGGCCGCTTGTATCCGGGATCTTGTCCTTTCGGTCATGACCCAAAGCTCATGACCATAGGTGAGAGTAGGAACGTAGATCGACCGGTAAATCGAGAGCTTCGCCTTTCGACTCGGCTCCTTCTTTACCACAACAGACCGATACAACGACCGCATTACTGCAGACGCTGCACCGATCCGCCTGTCAATCTCACGCTCCATCCTTCCCTCACTCGTGAACAAGACCCCGAAATACTTAAACTCCTCCACTTGAGGCAGGAACTCTCCTCCAACCTGGAGAGGGCAAGCCACCCTTTTCCGGTCGAGAACCATGGCTTCGGACTTGGAGGTGCTGATTCTCATCCCAGCCGCTTCACACTCGGCTGCAAACCGTCCCAGTGCACGCTGAAGGTCCTGGTTTGATGAAGCCAACAGGTCAACATCATCTGCAAAAAGCAGAGATGAAATCCTGTGGTCCCCAAACCTGACACCCTCTGGCCCCTGACTGCACCTAGAAATTCTGTCCATAAAAATAATGAACAGAACCAGTGACAAAGGGCAGCCCTGCCGGAGTCCAACATGCACTGGGAACAGGTCCGACTTACAACCGGCAATGCGAACCAAACTCCTGCTCCGGTCATACAGTGACCGAACAGCCCTTAGCAAAGGGCCTCGGACCCCGTACTCCCAGAGCGCCCCCCAAAGGACGCCACGAGGGACACGGTCGAACGCCTTCTCCAGGTCCACAAAGCACATGTGGACTGGTTGGGCGAACTCCCATGAACCCTCGAGCACCCGATAGAGGGTGTAGAGCTGGTCCACTGTTCCACGACCGGGATGAAAACCGCACTGTTCCTCCTGAATCCGAGGTTCGACTATCGGCCTAATTCTCCTCTCCAGTACCCTGGAATAGACTTTCCCGGGGAGGCTGAGAAGTGTGATCCCCCTGTAGTTGGAACACACCCTCCGGTCCCCCTTCTTGAAAAGAGGGACCACCACCCCGGTCTGCCAGTCCAGAGGCACTGTCCCCAACCGCCACGCGATGTTGCAGAGACGTGTCAACCACGACAGCCCCACAACATCCAGAGACTTGAGGTACTCAGGACGGATCTCATCCACACCCGGTGCCTTGCCACCGAGGAGCTTTTTAACCACCTCGGTGACTTCAGCTTGGGTGATGGATGAATCCTCCTCTGAGTCCCCAGCCTCTGCTTCCTCAACGGAAGACGTGTCGGTGGGATTGAGGAGATCCTCAAAGTATTCCTTCCACCGCCCGACAACATCCCCAGTCGAGGTCAACAGTTCCCCACCCTCACTGTAAACAGTGTTGGTGAAGAACTGCTTCCCCCTCCTGAGGCGGCGGACGGTTTACCAGAATCTCTTTGAGGCCGACCGATAGTCCTCCTCCATGGCCTCCCCGAACTCCTCCCAGACCCGAGTTTTTGCCTCCACAACCGCCCGGGCCGCAGCACGCTTGACCTGCCGGTACCCGTCAGCTGCCTCGGGAGTCCCACAAGCCAACCAGGCTCGATAGGACTCCTTCTTCAGCCTGACAGCATCCCTTACTTCCGGTGTCCACCACCGGGTTCGGGGGTTGCCACCACGACAGGCACCAGAGACCTTATGGCCACAGCTCCTGACGGCTGCATTGACAATAGAGGTGGAGAACATGGTCCACTCGGACTCAATGTCTCCAACCTCCCCCGAGATCTGGTTGAAGCTCTCCCGGAGGTGGGAGTTGAAGACCCCTCTGACAGGAGGCTCAGCCAGACGTTCCCAACAGACCCTCACAATACGTTTGGGCCTGCCGAGTCTGTCCGGCCTCCTTCTCCGCCAGCGGATCCAACTCACCACCAGGTGGTGATCAGTTGACAGCTCAGCCCCTCTCTTCACCCGAGTGTCCAAGACACACGGCCGAAGGTCAGATGACACGACAACAAAGTCGATCATCGACCTCCGGCCTAGGGTGTCCTGGTGCCACGTGCACTGATGGACACCCTTGTGCTTGAACATGGTGTTCGTTATGGACAATCCATGACTTGCACAGGAATCCAACAACAAAACACCGCTCGGGTTCAGATCAGGGAGGCCGTTCCTCCCAATCACGCCCCTCCAGGTGTCACTGTCGCTGCCCACGTGAGCGTTAAAGTCTCCCAGCAGAATGACGGAGTCCCCAGTTGGAGCACTTTCCAGCACCCCTCCCAGGGACTCCAAGAAGGCCGAGTACTCTACACTGCTGTTCGGCCCATAGGCCGAAACAACAGTGAGAGACCTGTCCCCAACCCGAAGGCGCAGGGACGCGACCCTCTCATTCAACGGGGAAAACTCCAACACATGGCGGCTGAGCTGGGGAGCTATGAGTAAGCCCACACCAGCCCGCCGCCTCTCACCGCGGGCAACGCTAGAGTAGAAGAGAGTCCAGCCCCTCTCAAGGAGTTGGGTTCCAGAGCCCAAACTGTGCGTGGAGGTAAGCCTGACTATCTCTAGTCGGTAACGCTCAACCTCCCGCACAAGCTCAGGCTCCTTCCCCCCCAGCGAGGTGACATTCCATGTCCCCAGAGCCAGTTTCTGTGTCCAGGGATCGGGACGCCGAGGCCCCCGCCTTCGACTACTGCCCGATCCTCCTTGCACCGGCCCCTTACGGTTCCTCCTGCGGGTGGTGGGTCCACGGGAGGATGGCCCCACGTCGTCGTTTCGGGCTGGGCCCGGCCGGGTCCCGTGGGGAGAGACCCGGCCACCAGGCGCTCGCAATCGAGCCCCAACCCCAGGCCTGGCTCAAGGGTGGGGGCCCCGGCTGCGCCATACCGGGCGACGTAACTGGCCTCGTTTTTATTGTCATCATAAGGGTTTTCAATTTTTAATCTTTAAAAATGAACTTTGTAATTACAACAATAACATGGTCACAAATCCATTCACTCTTTATTTGTCTTGTGCACTTTAGCAACACAAAGAAAGCTTTAGAAACACAAGAAGCTTCTCTGTGGGTGAACTACTGACCACATAGTTAAAACTGTGTTTGTGACTTGATGACTGGATTAGAAAAACATTTTGTATGAGATCTGAATATCACACAAACAAAATGATCTGCAACATTTAAATTTCCCATTTGACAAAGTAAGAGATTAGCTGATCATTAGCAGATTTGTGTTTCCCAAGTGGTAGTTCCGAACCAATAATTGGCTCATGAAAAAGATGAATATAGTTTCAATGTTATGCTGCTTATTTGGAAATATATATGTATTTAAATTATTTTAATTGTATATTTAATTGTATTAAATAGTGAAACTGATTTTAAAGTACAGATGTCAATAAAGTTGCAGTGAATTAATTTTGTAAAATAGGATTTGGTTCTGTAAAATCTGTTTGATGATCGGGATGATCAGGGATAAAATTGGATCCCATGATTGAAGGAGTAGAGACCTACTGATTTAATTAGAATATACACAGAAATATGGGCTTTCTCAATTAGGGCTGGACAATGAATCGAAATCAAATCAAAATTGCAATTTGAATGGGTAATGGCTGCAGTTATTTATTCTTATAAAGTGTGCTGCAGCTGTAGTTTAGACCTCTACAGACAGGATCTGAAAGGCATGTGACTGCTTGTGTAAGTTTAGCAGTGAATATTGCTTCTCTCAAGAGTCAATGCACCATCACATCATGCTTAACATGTAAACAAGGAACTAAATATTCTTAAAAATATTTCTCATTTCATTTAGCCCTACTCTGGATTAACTTCCACTGCTTAGGTTCAAGCATAACTGAACAAAAAACAAACCAGGACTAAACCAAGCCTAAAATAGATTCAATTCTAGAGCTTGATTAGTTCAAAACAAAGATTTTTCTCATTTGGACTGACAGATAGTAAATATATCGGCCTCATGAAAGACCATAAAATGATTATAATATGAGTTATTATTCCAATGCATATATTACCATTCATCATCTTGGAGTAACTGTAACTATAATGTGCAACCCTATACAAAGTGCAAATATCATAAAAATCAAAAAGCACAACATAGCCATCAAATAGGGACATTAAAAAGCTGGAAGAAGCCATATTGCTATTAATGACCCAACCCAAACACTGAAAAACTGTTTAATTCCTTCACACCACAAGAGGGCGCACTACACTTGCATTTGCCTTTGAGAGGTAGGGCACTGGAAGTTCCCAGACTTTCACTGCCATGGTCGCTAGCTGTGGGCGCGTGACATCCAAGAAAACAGGTAAATATGCTAAAAATCAACTTTTATTCTCATGATTTATCTTGAACATTTACACAAAGGGATGTGCTAGATTCAGGTAACCGTTGTTTGACAGGTGGTTGATGTAAAGCTTCGGATGTTTTCAGATTGAGTTTACTTACAGCGTGACTTGTGGTGTGTGCAGGACTAGTTTCTCGCTCTGAGTCTGCCAAATGTCACAGGTGATTAAAGTACTTTTATTTTGTTACTGTACTTTATAAAAATGTGTTGACTGTAGTTGTAATTTGAATGTTTCATTAGTCCACCTGTACAAGCAGTGACCATAGTGAGTACTGTTGGTATTGTTCTAATGTGTTTTGTATTGATTAATTGTAGTAGGACACCACTACAGTTATTTTTGCACCTTTTATTTTAGACACTCCAATAATAAAAAGAAACAGAAGAACGTCTTTTGTAGATGATGTTTGTGATCATTCACATTTCACCAGCCTACACTTTTTTTTTTTTTTTGCTTTCTGCAAGAAAATATATTATCATTTGTTGACTATTTAGAAAATGGGCATCCTTTATCTCATAATAGTACCCAACAACATCTAATAATCCCATAATGATGTGTATCGAGTGGGTCTGAGAGCCACTGCCAGGATCTTCCACAGTACAGTACATGTAGCCTACATGCTGTGTAATTAGAAGCTGAAGCTAATACCGCTAATTGCAAATATCCTGCAAAAGACAAGAGAGAGAAAGAGAGATAGCCACAGAGAAGATAAGGAGAAAACCCCAAACCAAATCCATCTACGCCCCACGGCCTTAACGACCACTTAAGACTATGACCTCTGATCTTTATAAAGAGCAGAGCAAAATCTTCAAGCAAAAATCAATAAATCATCATCACATTATCATTAGGCAGTGGGAGGCATTGTACATGTAAGAATTTTCAAGTAGAAGTGATTCTTTATACCAAAAAAACTCATCTTTTAAATAACAATGGGACGCTTATGTGGACAATCACAAATGACAGTGCTGATGAACTGTAATTGTTCGGAGCCAACAAAGACGATAATGAATGGTTTACTTGCTGAGATTGTTGTTGATTGGTGCAGTTAGCAGTGAAAAAAGTAGACAAACTGACTTTTGGTTGGCACTGCTTTTGTCTTTCTTGTCTCTTGTAGTGTTCTTTTTTTTTTTTTTTTTTTTCTTTTGACTTGTTCCTTTTATGTCCTTCGTGTCCTCTTTCAATGCATCTAACTCCCCGTTTGGTCTTCCTCTTGGCCTCCTGCTCTAACCTCAGCATCCTTTTAATGATATTTTCACTATCCCTCCTCTGTACATGTCCAAACCTCAATCTGGCCTCTCTGATTTTATCTCCAAAACTCCAACATGAGCTGTCCCTCAGAGAGAACCTCAACATCCTCAGCTCTGCTACCTCCACCTCTAGGCCCACTCCTGTCTTTGTCAGGACCACTGTCTCTGAACCAAGCAACAACATTGGTCTCTATAAAACTTCTTTCTCACCGCCAGATTCATTAGTGATAGTTTAATTATTGTATTGATTTGGTCAAATTTAATATGGATTTAGCATGTTAATACATAGTTTGTATTCCATTACACATGCGCAATAGGCCTACTTAATTGGCTAAATTAAGAGCCTTATGCTCATGGTCACTTTGATGCAATTACTTGGGGCATTTATAATCTCTCTTACTCATACTCCTGTAAAGGTTTTAGAAACACACTTTTAACATAAATCTCTATAATCTATCAAGGGTTACAACTTTTGTTTCTCGTCTTACCTAAGCCAACTCCAACGATGAGTCTTCCTGCCAAAAGCACCTCTTTCCCGGGAGCGCTGCTGAGAACTATCCCTCCAACGGTGAAGAAGAAGCTGGCCAACAGGATGCACACTCTGCGCCCGAAAAGCCCGTTCAGGAAGCCGCCCAGCAGCGCAGACAGGGCGGCCGCGGCCACAGTACTTGATATGAGCACCTCCTGCCACAGCGCGCTCAAACCCAGCTCCCGTTTGAGCAGCAGCATGGCCCCGGAGATCACCCCGGTGTCGTAGCCGAACAGAAACCCCCCCAACGCGGAGAAGACGGCCAGCACGTACACGAAACCCGGGGTTACGTCTTGAGTGAACTGTTTGCGCGCGGCTCTCTCCAGGTCCCCGGTGGAGGTCGAGGCTGGGGCGCTGGGGGACGACGAGGAGGCGGCGGCGGCGGTAGTGGTGGAGGAGGCGCCCTGGGTGCTGCTGATGCTGGCGGAGGACGGAGCCTTGATGAGACTTCGCTCCCCGCCATCGTTCACTTTCCGCCACCGCTCGCCCATGAGGTTGCTCATACTCCGGAGGTTGTAGTCATGGTCGGCTTGCTTTCGCGACATATGGATGACACAGATGAGATAGTGAAGGAGTTGTGTCTCTCAACCAAAACAAAAATAATCTCTTGCCTTGAACACTCTTCCACTGTCTTGTAGTTATTATTGCGTAAAAAGGCAAATGGCGCACTGTTTTAGCTCCAGTCGCTTGCTGTCACTGTGATAAAGTTGTTTTCCAGCCTTGTGTTTTGCCACCGCTTCACATCCACGAGGTCCTGATGGAGAGTCGGAGACGAGTGAGCAGCAGAAAGATGAGAGAGGCGGAGTGTAGTGGAGTAGTTCGTCACCAACAGCGTCGTCATGACGCAAAGAAATGTTTTGAAGCTTTGGGCTGGAGTGAGGCACGGTTATGTTATTGTGTCTGCCAGGATTCAGCAATAGTGCAACATAGCTATTCAAAAAAGATGACCAAATGTTGCAAAAATAGGAGATAAATTTAGCTTGAGCTTTATCCTTATACCCTTTTAAAACAGCTGGGTCCAACTAAATATTTTGTAATAATTGTTCCCTTTTGAATGAATATAACAGTGAATGGCTGTCTGTATATGTTTTTAAGTGTCAGTCCTGCAACTGACTGCCCATTATCTTGAGTTTAACCTACCCCAGGAACAAAGTAATTGGTACTGTATACAGTCGCTCAACCCATAACAGGACAAAGGAGAAGAAAATTAATAATAATTAGTTTTATTTTATTATTTAACATCTTTACAATGAATGACTTTCCCTAACTCGTCACTAGAGTACTGTAATAAAAGGTCTTCGATAATGCAACATATGGGAGATGGGGCATGTTGTCACTTTTTACATCCTGTATATATCTTGGGTGAAGTACATAATAGAGTTAAAACTACAAAACTAATGAAAAAGCAATACCTGAGCTTTATTTTGTCTATTGTTTTAATTTTTGTGTTTTGCATCCATACAGAATTCAAATCATGTGGAGTAAGTTGTCACATTGGACTGCCAACAATTTAAAAACCACAGTCAGTGTCATTTTCATAAATGCAAAATTTACTAGTTTAAACTTTAACATTTAACACACTTCTACAAACAAGGATACCAAAGTACTATAACTGTATGTGATACAATGACATCTAAAGTTCCGGCTTCTGCTTGGGCCTGGATATTAAATTGTAAATTGTGTTTTACTGATCACACCAGTCACTAGAAATAATACCTTAATAATATATGAATATTATAAACCGAATTGTGTTCTGGTTTACAAATGAGATTTCATATGTGACGCCTTACCCTGAGATGAGTGGGACAACTTGCCCCGTACCTTTTAGGTGGACTACTCTGGGTCATGCTGAAGTTAGCTTTTACATTTAATTCACTGTAAGAAACATGTATACTGTACGTATGTATGTGTGTATGTATGTATGTATGTATGTATTTATGTATGTATGTATGTATGTATGTATGTGTGTGTGTGTGTATGTATGTATGTATGTATGTATGTATGTGTGTATGTATGTATGTGTATGTATGTATGTATGTGTGTATGTATGTATTTATGTGTATGTATGTATGTATGTGTGTGTGTATGTATGTATGTATGTATGTGTGTATGTATGTATGTGTATGTATGTATGTATGTGTGTATGTATGTATGTATGTGTGTGTGTATGTATGTATATGTGTGTATGTATGTATGTATGTATGTGTGTATGTATGTATGTGTATGTATGTATGTGTGTGTGTATGTACGTATGTCTGTGTGTGTGTATGTATGTATGTATGAATGTATATATGTGTGTGTTTGTATGTGTGTATGTATGTATGTATATATGTGTGTATGTATGTATGTGTGTATGAATGTTTGTATGTGTGTATGAATGTATGTGTGTGTATGTGTCTATGTATATATGTGTGTATGGTATTTATTTTTGTATGTGTGTATGTATGCATCTATGTATGTATAATATAATATGTTGACATTTTTTTATTTCGTCCCTGAAAAGTGCTTTACTGGAGCTATCACATGTGAACAAAGATCTAATTTAATTTGTTCATATTCAGGGCATAACAGCAGTCCATGGAGAGACACAAAAGTGCTATTCCAATTTTGTGAACAGCCCCTTGGTTTTCAAAAATCTTTAACTTAATTTAAACTATAGCATTTAGAATGGGTGTGACAGTGTATAGAGTAAAACAGCCTACATGAATGGCGCAAGCAAATACAGTTGGTATATATTGCAAGAACACAATAGTTTTTTATTCTACATAACACTGGAACTCACCAGGTCTTACAGTGATGACAGAAAAAAAACTTTTTGCAGCTTTGCAGAGGCTAATGCTAACTGCTACGTTTGCAATGCAGCCTATAAACCAAATTTCACTTTTAGCACAAACTCTTCCTGAAAAGCCCATAATTACACTTTTCACCTTCACTGACACACTTACCCTTTTCTCCATTTATTACACAAACTGTAAGCCCAGAGAAGCTCATTTCTTCAAACATACTGCCTGGACTCTATTGTAGAGCAGTGCTTCCCAACTAGGGGTACAGGGACCCCTAGGGGTAAGCAAGCACATCACAGGGGGTACATGGAGTTATATGGTCATTTATAGGACCTTTACCTTTATATAATTGGCTTTCAAAGACTAAAATAAACCTAAATCAGGACCAACCCAGAACTTTAGCGAGGGATGGGACACTAAAGAAGGACAAAACAGGGACTAAACCTGGTCTAAATCAGGACTAAACCAGGAAAAAATAAGTCTACAACCAAAACCAAACCAGGGTTAAACTAGGACTAAACCAGAAAAAAAAAGGTCTATACCAGGACTAAAACCTCAACAAAACCAGGTCTAAACCAGAGCTAAACTAGATCTAAACCAGGACTACGCTTGGTCCAAATCAGAACTAAATCAGCAACAAACAAGGTCTAAACCAGGTCAAACCAGGACTAAACTTAGACTAAACCAGCACTAAGCTGGGTCCAAACCAGGACTAAATCAGGTCCTGGGGGTACTCAAAACCAAAAAGGTTGAGAACCACTATTGTAGAGGAATGACTTGGTTATAAATGCTTTCATGTGTGAAAAAAAAAAAAAAAACAATATGTGGGCAATAGTGTGTCCAAAACAGCCTTATAATGGGCAATAACAGCAGCAATTAGAACAATAACAGACTGGAGGTTACTGTTGGACTGAGCTCTCAGCAATTTTGGGCCCTTAGAGATAATCCACAACAAGTAAGATAATAAAAATCTCTTTGGACAAGCAGTATACTAAGATCGTGAAGAAATAGGAATCAATATTTGGACAATGGCAGTCACACAACATAAAATAAGAACTCATCAAGTCATGGAATGAGTGATAAAAGCTGATTCCTAGATATTGATTCCTAGACACAGACAGTTAAAAGTAACTTGGTTTGCTATCAGTGAGTCTAGAGCGCCCCCTCTTGGCAGCTGCACAAAAGTTGCCACAATTTGTTCAGGAAGGCTTTGTAAAATAATGCTTCGTTTTTTTGTCTGTCTTTATTAATATTTATGGAGGACCGTGAGCGCCACGCGAAAAGGAATAATACTTTTATTAAAAGAGTTTTTTAAACAGCCTTTAATAAATGGATTACTAAATACTTTTATTAAAAGAGTTTTTAAAAGAGCATTTAATAATTGGATTACTAAATGCTTTTATTAAAAGAGTTTTTAAAAGAGCCTTTAATAAACGGATTACTAAATGGTTTTATTAAATGAGTTTTTAAAAAAGGATTTAATACATGGATTACTAGTGCTGTCAACCGATTAAAAAAATTAATCAGATTAATCACACTCTTGGGCTGTGATTAATCACGATTAATCACAATGTATAACTTGGTAGATTTTCCATGACAATATGCAGCGTTAAAAAAAAAAAAAAAGTCCAGAGAGGTTGAGGAGTGTGTTTTTACTTGGATAAAAAAAAATATATCTCAGAAATAACTTCTGAATATTGTGAGAAAGCCTTTAATAAGTCTGTAGTAACTGAGATAACATTGTCTGCTGAACTGTGCTCTGCTCCTCTCAGCGCCGTGGACAGGGGCGGGGCACGGTCACCTGTCCGCAATGAGGCTGTCGCTCTGAGTCGAGAACTGACGCTTTATGGGGGAAAAAAAAACAGGATCACCCCCCACTCTCACCACGGGTCCAGGACGCACAGAAAACACAGCTCCCAGGATCGCGCACGGACAGAGGCAGTGAAAGGAAGTGATATAAAAAGCACACGTTACATTTATTAGTAAAAAGTTTTACATGAGACTCATGAGGGGAGGGAAAGGAGAGGGCTGTAGTGCAGCGGCCAAAGCAGTGGACTTGTCCTGAAGTCAAACCTTGGGCAAACGTGTGTGAGGCAGCTGTTCTCTCCTCTGTGGACGCGTGGGTCGTTCAACATGAAAGCAAGTCAATGTTGTGATGTACGCACATTTCCAAGACGGTCACGCGCTCCCGGACACGGCTTCACGCCCTCCAAAGTGCTTTGAGAAGCGCTGGTGTACGGAAAAACAGATGTGATGTGTGTGTGTCATGTGATTAATTTGCGTTAATAAATTTTAACGCGTTAATTTTTTAAAAAATTTATCGCATGCGTTAACGCGTTAACGCTGACAGCCCTATGGATTACTAAATGCTTTTAATAAAAGAAGGATTAATAGCGTTATTCATTAATCCATTTAGGAAACCGATTTCTAAATGTTACATCACTTTAAAAAAAAAAAAAAAAAACTTTAGCCAGGAGGACCAGGAACGCCATGGAAAAGCTAAAAGGAGAAGCTAATACGTTTTACAAATGCTTTTCCAAAAAGGTTTTGTAAATGCATTTAGAAATCGGTTTCCTATATGGATTAATGATAACGCTATTAATCCTTCTTTTATTAAAACCATTTAGTAATCAATTTATTAAATCCTCTTTTAAAAACTCATTTAATAAAACCATTTAGTAATCCATTTATTAAAGGCTCTTTTAAAAACTCTTTTAATAAAACCATTTAGTAATCTGTTTATTAAAGGCTCTTTTAAACACTCTTTTAATAAAAGCATTTAGTAATCCATTTATTAAATGCTCTTTTAAAAACTTTTTTAATAAAAGTATTTAGTAATCTCTTTATTAAATAAACTTTTAAAAACTCTTTTAATAAAAGCATTTAGTAATCCATTTATTAAATGCTCTTTTAAAAACTTTTTTAATAAAAGTATTTAGTAATCTCTTTATTAAATAAACTTTTAAAAACTCTTTTAATAAAAGCATTTAGTAATCCATTTATTAAAGGCTCTTTTAAAAACTCTTTTAATAAAAGCATTATTCCTTTTTGCATGGCCCTCACGGTCATCCATAAATATTAAGGACAGGGAAATGGAAAAGCCTAGCCTATTTTTTGCAGAATAACATGTAATTTTGACATTTTGGCTTGTTCATTGAAACATTGTATTTCAATTATACGCACGTTTTGCGACAAATTGTTGAAGAAATTTAATTAAGATAGCTATTTGTTCCTGCTCGCTTGTAGCTGAATCGCGCAGAGGAGGAAGAAGTGGATTATTTTGTGGGAAAATGTCAAGAGAAACCACAAAGCAGGAGGAAGAGAAGGGAAGGAAACGAGCTAGGTAGGAGTACCAATATCTAATATCTAGTCAAACAGTCACCAGCAGCTATTAATAAATGTCTAATAATTAATGCATACGTCAGTGGCACAGACAGAAAAGAACGTGTATGTGAACATGTCGGCCAGCAAAGAACATCAGCATCCAGTTAAGAGTTGATGCACCCAACTATTTCCCCCCAATATCAAGTTTAATCTCAAAGTTATATGGCATGAAGATTGTGTTCATAAAGATGCATTTTCTTCTTCATTATTTTATTGTACAAATGAGCATTTTCCTAAACGGATTTCATAAATTCCTGGCCAATCCCTACTACACATTTTCTTGACAAAATGTTTATTGTTTGTCTTTTATCTAGACTTATCACGTTGATGGTGTTGGTGCAGAAAAAATATCTGAATAATCAGCTCAAATAATCAAACCTGCCTAATATGAAGCCCCATACACAGCAAACTGCGACTGTGTATCACTCACTGCTTCGCCACAGTTTCTTCCTTGGACCACTTTACTGATACTGACCACAGAGCAGTCATCGAGCCACCCGCTTGCCCATTTTTCCTTCTTTTAACCCATCAACCTTTAAGACAAATTGTTCACTTGCTACCAATACAGTTCATCATAACAGGTGCTACGATGAAGAGATAATTTGTTTTATTCACTTAACCTGTCAGTGGTCAGAATGTTAAGCCTGATCAGTGTAAATGGTGTAAGCAGTTTCTTTGTTTTAGGCTTTCAAATGTTCGTAGTACATGCAATTGCTGTAATAAAGACAAAAATCTTATGTATTTGTTGTGGTATTCCCCTGTTTAAAGGTGAAAAATATCTCTCCTCTACATCCTGGTTCTTGTCCTTCAAGTGTTTACCTTGGCTCGATCCTTTCTCTGCCTTTTCACATGGGCACATTGTCTAGTTTACTATTGTTTGCCAAAATCCATCTTTCTTCATAATAAATGGTTTAATATTTTACCCTGACTTCAAATATTAAAACCTTAACCCTATTTGCCAATCAGTCAGTTTAACCAATCAATCACATGGAATTTACTATTTACATTTTGCAACCAGCAGCCACCACAGTTTCTTCTTTGCTTTCCCTTAATGAGGATTTAGTTAAATGTTTAATCAGATGCAATGTTTTTATTTCTTTGTTCCTGGTTCACTCCCTGCTCTGTGTGTTTGTCCGTGTATCAGAGGTGTGTATATAAGAAAGGTGGTGGTCTGCCTGCAAGCTTTCTTCTTGGCTTCAAGGACGTTTCAGCAACATGACCTACAAATTGTTTCTGGTTTTTGGCATTTTTCTGGCTTCAGGTACCATGCAAGAGTTCTTCTAATACAATATTTTATGCAAAAGGCTTTATTTATACCTTTAACATTTGTTTTTATCTGCTCCAGTTTTGGAGACTGGAGGATTGCCCACATCAGAAAACAGAAAGTGTAAGTATTACTGCTGTTTTAATGCAATAGTAAATTTTTTTATTATTATTATTTTTTTATGTGCGTAAAGTCAAACCCAGCACGCTATGATTTTAAAAACATAAAGCCACATGAAATAAAGGCTTTTTAAACTTCAGGTGTATGAAGAGTGCCTTGGTTTTTGCTTTATTTCTATATTTTTTGCTTTTTTTTAAATTTAATTTACGTATTAAAATATTGCCTCTAGAATACTGGTTCTCTATTAGGGCCATAAAAAAATATGTTTTAATAATTTTATTACAACCTTTATGACATGGTATTTTAAAATCTGTTTCACAAGTTTATGTAATTAATAATTTATGAATTTAAGTTAACAATTTCAGTGGACTTTTATCTTCCTTTGTAAAATACTTGCACACTCAAAGGAAGTTGAAGCCTCCTGGGTCTTAAAACTGTGTTTAGTTGTAAAGTAAAATATTATAAAAGTTAGCAATAGCAAAATTTTGGTAATTTTATGATTAAGCTATTGCTCTTCACAGGGCTCATATATAAACTGTGGTAATATATAGACCATTGGTACCTGAACCAGAGCTTTAGAACCACTGGTCTATTGTTTTTGGGTTTGTTTTTGTTTTGTTTAGACACTTGCAGGACATTTGGCAGCGGAGTCGTCCAGCCATACAATGGCACACTTTACTACGTTGACTCGAACTGTCCTTTTACCTTCACGAGGTTCACACATAACCGAGTGGAGTGTACCATCACTACACGACGAGGGGACAACGGGCTCCTGTCCCACGTCGAGATCATGATCAACAAAATCAGGACTGTTTTACAAAATGGAGTCGTCCAAGTGGAGGGGAAAAGGTTTGGCCCACACTTTAGTCAATTTTAGCTCACACATTCATTTATTTATTACATATTTTGTCTGCTGCATAGGCAATATTTGGGTTCTAAGTATTTATTTTGTTTATATGTAAATATAATTGTTTTTTTGTTCTTGTTGGTAGTGTTCACTTACCATACGACCAAACATACCAGCACATTTTTCACTATGGCATCTACACTAAGCTGAGGAGTTTGGTGCTTCCTCTCTCAGTCGTCTGGCACAATGTACCTGGAGGAATAGAAACATTTTGGGTATGACATTATTAAAATTATTGGTTAGATGCATACTTTTCTATTAATATGATTGACTTCACTTTGATGCTAAGGTTGAGTTGGAACTGCAGCTGGGCACTGACATGACTGGACTTTGTGGAAATCTCCTCCGACTCACCAGTAAGATACTAATATCTTACATCCTAGCAGCTTTATGTTTTTGATTCCAGAAATATTACTTGGCTCTACTTTTATTGATGCATAATGGATGCACTGTATATTTAATTACATGTTTTTGCAGAAGGCAACACAGAGAAGTTGATTTTAGACAGCGTCCTACCTGATGAAACCTGCCAAATACACGATCCGGTTTCTGCTATGAATACAGTAGGATTTTAACAATAATGCAGTGTGAAACATTGTAAGCCTCTGACTAAAAATGACTATGACTGTCATATCTATTTTTGTAGGTCTGCAGAATGTTTTTCTCTTACACAATGGACTGTCTGATGTACATGACTTCAGATTATTTGAGAATATGTGAAGAAAACATTTACCACTATCAAGAAAACCAGTACATCCGCTGCTCCTTCTTCAATGAAGTGGTTCAGCAGTGTGGAAACAACAGCTATGTCTGGCAAACATGGAGGACCATAACTGAATGCAGTAAGACTAATGACTCTATGTAATTGCAAATGTAAAAAAAAAGAAATTCTGATAGTTGTGTAACTTCTTTTAGCGGAGCCAAATTGTCCCGGAGACCTGGATTATGTAGAGCAAGGTGCAGCCTTTGTTCCCAGTTGCTCCAGTCCTAAAGCAGACCAACCAGAACTCACCAGGTCCTGTGTCTGCGCAAATGGTAAGGACCAACTCTAAGTCAACTTTATTATTACGCCAAACATGTTTGTTATGCCAAGAGAAATAAGTTGAGCAGCAATTATCAACACCAAGCACTTAAACAAATAATTTTAATTTAAAGAAAAGAAAGAGGTATATTCTTAGCACCATAGCACAGTAAAGAAAAAAAAAAAAAAAAAAAAAAACTGTTTATAAGTAAATAGATGGTACAGTATATTACTCAACAAAATCCAGTCTATAAAAGCACAATGCATGTCACAGTTTAAAGCAGTAAAGCTCAGTTTCCCCTTACCATTTTATTGGGAAACCTTTTACATCTTTAATTCTTGCAAACTTGTCCACACGTCATCATGACTTAATCAAAGTCTCAGGTAAAAAAAACCTGTGACAAACTTTTCAGCCTTGACCTGTCAGCTGAGAAAGAAGGGATTAAAGAATGCCAAAATACATTTCAGCCAAAGACAAACGCAATTAGAAAGGAAATACATTAAATGCAGTGATTGAATCAAGCTGCACCATTGTCCTCTATGATAAAAGACACACTGGCATGCCTTGTATTTGTCAACATAATTTCATAATTTCTGAGTTTTGATTTGAGTTTTGGTTTGCTGATGTCAAATCCCATTCTGCTACGTTGACTAGTTTTGATGTAGACTGTAAAATGAACTGCATTTTACTCTTTAAACTCATAAAACTGTGCTTTTAACTGTAGGTTTGGTACTTAATGACTGTCAAAAGGGTTTCCAATGTGTAAATGTATCCAGCTGCCCGTGCGTGTTTGGGGATGACCTCTACAAACCTGGAGACACACGTAGCACCAAACGTGAAACATGGTAATTAAGCAAAATGATTCACTATTATTATTAAGTTTGGTTTTCTTGGGTTAACTCAAATCCTTTGTTTAGTTTGTGTGATGGTGGAAGGTGGCTTTGCACTACCATTGACCTCCCGCCTCTTTGTTCGTTCGAGGGGCACATTGTCACTACATTTGATGGAAAGCAGTACACAATTGGTGGTGAATGTACATATGTGGCTGCACAGGTCAATTACTGCATCTCTGTCACTGCTAAAATATTTCTACGCAATCAATATTGTAAACCTAAATAATATTTTTTGCTGCAGAGTTTGGACTGGAAAATAATAATAGAGTATGCTGAACGTGCACCCACCATAAAGTCTGTGCATCTTAAGATTTCTGAGGTACTGTAACTTTCAACTTTCACTTTGGTGTCATTGTCATCCAAAAGGAAATTTGGTGTGCAGTAGGACTCAAAATCTAAACTCATACACAACACACAAAAATATACACTCAGTCACAGCTGAAGCAGCACCTGTGCTGCAGAGTAGCATTTCCTTCTACCACAACTTGACCTAAAAACAAATACGTCCACAAAGATAACAGAGTATGTGATAACTACAAATGCACTGTAAATAATTAAATTGTGTTAAACTCTCAATAAAACTGTCTGCTGTGGCTCCAAGTCATTGTATAATATTGATGAATTATCAAAACATTAATATAGATAGCCCTTTTTTACAACAGTAAATCATATTAAATTGACTTTTTTTTTTAATGCAAGCAACAGATACATCTTTGCAGTTTTTTTAGATTTAGACTAGACAAACTTGATCCACAAGGGAAAATATAATAATGGTATATGATATAACAGTAATACACTATCAAGTAAGATGTATGTAAGATTAATACATATCCTATTGTATGTAACTTTAATAGAGTCTCTGTTGACACTTTTTGTACCAGACGTGAGGTGACAGAGCATTCGTACTGCGTCTTCTGGCTGCTGGGCTGGGTTGGTGTGTACGTACCTAACTATAAAAATAACATCTTTCCTATTTGTGGCATTTACAGGAGGAATCATATTCTTTCTCAAACAACATGGTTAAATTTGGAGATGAGGAAATCACTGAACTTCATGAGTCTGGTAAGAAACACAGCATACAAGTAATATTTGTATAATTGCATAAAGTACTTGTACTTTACAAGTACTTGTATTGAAGTGCATTTGTGAACTTGTTGTTTTAGAGCATACTCTGGTTTGCTGGCAGTCTTCTATGTTTGTCCAAGTCTACACAACCTTTGAACTAAAGATACAAATCCAGATGTCTCCTGAAATCCAGCTCTACATCAGCCCACCTCCAAACAATAGTTCCACAATCTCTGGTGAGGGTCTACTTTCTAAACTCTAAAGCAACATTTTGTATATTTTAGCATTCAAGATTTTTGGTTTCTGGCATAAAACTATTTTTGAGTGATAAATATCTAGCCAAAGCAACACAAATTTTTACAGATTTTATACAAGATTTATATTAAGAACCATGTCCTATGTTGGCTTGATGCAGTGCAGTGTCCCTCTGAGAGCCTTAGTGGTTGCAAATCCTGTTACATGTTAAATTACATATTAAAAATGAATGTATGTAAAAAATGCTTAGTTTGACCTGACCTTGTCTGTGCATCTGTAAGGCCTGTGTGGCAACAACAACAGAGACACCACAGACGACTTCACAACCAGCAGCGGGATCATAGAAAACTCAGCTCAGCTCTTCGCTCGGTCGTGGAGTGTGGGCTCTTGTCAAAGAAACTCACCCCCATCATGCATCAGAACAGAATATGGTACAGTATATATTACTATACAGAGAATTCCATGTACAGTAGTTTTAGCTGAATAAAAGACACATTTCAAAGTACTGTGGTTTGTGATATTTAAACATATTGACAGAAATATTCGCTGATGAGAAATGCTCAGTTTTAATCAACCCTACTGGAATATTTGCTGCGTGTCATGGTCACGTTCCGACGGACCACTACCACATGGTGAGAAGAATATTTCTAGATTAATTACACAAGGATGTTTAATTTCATCAAATTGAATCGTTTACTGCTTTACAGGCTTGCATCCAAAGAACCTGCAGTTGTGGCTCTCACCTGCACCAGTGTCTGTGCTCTGCTCTGTCCAGTTACGTCAAAGCCTGCACCAGTCTGGGAGTTGATGTGGGAGACTGGAGGAAGCTCACTAACTGCAGTGAGTTTTACCTTAAAACTTATGCTGTTGTAATCTGTTTTACCTGATCTTGTTGGATATACAAGCTTTGTGTACAATTTGTATTTACAGAATTTTTATTTATGATTGGCCAAGACAATACCTGGCTTATTTGTTCAAGTGACTAGCTTTTAAAATGTATTGATCATTTTGTTATGTTGCAGCTGTGGAGTGTCCAGGGAACCAAAAATTTTCATACAATGTTGTGGCCTGTAATCGTACGTGTCGCTCTCTGTCTGGCCCGGACTTCTGCTGCCTGCTGGAGGACGGCCCGGTGGAGGGCTGTGGCTGTCCTGAAGGAACTCATCTCAATATGGGACTCACCTGTAGCCCAAAAGCACAGTGTTTTTGTCACTACAACGGGGGCACCACACCACCAGGACCAGCTGTTATTGATGGACGACAGTGGTAAGCTGAAATGAATATGTTGATTTTTTGATTTTTTTTTTAGTTCTTCTTAGTTCTTAGTCTGGCCAGTCATCCTAATTGTTTTTCTTTTTGATGCAAAGAATTAGAGTTTGGCTTTCAGGGAGCTGATCAAATTGATGGAGATTAAACTAACTCTAAATGAGCTCCCTCTTACAGGTGGAGAAACCCTATTGGTGGAATGTATCTTTAAAACTCACATGACACACTTTACTTCTGTTTGTCCACTGATGAAGCCTGTAACGCTGAAACGCGCTGGGGCTTTTTTAAGTCTATTGTGACATGCCCTAAATAATAAAGGCTTTTTAACTTTATGAAAGAGTGCCTTGGGTATTTCGTTGTTTTTGCATTGCCTGTCCCTTCCCAAAGAGCACCTCGTTTTTGCTACTCTTATACTACCTTCTGGAGGTCCAGGAAGTGCTCCTCCTTGCCGCTTTTTTGTCATTACCTCTAAATACACTTTGATAGACATTTAACCTATCAAAAAACAGGGGGCAGTTAACCTGTCAAAGTTGCTAACGTTATATAAATCCGAAATGGCTCCCGTTGAAAATGTTTGCAAAGGGGTAAGACTTTCAGTAGAATACTCTGAGGTTATTGGATAAAGCGCCAGTTCCGTAGCTAAACAACAAACTGCCTCAACAGTAAAACAACACAATAAAGACGTTGAAGCACCCCATAAAGCCTGGCCTATTTTAGATACATTTATTTTTTGTTGGTAGGATTGTTATCAATGGTGACAGCTTGAATAGAAAGGTTTCAGATCCACTTTATTTGACCGAAGAGAGAATCAGTTTTACTGGCCAAGCTAGTCACTCCTACCTCCCTTTTACTTTTTATGATGTAAATACCTTGATCAAAAGTGTTTTCTTTTGCAGCATTTGTGAAGATGGACAACTGAGATGTTCAGAGGACTGTGGTAATGTAGATGCATACATACTTTTCCATAACCTTCTTTAATAAAGTTTGTGAACCAAGACTCTATAATTCATTATAAAACTAATCATCATATTAAAAAATTTGCTTTTACCAGGATGCACAAATGGCAAGGTTTGTGTCCACTGCTCGGAGTATGAAGTTAATACACTTCAGAAAACCTGTGACAGTCTCAGAAAACCACTTGTAAGTATACAGATGTAGTCGAAATTTGTGTTTTTACATTTTACAGCTGCTGTTAATGCAAACTGATTATACAGTCCAGTAGTTCCAGTAGTAACGCAAACTGATCCATGACTGTTGTATTGTGACGTTTTTTATTTTACTACAACCTTGGCACATATAATTTAAAATCAGTTCCACTGTTCCATATAAACAAACAAAGAAACAAAAAAAATCAGGTTTTTAAATTATATTCAACTTCTTTTGGATTCACTATTTAGAAAATGTGGGATTTTAATCATCAAATTACTTCCATGAAAATTATTGTTTATGTATGTAAACATGGTCCTATGAATGAAAGTGAACCTGTCACATGGTTACAGCTTCACTGAAATGAAACAGGTTATGACATTATTTTCCAGGGCTCCTCTTGTGAGAGTGGCTGTTACTGTCCTTTAGACCAGTATGAGGACCACAATGGAAACTGTGTGCCTTTGGAGAACTGTACCTGCTCCTACAGTGGCAAAGTATATGCTGCAGGAGAGAGCGTCAAGAGCCACTGCAAAACATGGTCAGTTCATGCACTGTTTTGACTTGTTTGATCTTTTATTAAACATACTGTATACTTTTTGGAGAATACTTAAATTCTGTATTTTTTACAGTGTATGCAGTCATGGCCAGTGGCTGTGCACAGATGAGCCATGTCCTGGCAAATGTCAAGTTTATGGAAATGGACATTACCAGACTTTTGACTCAAAATGGTTTCGCTTTGATGGACATTGTCAGTACACATTAGTTCAGGTGAGAATATAACTTTCTGTATACTCCATTACCTACAGCACATTGCATTTCAGTCTACAATCTGGACACTGCTGTTATTTACATGCCAGCATTAGACAATCCTCAGCGCTCAGCACTTTATATGCAAAAATAAACCAGCTTTTGATGGGTAAACATATGGATTTTCTGGACATTTACTACTGTTATTATAATTTTAACAGAAACAGTTAATTCCAGTGTCTAAGTCCAGTAATTTTAAGATGCAATTCCTTTTTTATTAATAACATTATCAATCAAGTCTGTGCAACATTTTGTTTATGATGGCTCTCTTTGATGTAAATAACTTCATTATACATGTATAGCACATATACAAGTGCAAGTACATGCACACCCATACCTCATTATTGCAAGCCTATTATTACAATTTTAATTAAGCCATACTCAATGCATCAAACCCAGGCTACATCAGTGCACTCAGGACTGCATTTATTTATTTATTAGGTTTATTTGTTAGGGACAGACACAAAAACATAGACAAACTGTAAAACAGCTGTCCCATGCATGTATCATAATGCTTTTAGCAAGAGCTAATCTGCAGCATTTGTCCCTAGATGGGCTTTTATGCATCGTACAAATAAAAACACAGAGAAAAAGTAAACAGAGTGATGTTAAAAGATAATGATGAGCAAGACACACACAGACACTAAATAAAAACAACAAAGGGACAAGACAAATGACAACTTAGCGCATTAAACATGAGTACAGTGCTTTTGCTGGCACATCCAAGATTTAGTTTGGTTTTAAAAAATGCTAAATCTGGTCACAGACTTCAGATTAATAGGAAGCAAATTACAAAGTCCAGCACCTCTCACAGAGAAAGAGGTTTTGCGAAAAGGCACCTTACAGTCTCCACTTGAGGCTGCTCTGGTGGATCTGCTGCAGCTCTGCAGTTTGCTCACACAGTTACTCAAGGATTCAGGGGCAAGTCCATTTATGCATTTGAAAATCAGCTAATCATTTCCAACTTACTGGGGCTAGAGGTTGCACAATTGTTTTTATTAATGTACTCTATGTTATCACTGTAGGATGATTGTGGATTGAGAAACGGCACATTTTCTGTCCGAATTGAAAGTGTGCCCTGTTGTGAAGAAGCACTCACCTGTTCTCGGTCAATTATTCTGGACATCAAGGTAAGTACTTTTTACTTTACTATTAACCTTTATTCATATACCGCATTCCTTTACCGACATATAATGGTAACTTTTTTTTTCAAGGGCCATTTCACTTTAACACTGAGTGACATGAAAGTGACTGAACCCGTCCGCAGTCACAGGTCTCAGGACAGTCCTCTTTTTACAGTACACACAGTGGGCCTCTACATCGTAATATCTGTCCCGAGTAAAGGGTTAACTCTCATTTGGGACAAACACACCTGGATCACAGTAGAGCTGCTGCCCCACTGGAGGGTGAGTAAAGTTTTGTTAGTCTGGCCAGTCAGACCTATTCACTTTCTTTATGGAGGGGGTCTGGAACCTTTCCCATTCTACTAACTAATGAACAGTTTATTTTAACTGGGGCTGGCTTTATGCAATATTAGCTTTCACCTTGGGCTGCACGACACGAAGAAAACATGCGATATTCGATAACTATGTTGAAAATTGTGATAACAATATTATGGCAATATTTGAAAAAAAGAGCCTACTTTTAGAACATAGTAAGTTAAATTCACTACATTTCACAAAAATGTAAGTTCCTGTATTTACAAGTCAAAACAGCGACAACATCAAAACTTAACACAGACTAAACCAGGAATACAACAAGGCTAAGCTGTGACTAAATTAATTAAATTACCACTAAAACTGGACTTTTTAAACATTTTTATTTAGTCCCAACACATGTTCTTTTAAGGCTCTGGTGGAAAATGATTCTTCAGTGTAAATCTCTGTCAGATGGAAGACCACAGCGTTATTGCGTTTGCTGATATTGCAGTAACAATAATTTTGCAATATATTGCGCAGTCTACTTTCACCTATTCATTGCATCATTTTTGTTTTGTTGTTGATACTGTTTGTGTTTTTTTGCCTAGCTGATTGCATTTAAATGTCATTTCAGCTCCTGGAAATGTGAACTGACAGGAATCAAAGAAATTCTTAGTATACGATAGAGAAAATAATTAGGATGGCTGGCCAGGCTATTGTTAGGATATGTATTTATTGACGTAACACACATAAACGTAACACATAATTTACATGTATAACTTGAAATAATGTATTGTTGTGTAGAGAGAAGTGTGTGGTCTGTGTGGGAATTTTGACTCAAATGAAATAAATGATCTTCAAATAAAAGACTCATCAGGTAAATAGGACTTTCTTATTGTTTTTTTTAACAATCTAGTGCCTTTGTCAGTAACAGCTTACATTTGTTGTAGTGGTGTTGAGTCCTATGGCCTTTGGAAACAGCTGGAAAAGCCCTGCCCCTCCCTGCTCTGATGTGACCACAGAGATGTTCCCATGTGAGCGTAACTCGTACTGTGCAGCCTGGGCCCAGAGACGCTGCCTGCTCATTACAGGAGACACATTCAAGGACTGCCATCTTAAAGTTTGTATATATACAGTACCATAATAATATTGCTACTCTGTTTGGATAATTGTGGGGCAGACTTTAAATTATTTTGATCCACTGGCAGGTGGACCCCGAGCCCTATTACCAGGCCTGTGTACAGGAGTCCTGCTCCTGTGAGTTTGAAGGGAGGTTTTTAGGTTTCTGTACGGCTGTAGCTGCTTACGCTGAGGCCTGCAGTGACTCGGACGTCTGTGTGAACTGGAGAACACCAGACCTGTGCCGTGAGTTAGATTCAAGTTTTGTTCGATAAATTATAATTTATTGACTTATATTGTTGCTATTTGATTCAGTAAATGTTCTGTCGCTTATCCTGTCTGGGGTCAATGGGTGCTGAAGCCAGGGTGGATAATACACTTTTTTTCTATATCCACCACACTAGTAATTAAAAGAAATGGTCAGAAGCAAGATGCATACATCTAAAATATTTTTTTTTCTACACAGAAGATACATTACATGAACCATATGAGGGATTATAAATTTGACTTGGTCTTACTTTGTGTTTAATTTAAGATACAAAACAAAAGTCTTAACACTCTTAAATCAAAATTATAATAAAAAAAAAAACATGGTTGCATGAGATTCAACATATGTACAAGCAGAATGGTTAACACATGGGATAGCTACCAATAACCTTTTTGCACTAAAGGAGGACACATATTTTGTGGTGAGTTAGTGAATCTTGACTGGCAGAATGTTGCCCAACGCAGCTGGGACAGAAATTAATAAATTATTCTACAATAGGGAAAATCCTAACACTTTTATTATGTCCCAGCTGTCTACTGTGACTACTACAATGAGGAAGGACACTATGTCTGGCATCATGAAGCATGTGGTTCGCTGCTCACCTGTGGCCTAGAAAACTACTTCACACATAAACTGGAAGGTAACCTTGTAATGTTAAACCATATTTCATGAATTCACTGTATTCAAGATGTTAATAAACAACCATTTTTTTGTGGACAGATTAATAATACACTGACATTTATAAAATCATTTCTAAGGTTGTTATCCAAGATGCCCTGAAGATAAGCCGTATTATGATGAGAATACAAGAAAATGCACCGCTTTGAAAAACTGCACTTGTTTGTTGTATGGGACTGTAATTGAACCAGAATCACAAGTTGTAATTGATTTTAAAGAGTGGTAAGTTGAAGCAAATGCTGTTATGTCAATGTATAAAGGCATTATAATTAAAAACTAAATGGTGATATTAGTTTATTCTTCTCCACAGCTACTGTCAAAATGGAACAATTAAGTGCCGTAAGTATGTTTTGTGTTTTTGCTTTGTGTTTATTTGTGACATGATTTTACATACATGGCTTTCATTTTCTATTTGCTTTTATTGATGAATAGATTTGATGGTAAAATGGGCATGTTTTGTTAAAATTACTGTAAAAATCTTTGCTATCTCGGACCTCTTACCCTCTGAAATGATTTTGGTTAAAGACACTCAAAGTCGCTTTACAGTTAGGTGCATTATTCATTCACAACATAGACATACATAGACAAGGTGAGTCAAGTGTCTTGCCCAAGGACACAATCTCAGTATAAACTGGGGAGAGCTGGATTTGAACCACCAACATTCCAGTTGTAGGACAACCGCTCTAAGTATTGACAAAGTATTTTAATATTTTACTTCTTTGTTAACATCCGTGCAGCCTCAAGGGG
Organism: Bostrychus sinensis; assembly: GCA_020698575.1. Classification (NCBI taxonomy): domain Eukaryota; kingdom Metazoa; phylum Chordata; class Actinopteri; order Gobiiformes; family Eleotridae; genus Bostrychus; species Bostrychus sinensis. Next base: position 41,128,403 of record CM036239.1, on the reverse strand, counting down.
TCACAAGTCAATGTACTGTTTGTGCCAGTCCCAAGCCTAGATAAATAGAATCAGGGAGGGCATCTGGCATAAAACCTATGCTTAATCGAAACGTAAGGGAATAGGGAAAAGCTGAAAGGAATGCGGTCAACTTCATTATTTACATCAGAAGAATATTGTAGCTCTCAGCCAAAAATACTGTATCTTTATTGTGAAGAAAATTTAGTGAATTGATGACAGATGGCTACAGTTGAAAAAAAAAGGATTTTATTTTTGCCATTATGCTATAAAATTGGTCTTATTACTAAACTTATTACTTACTTCGTTTGTAAGCATTCCAATATTGCAGACATATTTAATAGCTGCTCTAACATTTAAAGATTTATTTACAGTATAATATAAATATATAGTAAAGTATGTAAATATGTTTAGCACGTTTTACCAATATGGAAGATAACATTATTTCAAAGTAGAAAAGCATTTTACTTTTTGCACCTATTTGCAGATTAGTCCTTTCAATGATAATTTCTGCTCCAACAGCGCCACTGCCTTCTACAACTGTGGCTCCTCCCACATCAGTGCCCACTACACCAGTTACATCTACTACTAGCACTGAAACTACAACAATGTCAACCAGTATATCTACTACTACTACTGCTCCTACTACTACTACTACACCAGCAACCACTACTGCAACCACTCTACCTTCAACAGCCAGTACTACAGCTCCTCCTACTGCCTCTACTTCGATACTCACCAGCACCACTATGCCACCCTCAACTGAGCATACAAGTACAAGTGTTACAGCTACTACTACTACTACTCTTTCTTCTACGTCCATGCAAACTTATACTACTGAGGTAACTTCTGCTTCAGGGTCATCAACTACTTATACTTCACCAAATACTTCAAAAACAGTGCCAACTACTACAACAAGCACTCCAAACTGGTCTACTACTTCTTCAACAGTGCCAACTACTTCAACAAGCACTCCAAACTGGTCTACTACTTCTTCAACAGTGCCAACTACTTCAACAAGCACTCCAAACTGGTCTACTACTTCTACTTCAACTACTATTACCAGCACTTCAGCATATTCTACTACAACAAAAGGTATGTGCATGTTTATTTAATACTGAAAATGCACAGTCTAATTAACCTGAACCTAATTTAATTAAGCAGATTTAGCCACAACAATTCCAGGTAGGTGTATTCAAGTAATACTGTATTATTAACTGCAGAGAATAGACTTAATGATATGTTTATTTAAATAGCTTCTTGGTCTATTTGTGTATATTAAAAGATTTTTTTTTACTCGCTTTTGGAGTACGTCTTCCACCATCTATAACAGATTATATTCATTTGGACTAAGACATAGCATAAAATGTTGTATTACAATCACACTAAATGGCACAAAAATCAAAATGCATAAACACAAAGACTAGTGAAACATTTCTTACAGCCCAGACTATAAAATAATCTGAAGTTGTCCAGTAACTAGGGTTAGGAGACTCAACTTCTTGTCTCTTTTTCCTCCTTTGCAGTATGTGAGTGTTTGGACTTGAAGAGCAAACAGAAATGGCAGTGTGGTGAGACCTGGACAGAGGACTGTTTCCAAAAGTCATGTACAGACAGTAAACTCCAGCTCACTCCTGTACAGTGTCCCGAATCTTCATTTCCCAGCTGCCCCAGAGAACAAGCAGTAAAAGTGTCAGATGGATGCTGTGAAACATGGACGTGTGATTGTAAGTTTATCCCTTAAATTTATTAAACAACTGGGGTACACATTGGCAGAGTGGACAAGAGCAGAAGGAAGATGGAATACATTAATTATGAAAATATCTAGAGCTACAGTGTTTGTCTAATTAATGTTTTTTCCCCTACACCTTTCGTAGGTCGCTGTGAACTATATGGGGACCCACACTACATATCTTTTCAGGGTGTACAATATGACTTCTTGGATGATTGCACATATATCTTGGTTGAGGAGCAGTCATCTCGATACAACTTGATGATTGCTGTGGACAACTTTTATTGCATGCCAGGTCTTGGAGGGTCCTGTGTAAAAGGAGTAATTGTAAAATATAAGGACAACACAGCGACACTCAACATCGTCCAGAGTTTCAGTGTTCAGGTTTGATATGATTTTTTCTGTTAGTGATTCCCAACTCGGGGAAAAACAGGACCAAAAGTGTCTCACAAAGCTTATTTAAATGCCTAAAGAATGTTTTCATTACATACAATTGGTGAAAACAGATTTATGCAAGTGCTATAAATGTTGTAGTAAAATAATACACAACTAATTTTTCAAACCTGCAATCTATTATCTGGCCATTGACCCGGGTGTACCCTGCCTAATACCCCTGATGTAAGGCAGTATGTTGGTAATAACTACTTGTTATATTAGTAATGTCCTTTTTTCCCCCAAAGGCTGCTTTGAATGATGTGAACATAAGGCCCCCATTTGAACAGAATGGGATGAAGTTTGAGACGACAGGATACATCACAACACTGTACCTGCCTGAGATCCGCTCGTACGTCAGTCTGAGTCCGACTTTTACTCTGATCATCAGTCTGGCCATGGAAAACTTTGTCAACAACACACAGGGACAATGTGGTGGGTTCTGTATTATTGAGTGATGGTAATCCTTTGGGACTATATGATACTAAAAAGAATTTCAAAAACAATGCATCAGTTTATTTATTTCTAAAAAAACTAGTTTTCCTTAACTCTCACTGGGTGGTGGTTTCTCGTGTAAGTTGGGTTGGCTAAATATTACATTTTCTAGTTACACACTGTGCAAACAACAAAGCAGTTTCAGCTCCACTTGGTCTCTAGTTACAGTATCTGAAAATCTAAAATGTTTCTCAGCAAAAACTTTAAATAAAGCAAACATATCCTAAAGTACATTTTTTATCCGTACATATGCACATGCATTGTGTAATTGAGTGTTTTGTTGCAAGTTAAAATATAACTTTATGACTTGTTATTAATGTTTAATTTTAAGAATCACATTATTGTCCTTATCTCTAGAAGTAGTAATAATAGATGCAACAATATCCAAATCTCACAGTATAGTATTATCACAATATTAATATCACAGTACAATATCTATTGCAAATTGTAGAGAGGCTCATGATAACGATAACATAACTTCATCTCTAAAAATGCTGTGACGAGCCTTTAGTGCAATAATTACTGTCACAAAATATAATATATATAGTATAATAAACTAAATAAGTGGTTAATAACAGTAATTTAATAATGTTGGCTACACCGCATGGAGCAAAGGATCATAGTTTAAGTAGTTCACTCTACCTTTTTACCATTCCACTGTGAGAGTTTTTATATTGCAGTATTACAATATTTTCAATCTTGTTCATCCCCAAGTTACAATATAATATTTGAAATTAAACATGATTGAAATTTTTCAGTTTTACTTTGTATAATCTTTGCATGTATATGTAACCAAGAGTCTTTTGAAGCATCTACATTTTGTCCCAAAAAACAAATCTTTTTATTAGTTGCATTTCCATCAAGATGTGACATTAGAGGCTGATTCTTGGTAGTTTAATGCAGGCTTTTGCAGCAAATTGTACTGAACACTGGATTTAATAATGTAAGCCATGATGGCATGAGGACCTGTATGCATGTCTAATGTACTTTTACGTAAATTCTAAATTTACACTTTTTCATGCTTCCACACAAACATACATTACCACCAAAATTAGCATTAGCGCCGAAAAAGAACTAACAATGTGAGTTTGTTTCCATTATACTGTAGATATAAATGCATTACTCGCTCTCTCCAGGTGTGTGTGGAGGGGGATCTTGTGTTCGTCGAGGTGGATATGTTGAAGATAACACCTGTTGTGAGAAAACTGCTTATGATTGGATTTACCAAGACCCACAAAAACCTGAGTGTGTTTCCGCTCCAAGAAACATATCCTGTGACCAACCTCCATCCCCTCCTCCTCCTCCCTGTCCCAGCAGACCACTCTGTGAGCTGCTGCGCCACCCGTAAGCTCACACCAACATATTTAGCATTGCCATTCACCTTTAGGCTGTATATTTTTGACATTGCATCAGTCCAGACGCTGTTAATTCTACAGTACATATGGCAGTACTGCCTCCTGTTTTCTGATAGTTTAAATGTTTCAAATCAATCAAATTACCTCTGCCAAGAAAGTTATGTTTTTGCCATTGTTAAGTTGTTTGTCAGTCTGCTAGCACGATAACTCCAAAAGTCATGAATGGATTTAATGGCATTTTTCTGTATTCTTAAATTGATAGGCCCTAGGATTAATTCTGGCCACCAGGGATCATCAAAGGAACAAATGATTAGTTTTATTTGTTTATTTGGGCTTCATGGTTTGAGTTAAAGTTAAGATAACTTAATATGATTCACAGTTCAAGATGTGGGACAGGGCAAATGCATGATAATGGTCTGCTCTCTTCAAGTGCTTAGTTGCATTTAACCTGAGTCTCTGTCTGCTCCTCAAGTTCAAATCAACAGGAACCAAAGGAATTATTTAAGCATAGAAGAAAATATATGAAGACTGGTCAGGCATGTTGTGTATCTATGCACATGCAATAATGTAATCCATTTGTTTCTGCCTCCCTAGAGTCTTTGCAGGGTGCAGTAAATACGTCGATCTGAACTTAAAAAAGAAGAACTGTGACTTTGATTCATGTCAAAATCCTCCCACTGGATGTTCCTCTTTAGAACAAGCTGCCAATGAATGTAAAAAAGTTGGTTTTCCTATTGAATGGAGAAAGTTGACAAATGGAAGCTGTGGTAACTATCATTCATGCTTTCTATTCTGTTACTCGGATTTACTGTATTCACTTCATTTTTAAATGTTGCGTGTCTTTGTTTCAGATCCAGAGTGTCCAGAGGGGCAGGTTTTTCAAGAACATAGTTGTAAAATGGATGACTTTTGTGTTGGAGGGTTAGTAATAATTGCACTAACATTGTGAAAACTGCACACTTTTACCATTTCATACACCAATGGAATAAATAATAAGAACTAACGATGGTGATTTTTTTTTTCCCTTTTTAGAGAAACACACACAGGAGAGGCTCTTGGAGAGTGCAGTGCAGGTTGTGTTTGTCCACGCGGCCAAATTAGAGCCAGCCGTTACTCAGAAATCTGTGTGGACAGCTGTCATTGTGAGTATTATGGACTTAGCAGACACTCATCCATGTTGTTGTAGAGAACCATAGATAATCTTAGTGTTTTCTAGTATATACAAATTGATTACTTTTTTAATGAAGCCCAAATGTGTTTGATAGTACATGTTTCAGTTTACAGTGTCTCTCCCTGCTGTCCCAACTAAAAATGCCTAAAGGCCAAAAAATATCAATATATAAAAGAACCTTATTATTTTCTTAATTCAGTTATTGGTTACAGCTCACTTTTTTAAAATCGTTCTTATCTCAAAAGAACTTAGTAGAGAGGTTCTTAAACTGTGGTTCAGGTACCACTGGTGGTACGCTGGCTTCTTCTGGTGCTACTCAGGAGTCTTTTGTGGTTTTTGTTAGGGCTGCAAAATATATCGCAAAATTATCATTATTACAATATCAGCAAACACAATATCTGCATCGCAAGAATCTAAATATATCGCGATAACAGTGTGGTCTTCCATCTGACAGAGATTTACACTGAAGAATCATTTTCCACCAGAGCCTTAAAAGAACATGTGTTGTGATTAAATAAAAATGTTTAAAAAGTCCAGTTTTAGTGTTAATTTAATTAATTTAGTCACAGCTTAGCCTTGTTTTATTCCTGGTTTAGTCTGAGTTAAGTTTTGATTTTGTCGCTGTTTTGACTTGTAAATACAGGAACTTACATTTTTGTGAAATGTAGTGGATTTAACTTACTATGTTCGAAAAGTAGGCTCTATTTTCAAATATCAGAATAATATCGTTATTGCAATTTTCAACATAGTTATCGAATATTGCATGTTTTCTCCATATGGTGCAGCCCTAGTTTTAGTTGCAGTCCTGGTTTAGTCCATTTATTTGTCCTGGGTTAAATGTATTTTTGCAGTAATTGTATGATATTCATGTTCATGTGATATATTCTTTTCCCCCCACAGTTTGCAAAGGACCACTTGGTGAACCTAAGACCGTAAGATCAACCATGACTTGCAACTATCAAGATCATGAAAGACTTACGTTTACGTCACTTGTTTTCACATTTATGTTGCAGGTTGGTGAAGTGTGGCAGTCAAATTGTCACATCTGCACATGTAACAACCAGACATTGACAGAAGAGTGCTCTCCAATTGATCCTGGACCTCCTCCTTCATGTGGGCCGACCCAAATGCTGGTCAAGCGTTGCTGCAACCTACAAGTGTGTGGTATGTAAAAGTTGTATGGCAATAAAATATGAATAATATTTTTGGGGGTTATTCATTCAAATTAATTTTAATTTATTTTAGTTGAGAAGACATGCAGCTACAATGGAACATTATATGAGGTATAAACAAAGTCATAAAATGTAAATAGTTGTATGGGGCAAAGTAAAGTGGTTATTGTTGTTCTTGTTCATCTTTGTAGTTGGGAGAGACATGGACTGATAGTGCAGAGCCTTGTATGTCCTTTTCCTGCAGCATCCAGGGCATCCAAACTGAAACTAAAGTCTGTCCAACACAAAACTGCCTCGAGGTACTGGTTCTATGCTGTTGTCAAATTATTTTTTTATAATGGCTAAAATATATCTTAGCAAGGCATTTTCCATTGTGCATGGACCTTTTTATTTTTACATTCAAATTTATGTTTTGTATAATATAAATTGTCAGACATACATTTCTTGATTTATAGAAATATCCATAGTTTGATAGGTCATTGAGCAGAATCATTTTATACCACCAGGGGGTGGTAGAACGAATACAGTTGTCACAAAAATATATATTTCAAACTGAGAGGACCAAATCAAATTGAAGGAAATGCATTTTTTTTAATCTCCCCAGGAGGGCAGGATTTGGGACGACCAACACTGCTGTTTCACCTGTAAGTCAGCACTGTTTATCCTAGTACTTGATTTTATAAATGTTTCTACTTGATTAGCGCTAGAGTAGATTGGATACATTGCCAACAAATTCCTGAGCTGCACTTACAAAGGCTGTCCACCTGATGGCAATATATACAATGATTTACCTCTTTGGTTTTCTTTGTTTACAGTTGAGGCTGTTGTTATTATCTTGCAGGTGAGTCCAGTTGTGCTCCAGTGATGGCCACTTTAAATGTGACGGTTGGACAGTGCTCCTCTGAGCTGCAGATCTCTGTTTGTGACGGCCTCTGTCACAGTCAGCACAGGTCAGAGGAGAAAATACTCAATGTCATATACTATTTCTACAGCAATAAAGGTTTCATAATGAATGTTTTGCTGAATATACTGTATGTTTTATGCTTTGTGTCCCATGTCCCAGCAAACGTATGTATGAAAAGTGCATGTCCCATTTTCTTGTAGCCTGGTCAACCACTGTATACACTGTGTTAGGGCTGCGCAATATATTGCAAAATTATTGTTATCGCAATATCAGCAAATGCAATATCTGTATCGCAAGACTCTAAATATATCACAATAACGCTGTGGTCTTCCATCTGACAGAGATTTACACTGAAGAATCATTTTCCACCAGAGCCTTAAAAGAACATGTGTTGTGACTAAATAAAAATGTTTAAAAAGTCCAGATTTAGTGGTGATTTAATTAATTTAGTCACAGCTTAGCCTTGTTTTATTCCTGGTTTAGTCTGTGTTAAGTTTTGATTTTGTCGCTGTTTTGACTTGTAAATACAGGAACTTACATTTTTATGAAACATAGTGAATTTAACTTACTATGTTCTAAAAGTAGGCTCTATTTTCAAATAACGCAATAATATCATTATCACAATTTTCAACATAGTTATCGAATATCGCATGTTTTCTCCATATCGTGCAGCCCTACTCTGTGATGTATTTTAAGTGGACAGTATCAACTGATTATACTGTCTATGGAGATTAAAAATACAAAAAAGAAACAAAGCAGTGCTTAGTAACAGTTACAATGATCCAAGAGGTGAAAATGGCTTTGAAAAAGATTTTCCAGACCCACCTGATGCTCATTTGTGAAGGCTTAGTTTGGATTTACCCAACACCATTCGCACCTTGATTAACAATGCACACAAAATGCTAAATTAATAATCAGTTCCTTCTTTTACTTTGCTAATGTGTGTGCCCATAGTCAGTGAACATTGGAATAAATGGTTGAATGTCAGTGTATGTCTGTAAGCGTTGACTAATTTACCACTGTCCTGGGTGTACCTGCAACAATAAGCAGAAAGTAAATTTGTGAATGAACTTGAGGTAGATGAGTGCAGTGCTGTGGTAGTGACCTCCCTCTCTCTCTCTCTCTCTCATGACAGAGTGATCCTGGAGCGGGCCGGGGACCTGTGGGTGGAGCAGGACTGCAGCTTTTGTCAGGAGAGGAGCTCAGAGCCGAGAAACGTCACTCTGCAGTGTTCAGACCAAACCAACAGCACCTACACCTACCACCACATCACCAGCTGTGAGTGCACCACCTGCGGGAACCAGCGCATCGACTACTTACCTTAACAGTTGTGTTTAGATTTTAAAACCATTGCATGCAGGTTTCCCATGCATTTTTTTTAATAACAAACTTCTTGTCAAATCTAGGTTATTTCTGACTTTTACCTGTTTGTACTGCTACTGTATATTTTACATTATTTTGGGGCTGATTGGCTGAGAGTTTCATCATATAAACAAAGGAATAAAATAAAGTATATGGAGAGGGACATTGGTTTTAGACACAATCACCACCACATTTGTTTTATGGCTATCTGTGTAGAATAATAAGTATAATTTATTTAGTTTTGGTTAAAATAACACTGGTCTACAGCAAAATGCTTCCGGAACAAAAGTAGTGAAATTTTTCTTGGATTAGGTCACTAATAAAGAAAAAGTAAGTGAGAAGTGCAGATTGGCTATAGTTTCCAAGAAACGGTATTGGGTCAAAATAGGAAATTTATGCAAAATAAGGCAAAAACGGTAGTTTATCAGAAGGTACAGTGTCTACAAGCAACCAGTTCTATCTGAAAGCCTGTCTGCACATTCACATACATTCATTTTAATATGTCTAGAGTTTTGACATAAAATGTTTTGTTTTTATTTGCAGAAATCTCTCTCTTGGAAGTGGACAAAATGCATGCATGTAGAGAAATTAAATATTTTCAAAATATAAATATTATTTTTAAGCAAAAATGCCTAAATCTATTGTATAAACAGCTGCGATTTTGATGTGAAACAATATCATTAAATATCTTAAATACATTAGTTAACCAACACAGTTATCAATTGATTTTCAGTTCATCTTATCAAAATAAATGAGATTTAGCCACTTTTATCTCAGAAGCAGATCGAGTCCAAAAATTTGTAGACCAGTGTTATTAGTGTCTTAAAGGCGATATAGTTAGATTAGATAGATTATTGAACTTACATTGACCACTGAAGCCTGTTGTGCCACTGCATTTCACTGTGTGTAGGGTGAGCTTTTTAAGTTTTTCCTGGCAAAATGTTACCAACTAAAAATCTTAATAAATATAGAAGAGTAACAGATATAGTAGATGTATTGTAGTCAGTTATTTGTGCTGTTAAAACGCTATGATCTCACAACACAATTAACTTTTATGCACTAAGAGACAGGTCATAGCTTCTTTTGATGCACTCTGCTCGGGGCACTCTTCCCAGCTTGGAGTTTGTGAATAACATACTGCATTCAGTCCACTATATTACTCCATTGTTTACATGGAAATTAGAATTTTACTCACTGATAACCTTGGTGAGGATACAAGAGAGGATGGGACACAGACAACTTTGTTTAGAATCATTCCTATAGAAATCCTTCATATATTACCTTTCTAATCATGATATAATTGTTATCTTTCTTTCTCATCATATTTTAATGAAATTCCACAAGTCTTTTGTATTGCAAGAGCTTAAAACATGAGATAATACTGTGGTTTAATACAGAATGATAATTTATTGACATTATAATAATACATATGATAATTAATTTGTTATAAATGTATCTGCAATCATTTTATACTTGAGATCGAAATAAACTAGCATAAAAATAATTTGTTGTTTTTGCACATTTTTTGTAGCATAAAGACTTATAACCCTGTAGCTAAACAAAAAATATATCAGTGTGAATTTATTTTACAATCCACAATTATCAAATTATCACAAACCATTAAACTTTAGAAAACTGATGTTGAAGTAGACGTAAAAGTACTCGTTACTTGAGAAAAAGTTAAAAAAACAAACATTGAGAGTAAAATTTATTCAAAGTACTAACTTCTGCTACTACCATTATTGCCTCTACGGTTACTATTACAACTTAGCTAATGGTACTTCTACAGCTACTACTACTACAACTGCTATTACTAGTACTACAATTGATACTACTACTACGACTACCACCGCTACTCTTACTGAATTTTGCCAGAGGGAAAAACAAATGCTTATTTAGAAATTAAACGTTTACTTAAAAATGCATTTCCTCCACAAATATAACTGTCATGTACTTACTTAAGTAAAAGTATCTAGTTACTTTTCATCTCTGTTTTTTTATAACCAGGAAAATGTTTGCTGCTGAGCCATTAGCAGAACTTTATATTATAGTGACAACAGAAGAAAGACATTTTTACCCTTGCATATTATGCCTTTAAATTCATGATATATTTTATTTTACTTTATTATCATAGTTTCATGAAATTGATTATGAGTCATTTGTTGTAACCTTACATGTTTACATAAAGATTTATCATACACCAACAAAACAAAGAATGCATCAGTGTAAATAATGTGGCGTATTTGACTATATTTAAAAAAAAAAGTTTCCTTCCTAATCTTGTCAAAAGCAGTTAATCAAAGCCAATCTCTGCCTTTTCAGTTACAGTCAGAGACAGAGGAAGTACTCAAATCCTGTACTTGAGTAAAAGTAACAAAAGTGTTATTGAGTAATAGTAAAAAAAATGAGTGTAAAGTTTACTGCTATTACCTCTATTAGCACTACTATTGCAACTTAACTGTTGTTACTACTACTGATACTACAAAAGCTACTACAATGGCGACTGCTATTCCTACTACTACCTTTACTACTACTGCTGCCACTACTTCTACTACTACTGCAACTATTACTACTACCACTTTGCCACTGAGATAAAAAGAAAAATACTTTTACTTTGAAATAGTAAAGAAATAGAAATGTTTAAAGTTTTATTCAAGTAAAGTAAGTATGTAACTTTTATTAAACATTTACTAAAGTCAATTTTAACTTAATTAGAAGTACCTATGGTTACTTTCTGTTTTCAGTGAAAGTATAAGTATCAGGTATAAGCAGGGACATCAGGAGAAAGCCATTGTTTGTGACTCTCAATAGGACAGGAAGACTTTGATCCGGGCAAGGAAACAGCCTGCGTTATAAAAGCAGAGTGACACGAGAAGAGGAAAGCATTCACGGCTTTGAAAACGGCTCAGACGACAGCAGACACCAACATCACATTGTCGTTTGTTTGTAGTGCTTTCAAAAGAGCTACTGGGGAGGCCTAAGATGTCCACAGTAGAGGATGTGCAAGAATTCAGACACTGTGCACCCTATTGAACCCCTATTTCTGTTGTTGCATTATTATTGGACCAAACCAACCGAGTCACGTGTGGTTCTGTGTGGGTTTGTGTGGTTTTGAGGGGTGTCCATCCGAGTTTGGTACTGACGCGATCAACAACACACACACGAGAGAGAGAGAGAGAAAGAAAGGCTGGGTTACTGATTACTGTTTATAGTTTGTTTGTGATAAGATCTTTGCTTCTTTGCTTTTAGCCCAAAGTCCTGCTGTGTGTGCAGAGGGAATTTTTTCAGCCCCTTTATCACATCCCACCCATCACCTTTACAGGACCACTTCTGCCTCTCAGGTGAGTGCTGTTTCTCTATATTCCTTTTTTTTTTTTTTTTTTTTGCATTTTTTTGCATGTCATTACTGGGACAAGGACAAAATGATTAATTATGGAGTGGATCCAGATCATTGTTTAGATTGAGGAGACCAAAGATACCAACTTCACTCACTAAAAGAGCAAATGATTAGTTTTAGTGTATTCTTAACTATTGCGAGATATAAGGGTTCTGTGGCTCAAAGGAAAGAGCATTTATCCCTAAACTAAAAGATTTTGCTCTTGATCTTGATTTTGAGGTAGATCCAGATCTCAGCACTATATCTTTATCATTGTGAAATGGGACCATGCCTTGGCAGAAAGCAAAGACTTAGCTTTCTGGTTGCTTCTAGTTTTAATATTTATTCTCTTTTGTGATTTTTTTTGTCTTTTTGTACAATTAATATGGCTCTCTTTGTTCATAGTCTTTCTTAAAAACGTATCCACAATACTGTATATTGCATCTATTTTCTTTAGTATCTTGGAATAATAACTTTATTTTTTATTTGCAGGGCCTATTTTATATTTCTCTCCACTGTGTTTTGACCCACCACCAACATCATGAGTGTGGTGCCCAAAACTCCACGTGAGGGTTGCTGTTCCAAGCTCAAGGTCAGAAAAATATGAACTTTTGTCAGTGTTACCCAGGGCATGTGATCCACAATCACTAAGTCAATAGTAATGACCAGCATAGTTTATTCCCTAGAATAGCAGATCATTGATAAAGAGATTTTGACATGCAGGAATTTTGTGTAAAAATGTAAAGTAACTGTAAATACTTTTAGAAAACTTTTTATATCAGCGTCACATGGATCAGGACAGGATGAGTAAAAATGTATTAAATTTAATTGTGTCCAAATCAAGGCTTACATGTGTTTTATAACCAGGTATTACATTTTGTTCATCTTAAATTTTCAAATTGCAACATAAGTGTAGCCTTTTCAGTGTTGCAGGTAATATTCAGTATAAATTAGCATGCTATCATACTTGGCCATTTATTCTCATGTCATTGAGGTCATGTTAGCTTCAGCTTCAGACAACATTTAAGTGTATTGGACACACAGTATATAGCAGCAACAAGAAGCTTATCAAAATGTCTATATTTGGGTTAAACTTGGTAATTAATTATTTTAAAAAAAAGGGTTTTTTTTGCAATTTGTATGTAATTTGGCATTGAATTATTTCATGAATAGCATCAAAAAGGTCTAAAATTCTATCCTTGAGGTAGTCTGCAGGACTTCCCAAGCATGGATTAAAACTGTGGCTACAAAATTATTGGTTAAACTTCACCAGGTTGCCCCATTAAAAAGCCAGTTTGAATGTTTAGGAATAATGGCATTAATCTTATTAGGCAATGCAAACTCTTTATTGTTAATGGGTAGCTTCTTCTTTGCTGTGAACAGTAGATGTGAAGTGCATACTGTGTGACAAACTAAAGTCCTAGTCTAGACCTATATTGGAATTCAGTAGGTTGGTTTTACTATGGTCCAGACAACGTTAGCTATGTTCAAGGAATACTCTGTGACCTAAAACACTGTGAATGGTATTTAATTTTTAACTATTATGTGGCAATTATATGGTCCATGCAAAGTAGGTTTTTAGGCTCAAACTCATAAAAAGATAAAGAAGTTAGAAGGTTTCTGTTTGGCTCACTTTAAGGCTGCTTAGGGAAAATCTTCAGACAACATAAACGATTTTGGGCATTGAGCGTCTGTTACTGTTTACTTAATACAACCTATCCCCCATAAGAATGTATTAGATTAGGTTTATCTTATTCAATAGAGGTAAAAGTGTTTATATTTCACTTCAACATACTTTTTTGTTAAATGTAAAGACATTTAAGCCATGAATTGAATCTGGTTTCAGTATTGAGCTTATTTAAAATCTAAATGTAGTTTATGTACATGAAATAGTGAAAGAGATTTTAAAATACATGTCATAAAGGTTGTAGTAAAATAATTTAGAAAAAATAGCTGTTACAAAATATTGGTCTGGAATAAAATTGCACAAATGCTGATTTAAACATGAAAACTCTAAGTGCATTTATCTTCCCATGTCATTGTGTTTCTCTTGTAACCTACAATGATGTGATGTGTTTGTTTCTGCAGCTCTTCCTAGCTTCTATGGCATTTGTATATTTTTCTAAAGCTTTCTGTGGAGCCTATATGAAGAGCTCCATAACCCAGATCGAGAGGCGCTTTGACATCCCCAGCTCTCTCATAGGGGTCATCGACGGCAGCTTTGAAATGGGTAAATATACACTGTTTATATGCTCACACCTGTTGTATGTTTTTGTTTAACACAACCCTAATATAAGAGTGAAAAAAGTTTTTATTTGACATTTTCAGGAAACCTCCTGGTGATTGCTTTTGTGAGTTACTTTGGTGCAAAACTCCACCGTCCCAGGCTGATCGGTGCTGGATGTCTCATTATGGCGGTTGGCTCCTATATCACTGCCCTGCCACACTTCTTCCAAGGACCGTGAGTACAAATATTTAATCCTTCATAAAATGTGGACTGGATAAAAACAAATCTAAACTTGATTAGTAAGCCTTCTAAAAATGTGACATCAAACTAACGCTACCTATGTCTTCACTTTTTTGGTTCTTTACTTTAACTTATGCTGCTATACATTTATAAACAACAAAAATCCTCTAAGCATGTCTTTATTATTTTGTTTAACTATTATAGCTATTGTATTCATTGTGTCATGTCTAAATATTCTACTGAAAGTTGTTTCCCTTTACAGTTGTACAAACATTTTTAATGGGAGGCATTCCAGATTGTATAACAATGCACTCTCTGCTAACATTATATCAGTCTTGCTTTTGCCAGGTTAGATAGTATACAAATAGAAGATGTATTAAGGCCATTTTTTTCACAGATGATATTAGAGGGCCCCTTAAATTGACCAAAATCCCACACGGACCCCCAACAATACAACTTCCCTCAATTCCAAATTTTATTTTCATGTTTTTCTCCATATATTTCTATAAAAACATTACAAAAGACACTGACTATTGGCTAAAAAGTGTTTTAAAGTTATATTTTTAAACAAATACACTGTAAAAAAAAAAAAAAAAGAAATGCTGCAAAAACTAAATAACTTAAGGCAAAGGATCCCTCAAGATTTTTGGGGCCAACTCAAAATCTCAAGTTTTCCACACTTTCACTTAATGTGATATTCATACGTCTAAAAACTTTTCTAATTTTTAAGTTTTTCTCTCTATCATTATTTTTTTACTCATCTTACAGCCAACTTACAGTGTTCAGAAAAAGTTATTCTTTTGTTAAATGTAGTATATTTAGTTTTATTATTATCAATAATACTTTTTCTGAACAGTGGAGTCAGTTGGCTGTAAAATGAGTTGGAAAAAATAAAGATAGCGAGTAAAACTTAAAATTTCAAGTTTTTGTATGCATGAACGTTAAATTTGGTGAGTAAAAAAAAATTGGTTGAAAACTTGAGATTTTGAGTTGAGGGATCTTGAGGGATCCTGTTGCCTTGAGTTTTTGCAGCATTGTTTTTTTACAGTGCATTTCAAACTCAATTTCTTTTTATGTATAGACAGCCTCTGGGGGGGCCCCTGCAGTACCTTCACGGACCCCCAGGGGGCCCCGGAGCCCACTTTGGGAACCACTGATCTAAAACATTTTAAATCTGCAATATCATCCAACCTGCTGAATATCTATATTTTCAGGTATAAATATGAGACCAGTATGTCTCACAGTACTGTGGTGAACAGTACAGAGTTCATCCTGCCCTGTCTGTCCAACTTCAGTCTGGCCGAGCTCGAGGAAGACCTGAGTCTAGAGGAAAAGACAGGTTAAGTCACATCCAGTACACAATACAGTCCACCATTATCACTGACATATTTATACATGTTCATACACGTCATTGCTTCAAGTCAGTTTTTCCTCATTAGACTGTGAACAGTCCACTGGCTCACCAATGTGGGTTTATGTATTCCTGGGAAACATGCTGCGTGGAATTGGAGAGACTCCCATCATGCCTTTGGGCGTGTCCTACCTGGATGACTTCTCAAGAGAGGAAAACACTCCTTTCTATTTGGGTTTGTATTATTAAGTTTGCTCTTTTGCCATCTTTGTTTGTAGTTTAGGCATTTGTTGCTAAGTAAATCTACGTGTTCATTTTGGTTTTACTTATGTGTTTTATCATGTGTCCCTCTTTTTTAGCATGCATCCAAACTGTGGGTATTATGGGACCTATGTTTGGCTTTATGCTCGGCTCATACCTGGCCAAAGTCTATGTGGACATTGGATTTGTGGATTTAGGTATGAAGATTTTAGTTTTAGTACTTCCATTTCCTGTTGCTATGGCTGCCTTGAACAAACCAAGCACTGCTGCAGGACAGGCATATCGATGTTTCATTATGAACACACATTCTTACAAGAAGCTTAAAAGTTTTGGCCATTATGAATTAAAAATCTTTCATTTGAATGATAAAATTTGAATTCACCATCACATCTGTTTCCTCTAGATTTGTTCATGGCCAGCAATGTCTCTGTAGTTCTCCTACAGCTGTGCTCATGCTGGAAATTTGGTGTTGCAACCTATAAAACTAAGAATCTATGTCATTTATTTACTTAAATGGTGTAATATTGGCAATCTAGTGTCCAAATGTCCAATTTGCGCTTCTTTTCCAGCATTGTTTTGTTTGTCAGCACTGGGCAGCTCTTAGAACAGGATGTAAAGAACTATTAAATGTGAAATTAACATATTCAATTCTTAATATTTTGTGGCCATACAAACATAGCAGACCACTATATTCCTGATGGTTCAACATACTCCTACTACAGCTTTTTACACAGTGCATTTTTAAAGTGATCCCTATTTTCCCCAGTTTGTGTAAATGCTTTAAAAACCCATGACTCACTGCTGTGTCATAAATGCAGTTATTTTAGTCATTTAACTCTAGTTGTCTTTGAACCCACCCGGCATTGCATAAATGGGAAAACAACGCGTCATTGATTGAGTATGGGCTTCCCAATGTTTCTCAGTCTAACTTGTTGACATCTGTTAGCAACAAAGCCACAAATGTCAGACCAAAGGCTTATTGTTTATCGACTAAAACTGAAGTACTTCATTTTCCTAATACCGTCCAAGGGTGCTGCTACAACAAAATCTGTTACCTACAGTGTTTCCAGCCACACACCAACAATTATTTCATTAACAACACAAAAACATGACCAACTTACCACTTCAAAATATTAATATATGACATCAAACTGAAATTTGAAACTTCTAGCGCTGAGTTTAGTGTTGCATTGTGTATTTTAATCTGCCTTTTACTGTGCTTCCCTTTTCTTCCAAAATACTGTATGTTTGTCTTTTTAGCACCGTTTCTCTATGTAATAAGACATAGCTAGCTCTAAATTAGAAACTTTCTCTAACTTTCCTTTATTCACCGGCCAATTGAAGCGTTCCTTATTGGAGTGTGCCAGCAGATTAAAAACCTTAATAATACAGCCTATATGAAGTCATTTTTTACAATATTAAATGATTATACAGGTTTACAAAGAAAAAACTTGGGTAGTTAGAAATACTCAGTCATTTATGTGGTGATTAACTCTTGTTTTTCCAGATACTGTGACCATTAACCATAAGGACTCCCGTTGGGTTGGTGCCTGGTGGCTTGGCTTCATCGTGACCGGGACAGTCATCTTGATGTCTAGTGTACCCTTCTGGTTCCTGCCAAAGTCGTTGACCAAACAGGGCCAAAAGCAGAGTCAGCCCCAAACTAAAGAAACAGAGATGACATTAGTAGCGGAGCAGGAGAGCTTTCTGCCGGCTGAGACACAAGAGCAAGACAGAAAAGAAAAGCCAGTTAAATTCAAGGAACTGGCTAAAGGTGAAATAATTGACTCAGATTGGGTGTATAGTTTATTTAAAAAAATACTTTTATTGAGTAAAATTTGAATTTATTAGATTTTTTTTCTCAAAGATTTTTAAATTAAAACTTTGCCCAAAAAAGTATTAAGAAAACCTTTTACCATAAATATACTGATGTAAAGTGTGTGAGTAAAAGTAGTGACTGCTGGATATAAGGGTTATAGTGTGCAGATGAAAAATTTTGGAATGACGATGCAGAGCGTTGTATATAATGATTAACAAGATTTGGCAACACAATCTGTGATCCAGACTAGTAACCCTGAATCCTGGACTTAGGTAACTAGCGTATAACTGGGCAATGGGTAAATGACCTGAGGGGTACTTTTACCTTTAATACAGTCACACCATCGTCTATGACATAACACCACTGATTAACAAAACACTTCAGTTAAATAGCGCTCAGTCAAAAAGTGTCAGCCCTAATGTCAGAAATTGTCAGAAAATATCAGCTAGTGAGTGTTGAAAAATACTTTTGACACCAACTGAAGCACTTACGTTTCATTTCAGCCATCATTAGTACAAAGACAGAAAGCAAGACAAGTAGATAATAGCATATCCCAAGAAATATGGGCCTAAAGGGGTTCATCTTGGACGCTGGGCAGTAATCACAGAGCTGACACTGAAGAGACAACTATATATTGTCACATTTAATCACAGTGCGCAATTTAGATTCACCAAGTCACCCATAGTGTAGGAACGCTGGAGTAGCTCAGATATACAAGGAGAACATGCAGACTTTATTTTCTTCACAAATTAAACACAATGTATGTAATGCATCATTCAAAAATAGGTCTAGCATGTTATTGTACAACATATGACATATATTTAATGAAACAACAAAGCAATACACAACTTTTTCAGTTTTATATTTTATCTGTCTTGCAGGGGAGTAATATTGTTGTTTTTTTCCCCCCCCAGATTTCATTCCTTCCATAAGGAGGTTGTTTAAAAACAGCATCTTCTCACTCATGGTGCTCACTTACCTTGTGGCTGTGAACGGCTTCATTGGCATGATCACCTTCAAGCCCAAGTTCTTGGAACAGATCTACGGCCAATCAGCATCCAAGGCCATTTTCCTCATAGGTACAACAGAGCAATGGCTTCCTGTTTTCTAACCTGACTGTGATGTGTTACTCTGAAGGCAGTCGAAACAATGATGTTATTACAGGGAAGTGTGATTGTTGGAGATAAACGGACACTGTGGTATGCTTTTAGTGAAGCTGAAGCTGTATAACTTTTACCACCAGCACTGTCCCATATTGTTGTTTACAGCTAATGACAATAGCAAGTATTGTAGAAGTAAAAATAACAGACCACTGCAGTTTATTCTTAAATCAGCCTCTCTCTGAGTCTGGCAACCATCCCAGGCCAGTGTGTGTTAAATTGTTTCACACACCAATTTCTGCTTTATGAGGATACAGACCAGGCAAATGTGTTCAGTTCACCGTATTGCACCTATAAAAATAAAACCAAATTTTTCCTTGGTCTCTCGTGTTTTAAGCTGTACTTTTGTTGTGCATTAATCTCTGTATCAATTCACTTTCTTAGGCATACTGAACCTCCCTGCTGTGGCTCTGGGCTTCATCACAGGAGGTCTTGTGCTAAAGCGTTTTAAACTGGGTGTGATTGGAGCGGCCAGGGTGTCCATCACTGTCTCACTCATCTCCTTCTGCTTGTTCGCTTTTCAAATCTTTTTGCACTGTGATAATGCAGATGTGGCTGGACTTACTGTTACATATGAGGGGTGAGTAGTCGTCTTGACAAAATGTTTATGATTGTATGATATTCGAAGAAGCTAGGATAGGCTCCAGCCCACCACAAACTACATGAATAAACACAAGAAAATTAATGAATTTTATGATATTTAATTTGTATTTGTTTTTGAAGGATTCCTCAAGTGTCCCACAACCAAGAGGCCTTAATGTCACAGTGTAACATGGACTGCTCCTGCTCCCTGAAGCACTGGGATCCTGTGTGTGCATACAATGGCATAACGTATGCCTCTCCATGCCTGGCTGGCTGCCAAATGTTCACCGGCACCGGCAAACAGATTGTAAGTTTAAGCTACTTGAGGCACTTGAAGAAAACAATGCTAATTTGTTTAAACACCATATGCCTTTTATACTAGTTAGCTGGACTTAGGACTTCCAAACTATTTTACTTTGTACTTCTTTGAGTGTCTGTTCTTTTAGCATTGGACACCTTTTGTGCTAGAGCATGGTTGAATGGAAAATATGTATTTGACATAGTAACTGTTTCTGAGGCACAAAAAAATAACAAATCAAATCAAATCCATTGCTAGTACAACAATGTAGGTGTTGACCTGTAGCAATTTGACCATTATGCTTCTGCAAAGTCTGAGTGTGTATAAAGAATCACCAAAAAGTTTATGTTTTTGCTGGCATTGATTTATTTAGGGCTGCACGATATGGAGAAAACATGCGATATTCGATAACTATGTTGAAAATTGCGATAACGATATTATTGTGATATTTGAAAATAGAGCTTACTTTTCGAACATAGTAAGTTAAATTTACTACATTTCATAAAAATATCCTGTATTTACAAGTCAAAACAGCGACAAAATCTAAACTTAACACAGACTAAACCAGGAATAAAACAAGAAACTAAACTAAGCTGTGACTAAATTAATTAAATTACCAGTAAAAATTGACTTTTTAAACATTTTTATGAAGGAAAATGATTCTTCAGTGCAAATCTCTGTCAGATGGAAGACCACCGCGTTATTGCGATATATATTTATATTATTGCGATACAGATATTGCGTTTGCTGATATTGTGATAACGATAACTTTGCGATATATTGTGCAGCCCTAGATTTATTGGTTGGTTTGTTTATCAGTTAGCAGGGTAATAAAAAAAGGGGTCAGTAAAGGAATGAACTGTGAGATATAATCCTTAACTAGAAAATTCAAGGTTCAAGGCCAGGGGTCTCATTTATAAAAGTTTGTCCACCATAAAGCCAAAAGTACGCACAGCTGAATGTAATTTATAAATCCCACTTAGAGTAGAAAGGTGCGCATTCAAACCACCTCATGTCACACTCTCTCCATGCCTCCATTCAACCACTTATGAATGACTGATGACGAATGATTGATCCAAATGGTGTGTGTTTAAAGGCAGGGGGCAATGAGAGACATGGTGTGAGGTTGTTTGTCTGTTGAGTTGTGTTTTCACTCACAACGCTTAGTGAAAACCATACTGAACTGTGTGTAGGAGTTGGTTAGATCTATGTCCAACAATTATTTCATAAAAGCACCCTGTTATTCTTAAACATCATTCATGCTTTCCAAACCTTCTAATGACACAGCCACATAGTAAGCATATTAAAAATGAAAAGCATTATCTGTTTATGATCTAATGATTGTACCTGAATGAAATTCTTTGGTTTTCTGGGGGACATAAAGTCAGAGTTAACTGTATCAAACTCGCACCAAACATTAATTTGTCAAACCTGCTTTAGTTCACTCCTCCACAGTGGGGATTGCCTTTGTGCCATGTCTCAGGTTTAGAGTTTGCTTGGAACTGCACAAGGGTTCACGTCTAGTTTCGTTTTTATATGAACCAACTTTAGTGCAGAGAGTTGTGTACACGAGTTTCAGCTCTTGTTTTGGGCGTACACACACTTTATAAATGAGGCTCCTGGTATGGGCACTATATCTTTTCCATTGAAAAGTGGATAACCAGCCATAACCATTATTGTTCTGCCATAACTAAGACATTAACAGTACTTTTATTTGTAAATAAAATGTACACAAACTGCTGATATCCTCAGGTGTTTCATAACTGTACGTGTGTGGAGGAGATGATGACCACAGGCATGAACATGTCTGCTGTCCTGGGACAGTGCCCCAGAAAAAGCAACTGTGATTGGGTTTTTAAGTTTTACATGGCATTGTCTGTGGTGAGCTCGTTCATCTCTGCTGTTGGCGGGACACCAGGATACATCGTACTGCTCAGGTTAAAGTCAAAAACACAAAACATAGAATGATTCTGCACTTATACAGTATATATTTATGATGTTATGGGTATATTTTCAGATCTATCCCGAAAGATCTAAAGTCTCTGGCTTTGGGCATGCAGACCCTTATAGTGAGGACTCTGGGTGAGTACTATAAATACAAAAAGCATACCCCACACTTGAATAATAACTCCTCTCTCATGTATGTGTGATCAGGTGGAATCCCTCCCCCAATTTACTTCGGGGCTCTAATTGACATGACCTGTTTGAAGTGGGGCACGAACCAATGCGGAGGCCGAGGAGCATGTAGACTTTATGACGCCAATGCATTCAGGTGAACCACGAAAACATATGTCTTTGGGTGGACTGAAGCAAGATGATGTGTCTTAAACCCTTATTTACAATTTATTTATACTTCCTTCTGTGCAGACTGACGTTTTTGGGGCTAATTACTGGACTGTACTTGCTGGCCAACTCGCTGTGGGGCATCCTGTACTGTAGGATAGTCCGGAGACAGAAGAAGTTAGCTTTGAAGAATCAGGCCAAAGAGAATGGACTGGAGGGGAACGGAGTCACCACCACAGGACACGCCAACGTCAGCATCGCCCAAACCAAAGACACAGATAAGGAAAGCACTATTTAACTGTGAAAGGAGCTGCATTCAAACTGGACCAGTCACGGCAATGGTACAGTGTCAGCGCCCCCTGGTGTGTAAGCAGTATACCTCTACAAAAGTCTACATCATCTACTCTGTTATTTTGAAGGTCAAAAAACATTAATACAATTATAGTCACTTCATCAATGGTAAACAGTTACAGCGCCTTTTGGACTGAGTGCTAAGATGAAGCACCCATACGCACAAAAGTGTTTACAAATTAAATATAAAATTTTAAATACACAATTTACCAGTTAAGACTTTCAGTTGTGCATTTAGTGATGATTAGATAAATTTAGTAGGAACTGATTTTATTTTTTATCCAAATGACCCAGGCCTGCCCTAACAGTAATCATCTTCTTCCACCTATTCCTGTTAGGGGTCGCAGGTCCCAGCAACTATGGGCCTTAGAAAGGGTAAGAAAGGGTAGAAAGCCCTTGACAATGGCTAGAAACACACACTGACAGAGAACCATTCAGCACTAACCCAATAGCTCCACCGGACACATGAGTTTATATTTAAAAAGCATGTAAAGGTGAATTATCTCAATTCAAATGTACTTATGTGCGTGACTATTTTGTTAATTTAAGGTAGCAGCCATTTGCACTTAGAGTTGCTGCAGATACAATAAATGTGAATAAGGAGACTGTGTTAAAAGCTGCTAACAGATTGCAACATGTTATCTCAGTGTTGCCTCAGTTATCTTTGAATATTATAAATAGCATTAGCAATGGAGATTAATGTGTGTTTCTTTTTATTTGTTTTTTACAAATATCTCATTTAAAGCCCTAGAAAGTATAATCATTAACTTTTATTACCTCATAAACAGTCGCTGAGCCACACTGGCACACTTACAAAAACTTTTTTTTTTACTCTTAACATGATTATGGAGGTCTGTGGCAGAAAGTTCACTGGTAACAGAGGTCGGACATAATACTCACATGTTGTTACATCAACTAATTTAGCAAATCAAACCAAAGGTCATGCACATTCATGTGATCCTTGTCACTGTTTGAACAGTAGAAAGTAAAGAGTGTATGTTGTTGGCCAATGGCCAGACAGACAGACATTTATTGTAACAGGAAGACTTCTATATTGAGTCCAAAATATTTGTATTGTATAATTTTTTTATAAACATTTGTACAATTTCACTTGTTCCTGAAGTGCATTAAAACATCTTAAAGTTAGATCTTTCCTCATTTCTTCTTCATTTTCAAGACGTCAGCCGTATTTGGCGATGGTGACTATGGCTGTTTCTCAGAGCCCAGGTTCCTTGCCTTGAAAGCAGGGGCGGACTGGGACAGAAAAACAGCCCTGGAGTCTGCCCAGCCCCCCCCCCCCAAAAAAAATAAATAAAAAATAAATAAATACGAAGTTACAAAAAGCACAATTTCAATTAGAAGTTGTTTATGATAGTAAACTAAAAATCTTTAGACTTTAGGAAATTGTTCATGATTGTACAATGTAAAAAAAAATAAATAAATACATAAATACATAAAAAAAAAAATAGACTGATCTGACTTCTAAACCAGGACTAAACCACACATGGTCCACACATCAAATTCAAGTCCCTAAACTTGAATCATCAGGTTTAGGCCTGGTTTTGTACAGGTTTAGTTCCAGATTTGAATCTGATTTGATCCTGGCACAGACCTGATTAAGACCTGGTTTTGTCCCTGTTTAGACCTGGTTTAGCTATAGTTTTGGACAGCGTATACCTATTTTAGTTAGGGTTTAGTCTTGGTTAGACCTGGTTGTGTCATGTTTTAGATATAGTTTAGTCCTGGATTACACTATGACTTATTATTGGAGGGCTTGGGAACATCCCTGGATTTAATTCACATTAGATATAGTTGCAATAGTAGGTTTAAAAGCTGTCATCTGAA
The DNA here is from genome assembly GCA_020698575.1 of Bostrychus sinensis. NCBI lineage: Eukaryota > Metazoa > Chordata > Actinopteri > Gobiiformes > Eleotridae > Bostrychus > Bostrychus sinensis. The sequence goes on along the minus strand of CM036239.1, from coordinate 41,103,990 downwards.
CTTGGTTTTAAAGTTGAAGACATTTCACCTTTTATCCAAGAGGCTGGTAAGAGAGCTCTCTTTAAAACCAAGTCCAGATGACAGCTTTTAAACCTATGATTGCAATGGAATCAGCCTGGATGACTGAGTCTTCACAGCCATATTAGATAGAATATTATTCTTATTATTCATATTGTTATTGTTATGATAGTGTTTTAGAGCTATGTATAGGAGATGGAATAAATATGTCGTAGCCTAAATAGAGCCTAAATTGAGTGGCTGCAGCTGTTCTTTCTTCTTCTACTCCGCTGTTGCGCATCTGCGCGGCTGCGCCCTCTCTGGCCTGGTTGTGTATGTGTTTATGGAGTCTATGTAAAACGGCCCACCGGCCGTCTCAGCGACCGGCCGTTCTGTGATCCTCCAGAATGCACAGATGGCCAGTCCGCCCCTGCTTGAAAGTGATTTCCTCCAAAACCACTTCCTTCTAATCCAACGCAAGTGTCCTGCCTCAGTCCAAATAAACGGCTATGGAACAGACTTCAGAGTGAGGAGCGTCACCACAGTCACACCTCCTCACTGCTTTTAGTGTCATTTTTTCAGATATACCTGTGAAATCTTTACATGTGGATTATATTAATACAATACTTCAATATTTATCACTTATTGAGTCTTTTATAAACAGAGAGGTGGGAGTTCACCTGGGGTGGGGGGTCACTTTTTTTTAGTGGGGAGCCACTAAGGGGGAGAAAGCTTTTTTGAGGGAGGGTGTTACCTCCCTCTTTATTATTATCATTCTTTACTAATCTTTATTTTTTATTTATTTGGAGGAGGGGAGCAATTTGAACTGACAACATGGACTATGCCACTGCAAAACATTACAAAGAAGCAAACCATGAGTCACCCTCTTCTTTAGGATTCTCTGGGATTGAAAGGGTCACATTGTCCACCAGAGGGGGCAACATTTTAAAGAAGTTGTCACAAAGAGAAATGTTTTGGATTTATACTCACAACCCTATGGTACCAAATGGACTAAATGATGATTTTAAAGTGTTTTCTAGGTTGAAACAAGTTGGTGATTGAGCTTAATGCTTTTTAGATGTTTTTGAGTGTGTCTTAAAAAGTACACTGCAACATGATTGGTTGTCTTAATTGTGTTATGTGTCCACCTGGACGGCCTTGACTGAGGTATAAGCAAGTGAAAAGACCAGACTGTAAACGCTCTGAGGAAGGCTTCTGGCCGAAAGCGTTTACCTTTCTTGATGTAGCCCAGAAAATAAAAACAAATGTGGTTTTCTCTGTCCTGAAAATATTTTTTGTGATAACAAGATGTGCTATCCTTCTGATTTTTGACCGCTTCCTTATATTTGGGTTCAGCATTCAACAAAGCTTTGAAGGCGCAACCTCATGCGTGATCTAATTAACTGAATAATTACATGATTATATTTTGTCACTTTGTGCAATGCCTACATTCACCAGCGAGATGTGCTGTTTTCACCTAAATAACCACAGTAGAACTGTTCAGACCACTCTTAACACAGCCCGAGTCATTTTGAGTCATTTTAATAAACCAGTTTCGGTTTTGGAGAATAGGTCATTCGTGACAAAGGAAGAGTACAACCAGAAAGTCAATGTTGCAACAGGAAGAGCAAGGGCCAAGATCTGATTTAAAACTTGGTACAATAATTGATAAACACACTTCAAGTTAAATTTTTTTTTTTGCCCCAAATGTATTATTCTACCATTGGAAAATGATCAGCACATTTTTCTGTGCAGGAATGTGAGAGCTCCTAATCGTAATCCTGTGAGCCCATGTGGGTAAGGCTTATTGTGTGGTCTGCTACTGCTTCAACATGTAGTGGTTGTTGGACTACAAGGACATGTGACTTTGTGCACTACCACTTGGTCTGTGGTGGATAGAGAGAGGTTAAAATAAGTATCCTACTCTACAACATGCATTGTAATTAAAAGTAGTTATCCAGATCATCTTCGGAAGAGGATTAGGGCCACTGTAAGAAAAAAAATATTTTTGAGGGTTGAGTTCTGAGATTAAAGTCAGAATTCTGAGATTAAAGTCAGAATTCTGAGATTAAAGTAAAGCCAATATTATATACTAATACTAAAATCCTGTACAAACACTAATGAGCTTTTAAAATTTCATAAAGAGTCTCTTGCAAGCCCAATTGCACACCTGATAAATTTATCTATAAAACAGGGAATAGTGCCTTAAACTTGGAAGTTTCCTACAGTTACCCCAGTCTTTAAGGCTGGTGATAAGACAAAACCAGAGAATTTGCGACCAATATGACCAAGATGAGTTGCCACACAGTTAATTGAACACCTGAACAGCAGTGACACCCCGATCCAGCCAATGCAGTTTGGAATTCACAAATATCACTCTACAGAAACAGCCACTTGTTACTTTCTTGAGAATTTAAAAAGCCTGTTAGACCAGGGCGGCATTGTAGGTGCTGTTCTTCTTGACTTGAAACGAGCCTTTGATACCATTAATCATAATGTGCGTCTTGCTAAATTAACTTATTTTAATTTCTCTGAAAACACACATTGTTAAATGAAATCATATCTGTCAGACAGAAAACAAGCTGTACAAACAGGAAATTCACAGTCATCTTAACTTACTTGCTCTGCTGGAGTCCCACAAGGCTCAATACTGGGACCGATCTTATTCAGTCTTTATGTTAATAATTTACCAAATGTCTGCTAAAATATCAAAATGCAATAATTCACCAGTGACACAATATTGTATATTGTGTAACAAGAAGCTGCTGTGATACTTTCTGGGGCCATGGTACCAGTGTCCCATTGGCTCCGAAACTCATGTCTATATCTGAATACTACAAAAAGGGTGTGCATGTTTTTCTCACAACAACCAGCAGAGGGGCCAGAGCCATCTGAGTCAGTGTAGAGAGACTAGAGGTGGCAGAACAATTTAAGTATCATGGTGTGGTCTTTGATTCACATCTGACATTTAAGCAACATGTAATAAAAAAATCTCAAATATTATACAATTTAACTTGTCAAATTTCCAACATAGAAGGCCCTTTTCACTGTTAAGTCAGCAAAGGCTTATATGCATCAATGATATTTACTCACATACAGCCTGGTCTCATACAACCGAGAGCACCTTAAAACCCTCTTTTCAAGAAAACACTGAAAACTCTAAACAGAAGCCTATACATTTTCATCGCTGTAATATTTTAAGTAAGTATAAAATTTTAGACCTTGACAGTTTTCAGACGTTTTTGGATGTCTGCCTCATTTTTAAAGTTTTAAATGGGCTTGCCTCACCACCATTAAGAGACTTTATACATAAAAAAACTAACATTAGAGTAAACACTAGAGCATTAACTAGAGGAGACTGGGAGACAATGTACAATGGCAGAGGACTAAATTTAGCCAAATGGTGTCTATCAGAGGCACACAGTCATGGAATACTCTGCCAGCTCAGGTTAGGAATTGTGACAATTACTTAACCTTTATAAAAAAAAAAAAAAAACTTAAACAATGGTTGAAATCAAACCAGTAATGTACCCATTTGTAAATAATTTTCCCATCTGACAATGTCTGTCTGTTCATAGTGGCTTCTTAACTTCTATGTGACTGCTGTTTACTGTGCCTAGTCTTTGTTGTTCTGTATAATATGTCTACATGGATGTTGTTTTGTTTGTAAGAAATCTATATTTTATATTTATATTATATTTATATTATATTTTGTGTTTTTATGGTACCTGCCTTAGGACAATGGATGAAATTTAGCTATTATGCTAATTCCGGCATATTTACACTGATGCTCACTGCTGATTTGTTGATGAATGTGCACTGTCCTAATTCAAAATAATAATAATAATAATAATAATAATAATAATAATAATAATAATAATAATAATAAAATCTAAGTAGACTCTTGCTTTACCTGTGAAGCCTATTATGTGGCAATAAAATACATTTTTTGTTCATTAGTCATTGAATAAAGATTAAATACAAGGCTACTTTTGCAGCATCAGTGTTGTGTTTATTATTGCAGCACAATAAACATTTTATCAATCACGCAAGACAAATGTGAGTAACTATATAGATAGTGATCCTCAAACTGGATTCAACCTAGATGTAACCAGGTCTAACCCAGAACTGAACCTGGACTAAAACAGGACAAAACAAGAACTACACCTCACCTAAAACAGTACCAAACATCACAAATCAAGTCCTAAACCAGGACTAAGTGGTCTAAACAGCGATTTAAGATTAAAACAGGAATAAACCTGCCTCTAAATGATCTAAATCAGGACTCAGCAAAAGACTGCTGTGTACACCATAAGATGTAGCACCAGTGGTGCACGTACCACAGTCTGAGAACCTCTGATGCACATCATTTATTTCATGATCAACAAATGTAGTGCTAGTTGTGTAGCCTTAATAATCTACACATTCAAATCTAGAGCCTTACTGTTTCAGGAACCTGTGCCTAACAAGACGCCCCTGACATTCACCTCTATCCACCTGTGGCCTGTTCAACAACATCCACCATTGTACCTTGTGAGAAACTATGCAGGGTTTGGGTTACTAATCTGCCCCGCTTCAGCCCTCCCCCAGCCCCTGTGTCCGCTGGTCAACGCCCCCCCCCCCTTCCCTCCTGGACGGGATGGGTTATGTGTGTAGAATAGAAATGCGCAGGGGCTTTTGTCCCCCTGGTTCTGGCCCGGGACAGCTCAATTCAAGCTTGGGTCGAGTTTGAAGACTGAAGACTCCAGACATGGCGACTTGAAAAAGAAACAACAACAAAAAAGTGGAAGAGTGGTAAGTGTTTTTAACAAGCTACTTTTAGGAACAAAACTTTCTGTATTTGACAGTTGTATACTTTTATCAGTTGTTGGTGGACGTCACATCATGCTCTTATATACACAGTGTTACAAGACGTACAAGAAAGTAGGCGCTTGCATGGGTCTCATCAGTGTTAATAGACCAGGCTGCAGCTGAGCGTGTTAGGAAAATATGAGATTTAACTGTGTCAACTTTTCTACAGCACAAACAGAGGACAATATGGATACTTCCCCCAAATCCTGATAGTTACTGGAAGGACTGTGGAGACTGGGGACACCAAGTAAGTGCCTATAATTATATATCTGCTCACTTGCACTGATTTCTCATGATAAAACTTTGTTGGTCAGGAAAACTAGAGACTGTAGTAACCAGTTTAATGCAATGGAATCAATTGAATCTTACATAAAAGCAGCATTATACACAGAATACAAAAAACACATCAAATAAAAAGCTGGTTACTCTTCAAAAAATGTAATTACACAGCCTAAAACATTCATCTGTCAACTCTGTCAGACCAAAAAGTCTGACGGAGGTGATGTCTGACAGAGCTGAAAGATGTTTTTTTAATCCAAAAACACATGAAGCAGCCACTTTGTTTTAAACTATCGAGTAGTTGACAACAGAAGTTATTGTAGGAGACTAAATTGAACTAAATATTCCAAATTATTTTCATGGACAGAGTTGACAAAAATGATAAAATACTGATCAAACTACTGGAAAACGGTATAACTTGCTTTATTTTGTTCAAATTGGATGTCATAATACTATTTGAATATTACCAGTATCCCCTAAGTTTCCTATTTCTACTGATATGTCAGGAGTTTATGGCAAATTAATAAATGTCTGATTAAGGTGACAAAAAGCAAGGACACAGCTATAAAATGTAATAAAAAATGGTGAATCCTTATAATAGCATCAGTAGTTCAATTCTATCTAGGTAAAAGATGTTGCAGCTGCAGGACATGTTTTGTCCCATTTCTGAAGAACTGGTGCTTTACAGTTGTTATTTTTATGTTTTTTATGCAACACTACGTACATTTTCAGTTTCATACCAGCTAACCTTTTAGTTATATACCCACTAAAAGACTAACAGAAGCTAATGCTGGAAATGAACTTAGGTCAGGTTTGTGTCATAAATGTTTGTTTTGTTTTGAGAATTGTTTTCATTTTCTGTTGAACCATGCACATGGTCTTTAGGTAAAGTTAAAAGGTTATACTGTTAAATTTCCAACTTTCTTGACAATACACACAAAAATAAATAAATAAATAAATAAATAAATATAGTTTTTTTTAGTAATGCTGTGCTTGTGTGACCGGTGTGTCCTGCCTTCTCATTTTAACTTTTGTTCAGTGACCCATGGAGAGCTGCTTCAATTGGTGTGACAGCAGTTTATTCCATCTGCACAAAATAACCGTGGAAAATATTCTTTGTGAATGGAAAGCTTGTGTACATGACCGTCCACTTGTCTCATCTCGAGTTCTCCATTACAGGGAGCACTATATAAAATATATATAACAATATCATAATAATGTAGTAATAACAATATCTTTATGACAATAATAGGAATATAATAGTCTCAGATAGCTCAGTAATATGACTTAATTACACTGTATTTCTTTATTGTGATCATATAGTCTTCTGGTCGAACACGAGATTTTTGTACCAACAATAAAATAAAACCTCAAATTATACCAGTATTACATTTAGGTAAATACCTCATAATAATGTGCCTGTCTGTCACTTTTCATGAAAGTGCAACGCACCATATTTCAATATATAACTGTATAAAACAGTTCCATAAACATTCCCACACACACTGTAACACACTGTAATGCGCCTGCACAAAATAACATAGAAATGTGAATGGAGATATTATGGATAATCACCTTGTGTGTCTTGAGCAGAAGTTCAGTACAGTTATATAGTTATAATGCCACATTTGCATTTGTGTGCTTTGTAGTTAAGGAATAAGGCATGAATCTAAAGCTCTTTTAAGAGTTGACTCTCAAAATTGGCACCCTGATCTGAATTAATATGTGTTTTGGAAACCCATATATACAGAAAAAGTCCTTCCACAGTTGACGAGCAACTTGTTTTGAAGCCTGGTTCTTGCAAGGGAAAGCATTTAACAGTTTAGAAAAATGGCCTGTGACAACCAAACCAACAACACATCGTTTGCCGGTTTGCTCAGCAATCTAAAAGTCAAAACACACTAGATCCATTGGCTCGGAAGTGTGAATACTTTCGAGTGGAGCACAGCCATTTGATTCAGGAATTTTTCCAACAACATATCTTAAACAGTTTTTCACATGGTTAAGTTCTCATTTCATTCATAATCTCTGCCTAGCCAGAGAAGGTGTTCGAGTCTGACCTCAATGACCAGCTGAGTCTTGGAGGCCATCAAGGACTTGTATCCTTGTAAGGTGTAGGCTCATGCCAGGGTCATCTGTGCTGAAAGCAACAAGTACCACCGCTGGATCAGGGAGGCCATTGAAATTAGGAAACGGGCACCAGGGACTATGAACCGGGACGAGGGAGCCCACGCCTTATCCCACACCTGGGATGCGGTCCTGGAGAGGGTGTCAGACAGTAGGGGTCGCAAGCTTTCCCTACTGTCTGACAAAACAACAAAAGCAGCCTACAAGACACGTCACAGCGACATCACGTGATGCTTCTGACGAAGGCTACAGGAAGTAGCCGAAACTAGTAAAGCAGGTAAACAAACACTCCTGTCTGACTAAAAGAAACTTTTGAACATGAAAACCATCTCCAAATGCTCACCTGCAATTTGCTCAGAGGACACATACACCATGGTAAAGTTCTTGTCACTAAAGATTGACATCATCATTCACATAAAACAGGCTGGACTGTTGTATCTGTGGAGGCCAAACGGGGAGGAGAAAGCTGTATATTTTGTCATCCTCATCCAACCTGACATTGTAAAAACCTGAGGTGAGGTCCATGGTGGAGAAAGACCCATTGCCACCGAGCGCAACAAGAGCATCTGTCTCAAGGGATGTGCTTCTTTTACCGTTCTCACATTAAGCCATCTAAAATTATTACAAATGTGAAGATCACCAGTGGGCTTTACAACAAGGACGTGAGTAGATGAGTACTCACTCTGAGACTTCCTGATTAGTCCCAGCTAAATGACATCTGTGGACAAAGGCTTCAGCCACACCACTGTCCATTTTGTGCCTTGTGAATATGGACTCATATTGCTCAGTGATGTGTAGCAACTTATTTTTCCGCTCTAGGGATACCTCACAGGACTAGATTTCAAGATCCCAAAGGCCCATGTCACCCAGGGTTCTCTTTATCTTGTCCTCCGACCTAGGAGTGGGCAGTGAGCTTGTCCATACTGAACATTTTGACTGGACTTGTTTTGGTACACGTAAGTCCTTCACAGACAAAATCCAGAACTTTTGCATTCTTTTTCAGCATGAGAGGCTTTGTAGCGGGGTTAATAGTTTTACTGGTACCCATCCATCACCATAGAGAGTGGTAACAACTCTCCCAATCAGGATTTGGGCATGTCTTGTTCTGGACTGAGTGGGCTCAACAAGGACCGTACTCCCTGCAGCAGAAACATCAGCAGCTGGTAGATTAGTGCCTTAATAACATGTCCATTATCAGTGGTCATGTCTGTGTGGAACAGACTGTTCTTGAGAGTCTCTGCAGACCCAGTACAATCAAGGTTTTATCAGAAGGCATTGCACTGCTGTATGAATCATAGAGACGTTGATAATTAGCAGTCAGCAGTTCCTCTGCTGACTCTAAAGGGAAGTATGCTTGCCTCGAGGGCAATCATGTCGGGAGTGACCAGGTAGGTAGCACAGGAAAAATAGTTTATTCTCGCGGCAGCGGGTGAGTGCGAAGTGAGAGAGTCCATTGCGTAGAGAACAAGGTGTGCTATTCAAGCCTTCAACTCTTGAGTACCTAGCACCACCAGGCGGCTTTCTTTTGCATGAGCATGAGAGGCATTAGGGTTAATTTCAACTTTATTCACCATGACTTTGTTATTCCCATCCGAACATCTGAGCCCTCTTTCAAGGTAGTATTCATCCAACCCTCCCTGGACCTCACAAGCTGACCACTTGTCAATAGTTTTGGACCTAAAGGTAAGAGCCAGTTCTTTGCTGGGGCAATGTCTGATGTACATACATGTGATTTCAACACTGGGCGTATCAAAAGTCTTACCCTGCTCTTTAAGATAGTTCACAGCAGTGTCAGCAGCTCTATTTAACCTTAGCCAAAACTCATAAGTGTCCTCATTCTCTTTAGAGAGTGTGGAATTAAGGTGTGCTATGTCTTGTCCAAGAAGACAGCACCAATTTTAGTAAATCACGGTTAAATCAAATAACAAGGGTAGCCTCTGACAAATGTCACAATAATAAAAATCAATAATAATCAGTGTGTGGTTGATAAAATACTCACAAAGTCGTAGCTGGAGCGCTTTGAAAGTGAAGTAAAGCTAGTTATTGTAACATAAATCAAAGCTTCTTGCACTGGATTATGATTGCCAGGCCTTATTATTCATCCATGAGCAACATGTTCTGTCCGTTTTGTGGTCAGCCTCAGCAACGTTGAACCCTTTTAAATCTGTGGCGGTGTTGATTTAAAAGGAGGAGACATTTTGGGGAAACAGGGCCTCGGTTTAATTTGAGGCTGTGTGTGCATTTTATTTTTAGATTAAAGCAGTAGCGTGTGGTGACTTTTTCAAGCAGGCAAGCAGACACCTTGACTTCATTAAGTTTTATATGACAACATTTTGATTTAATTTAAATTTAATTAAAGATATTAGGGAGGATTTTTTTTCAACTGCTGAGAAACCAGTGACTGTTTGTCCTTTTTTGAATAAAGTGCATGCGTCAGGCTCCCCCCACTGTTCCTTTCCAAGGAACTCCTCCACGGCGACGTGCACGAGCGTTGGAACACGAGTGTTTGTTTACAGCCGGCATCAGCAGAGATTCACCTAAACCTAGACCTGCATTGTTTGTTTGCGCGACCTTTGACCTAGTTCCCCACACAGACCCAGTCACATGCACAGCAGAAATATGTCCTGCTGTTGGTAGCATTAGCAAACTGACGGCTGCTGTACAGTTGAAATGGTTCAACAGATAAAGAAAAAAGGCATTTTTTTCAAACGATAAGATAAACCAGTACCTGTCCAGCAGAAACTTGATGACCAATGCATCGGTCTGAAGCCCTTTCTGTTCCTTCAGCGCACGCCATCGTTTGAAAGAATCGCCAAGAACCACACGGGTTTTATTCTGCTGTTCTATGTTTTTTCTCCTCCTCTGGTACACTTCAAAAACAGTTTTCCTTTTGCGACCGCCTGGTTCACGGTTTTCCTCAGCCATTGTGCTCTTCGAAGTCAGGCTGTCCGCGCTACGATGAGGCTCGGCTAACGCCGGACTACATGAACATACTGCGTACTCATGCGCAGGCACAAGAACGCGCACGTATCGCCGAAACCAGGAAGTCGGAACGATTGGCAAGTCTATGGAACAATGGTTACCGTACTCATGAAGAAAACGATTGGATGAGGTTTTTTCAGTTCCACAGAGTCTGCAGTTTATTAATATTATTATTATATTTTCTAATACACCAATTTATAAGCCTTATACAGGGCAATGAAGGTAGTTTAAATAAATATTGCAAAAAATGAATTTATAAAGATCCTCCCTAATATCTTTAAAAATCACTTAAATGCAATCCCATCAGTGTTTGAGTAGTAGGCTGTTTCAAACCATCTCACACTTCCTATATAAATACTATTAGTAACGCTGTTTGTATACAAAAGAATGTCATTACAACATTTTTTTCCACAAAGCTGGCCTTCTCTGTCGCCTTATCAAAGAATGTACCCTACGTTTTTATTTTAACTTTAATTCATAAGCACTAAAACGAGGATGGATGGATGGATGGATAGATGATGAGTGAGGTTCCAGCCTTACAGATGAGGGAGGCTTGTTCATCAGGACTCACACTGAGATCAACACTAGACTGGTGCACTGTTAATGCTGCTTCACTATAATAAAACCTCAAAGAAGCCTTACACATCACACCACAAACATTAAAAACACCGCCTCAATGACACTCACCTCTCTACTGAAGCTGCAAATCCACTCCATGTTACTTTTTTGTAGAAACGTCCTGTATTTCCTACAGCTGAGTTTGTCCAGAATAACCAGAGCCCAGTTCATTCACAGTTCTGTAATATTCACATTCACTGTCGCTGGCTCCTCTCCCCCAGCTCCACTTCTTACGAACGTCTGACACTTAACGATGTACATGAGCCTATCATTTATATGACACGCAGTTTTATGCAGCAGCATGTTCTCACGAGGAACATGAACAGGGTTTAAGCTACAAACTATGACTTATCTGTAGAAACACTGTTAGACATTTTGGCTGTGGATCCTTGTGGAAAGTTTTGTTGTCTAACGTGGCGCATGCGCACTGAGCTGAGATTGACCACAGCATGCGCGAGCTTCCAAAAGAAGCTGCTGGCCCTCAGCTTGACAAGCCTCAGGCAGAAACAGTGCACCATGACTCCGCCTCCACGGAGGTGAAAATGACAGAAATGAATGGCAGAGTCAACCTAGCTTGCCTTGACAGTACCTGCAGTGGCCAGCAGGGCGCAGAAAAAAACACTATGACTGAAAGCAGGTAATAGACTGATTCTCTATGGAAGTGAATGGCAAAATGAAATGTTTGGAGAGATAGCGATTTAATTTTGTTATAGTTTTAATCCATGTGTTTTTTAGATTGATTGGTCAAGCACTGCTTGCCTTGCTTGCCCTCACGGCACGCTCATGGATTAACGTCATTTAAATAGTGGAATGTCTTATTTCAATTAAAACTGAAGAGTGTTTGTTATTTTGTGACATGCTTTTTTATTTTCAGACAAGTTTATTTTATTTTGATTAGTGAGTTTTTTTTAAACAAGCTTTTTGAAAATTTAGTTATGCTTAAGTTTAATAGACTTACATTTTTTGAGGTGGGTTTTTATTTTGAGGAAACATATTTAAAAATCTTGTTGCACCTCAGGGCCACCATATCATACACGTATTGATTTCTATAATTATATGTTTAATCTAAAACTTAAACTAACATAGAATGGTCAGTGTAATCCTATGTTTGTGGACTTTGCATTTCCATTTTACTACCTACTGCGTGTATGGTTGAATGTAAATTGGCATTGTGAATGAATGTGTTGCCTTTTTTTTTTTTTACCTTATTTTACTTTTATTCTACATGTTTATTATTAGATGTTACTTGTTTTATCTTTGCCAGCAAATGACCAAAGCACATTTCTAGTAATCTGAAACCTTCTCACTTACAATGGCATTAAACATGAGTCTGATTCTGAGTTTTCTTTCTTTAAAGACATTCGTTATACAAACCAGTCCAATATGGAGCAGTCAGCAGAGGACAGAGGCAGAATGACCAGCCAGCAGGCCCTGTGTGTCCCCGATGAGACCACCAAAAAACGAACCTGCATCTCCACGCTCAAAGTAATACAGTAGTTTATAGCTCTGGTTGTCTGTGTCCTGGACTAGCTTGAGAAATACCACAAACTATGAAGATTGTTTGAAAGCTATCTCTGAAATGAAACGCACCTGTCTATTCTGACCTTAATCACTGCATCGTTTTGGTGACTTTTGCCAAAGTGTTTCCCCCAGAATATTGGAGCACTTTAAATCAAGCCAAGACCTGGTTTTCAGTCATATACAGAGCCATTTGTGCTCTACAATATGACTGAATATGGCGTTGAATATTGAATGTGATTGTAATAGTACAGTTCTCAGCCATCAGCAACTAATGGAGCATTTCACTGTTTTGAACTGGCCAACTCCCAAACAATGCCATAATATCATGCATTTAGAGCACACTTACTTGTATGTAACATTTAAATGGGCACTTAAAGCTCCTTTCAAAGAGGTCGCCATATTTCTTCAGTACTACAGCAGAGCTACAGCAGGCCTATTAAACTTGAGGCCCGAGTTCAAAATTGGCCGTACTGAGCCACATACTCTCACTGATAAATGTTCTAAATGTTCTAAAAGCACCTTATTCTTGTTATTAGCAACATACTTAAGCTGGTAAGCTGTCACTTTAAATGTTCATCTAGTTTTAAGAATGTTTTCATTGTTTTCAGATTCTGAGTAGCCTATAAAAACTAGATATATTACTTTATATACTGGCTATGTTGAAGGTTAATACTTCAAAATGAAGCATGATACTTGAAATGTTTTATTTTGTTCACATAGGCCTAAAGGTGCCAGATTTGCACTTATGGCAGCTTTAAGGATTGATAGTATCAACGAAAAGAAAAAGAACATGTGTGTAACCACTTTATGTCCTGTTTATAATTTACCGTATTTTCCGGACTATTGAGTGCACCTGAATATAAGCCACAGTCCAGAAAATATGGTATATTTAGTATTATTAATAATGTTTAGCCAATAATATGTAATCCATCCAGCCCTCACAAATCTTCAAAAATCTGAAAATATATTAATAATATGTTACACAACTCTTTCATAACTACTATTCTTTTCTTGCTTTTTTTTCTCTAGTTGTTCATAGTGGCGCTGTCTTTTGCCTTCTTCTCAAAAACACTGACAGGAACCTACATGAAGAGCTCTATCACTCAGATCGAGAGGCGCTTCGACCTCTCCAGCACTCACGTGGGACTTATTGATGGCAGCTTTGAAATGGGTATCCTAAGTCTGTGGATATTTTGTTAAAAGCCCTTTATTAATCTGAAAAACTCATAATTTATTCCCTTTTGGTGGTAGGCAACTTGTTGTTCTTAGCTGTGGTCAGCCATTTTGGGGCCAAACTGCACCGTCCGAGGCTCATTGCTGGGGGGTGTACTCTGATGGCTATTGGGGCACTGCTCACTGGACTCACACACTTCTTCATGGAACGGTAAATATAACAAGAAGAAGACATGCAGAGCAATAGTAAGCCTTACAAAGTCTGATGGCGGCCATTTTGGTTTCCTTAGATACAAATACAACACAGCGGTTCAACCTTTCCAAAATGACAGCGTGAACATTGCTGCCTGTGTGGACCCTTTGATGGAGCCTGAGATTAAAACTGAGGCTTCATTTGAGGACGACAAAGGTAAGAGAGACATTGTTTTCACTGATACACTTTTGGAAAGTCAATATTAGGGCTGCACAATATATCGCAAAATTATCATTATTGCAATATCAGCAAACGCAATATGCATATCACAAGAATCTAAATATATCGCAATAACGCTGTGGTCTTCCATCTGACAGAGATTTACACTGAAGAACCATTTTCCACCAGAGCCTTAAAAGAACATGTGTTGTGACTAAATAAAAATATTTAAAAAGTCCAGTTTTAGTGGTAATTTAATTAATTTAGTCACAGCTTAGCCTTGTTTTATTCCTGGTTTAGTCTGTGTTAAGTTTTGATTTTGTCGCTGTTTTGACTTGTAAATACAGGAACTTACATTTTTGTGAATTTAACTTACTATGTTCCAATGTACAATGTATTGTCTAACTGAACAGTTCATCTGATACCAAACTTTTTCACAATTTCCATTGTAACTGGCTTTTTTTTAATTTTTTTTATTCAAATTAATGTATAAACCCATTGAATATTTGTCATTATCTAGAGCAGAGATAACCTCCACTAACGAGACATTAATGCATTATGTAGTGGTTCAATTTCCCCTAAATCTACATTGTCTCTCATCATTTCTTTTTTCCAAACAAAAATATGAATATAACAGAAAGATATATTGTGCTTGTCAACATTTTTGAATACTTGAGTGACATTAGCTATCTCCGTGTCATCTAAAAAGACTTTATGTTGGAAAGATTGTGTACATATTATACATTTTAATGCTCTAACAGTTATCATATATTACAGTAACCCCCACAGTACTATGGAGTTCATATTTTAATTTACTGTGTTAGACTCGTCTACAAAATAACTATAAAAAAGACTTCTCCCATACTTTCTAAATTATCTATTTTTTTATTTATAAAAGAACTCAGAAACTGCTCGCAACGTTCTACTCATATTATTTTTAATGTTATAACGTTTTTATTCCATTATTGAAACTGAGGTTAAATTATTCTTATAAATCTTTTTTTCTCATTTTCAGTATTTACTTTTTTAAGTATACTTCATATAAAGTGAAATGCTTTTGTCATTTGTGGTTTCCCTTTGCACACGTCTATTGCCAGAACATTAGTGTTGGTTATAAAGTTCTAACTATTTGGGTACAAATGACACATAGGTAAACTACATTGCAAACACTTTTTTTTTTTTTTTTTTTTTTTTTTTTTTTTGTCTTGAAACCCCAATTCTTTCAAGGGTCCCAAGTCTTACAAGTTTACATGCAGGCTAATACAAATACCTTTTTTTCCAGAAAAAACAGGAAAGTGTTTTTTTAAGACACATTTTATTTAAGACAATATTGCAAAGCTTTACATACAAAGACTGATTCCTTACTGCTTGATTTTTATTGCCAGTATTTTTGGTATACAATTTATAAAATGTTCAAAGATATCATATAGATAAACGCAATATAAAAATATACTTGGCTATGTATCTGTATAGTCTAGCGCTTATTCACATCATCCTGAATTCAAATAATAAAATCATACAGTTATAGATTTGGACATAAAAATCTTTTTTCTTAGTTTTTATTAAAGAAATAATAACCTTCTAACACAATTGGATCAACTAATACAACAGTCAAATCTCCTTTATAGCAAACACTAGGAATGTGGATGTTAAAGTTTTTAAACATTCATTGATTTGTTCAGAGATTTCTCCTGTTTAAAATGAATAAAGCAAAAAAACCAAAAAAAAAACAAAAAAAAAAAACCAAAAAAAACAAACAAATCCAAATCCAGATTTTTAAATTGACTCAAATGCAGCATTAACATTATGTACTTTAAACAAGTAAAAATAAAATTGAAACGCTTTATGGCTCTTTTTGGATTTTAAAACACCTACATTTTGTTCCTCACAGTATGTTTTAAATAATAATCTCTATGCTCTGTAATATCAATACTATAATATCAAGCATACAAAATAAAAATCCTTATTGTTTATTGTTTAAATAAATAAAGAAGAGAGAAAATATTTACACATTTACTTTTTCATCACAACTATTAGATGTCAAACGTGTTGGCAGCGTACCATCTGCTCTCCCGATGCAGTCACTTACATCCAGAGTTGGAATGATAACAGTTCCTTTTATCATTATTGACTTGTTTTGTTTGACACCGCCTGGTCTTATGTACACATTTCTGTTTCTAGACCACAATGATTTTCTATATATGACTCTACTCTACTGTTTTAAAGTACTTTTGCTTATTGCAATTAGACCCTGTTTAAAATAATGTCTGTTGGTGTTTTTAACACACAGCACAAATTAGTCATATTCATCAATTTACATGAACCATTATAATTACAATACACACACTAAAAAACAGTAACACCAGACTTGTCTAAAATCTCAGCTTTTAAGGTAACAAGGTCTGATACTATACACTTTCGAAAACAACAATATTTATATATAATTTATTTGTTTTGGTGTCCATATTATGCTATTTCAGCAGTTTTTTTTTTGTTTTTGTTTTTTTGTTAGACAGATTAAACTCAGCATCACTGTTGGCATGGTGTTGGTCGTTACATGGCAACTTGTTACAAGTTCACTTATTTTGTATGTCAAGAATGCTTTACAGTTTTGGTACTTAAGAAATCCAGGAGTTGTTGTTCAAGTCTTTGAAGTTCTTCTGACGGAGCATCCTCCCATCAGGCTCCACAGCTGTAGTCCTAGTATAGCTCCTCATGCAGTTTGACATCTTTTTTAAAAAACAATGGTGGTCACAAGACAAATCTTTCAGGTAATTTTGAAAATCTGCTCTGAAGTAGTTCAGGTGTAGTATTCAAATGGCCTGAGTACTCTAGGGGTTCATAAAATGTCTTTACCAGCCCCTGATCTTAGAGCAATACCCCAAACCTAAGATCTGTCATCTGTAACATTTACTGTACCAACAACAATGTTACACTCCATATGAGTGGCATTAGGTTCTGGTGATTATTATTATTTATTATTATTTTTATTTATTTTTTGATGGGTTATAAAAAGATACTGAGCGAGGTGATGTAGTAGCCGCCATCTTGGATAGGCACACTGCTTTTCAGCAGACTGAACAGCTACAGGTATTGTCTTTGAATCTATCACCAAACAACCTTTGTTCACAAACACACGTGTTGGAGCGCAGATGTGAAAAACTGTAGCAGTGTGATCAGTTGATCAGTGATCAGTGTGATCAGAGCTGCTTTTGTCTTGGTAAATTTGTAACACGACCTTTTTATCATTTTATCAAAAAACATTGATTTATTATTATAACTTTGGTTAAACAAAAACTTCAAAATTAAGTAACAATACTTTACAAGTTTTAAATGATTAAAAATACAGTATTTTTATTGTTTTCTTGACATGAAGTTGGTAGAAGGAAGATTTTATCCCTTGGATGTGCAAGGGGAATGGGGACTTTCTGCTCCTTCTGTTATTGTTCGCCTCCTGCCATTGTCAGGTTGTTAGATGACAAGTATTTGGATAAAACAGTTGGGTAAGGAGCTGTTGTGCATTGTCTGATTTGGTTTATAATTGTTGAATTGTACCTGGAAGTTATGTGCAAGCATTTGTGTGAGAACTTGGCATTAAATAATATTTTCTTGGATTGCAATATTGTCTTAAATAAAATGTGTCTTAAAATGTCTTAATATCTGTAATTGACAGACCCAGTAGGAGAACTCAATAATGTGCTTCACTTAGAAAAAGTATTTTCACAAACATCCATTACAAGGAAAAAAGTGGTTTACTGTTAAGTGATATTATTGACCACTTTCCTGTTTTTTCTGGAAAAAAGGTATTTGTATTAGCCTGCATGTAAACTTATAAGACTTGGGACCCTTGAAAGAATTGGGGTTTCAAGACAAAAAAAAAATAAAAAAAAAAAAAAATGTGTTTGCAATGTAGTTTACCTATGTGTCATTTGTACCCAAATAGTTAGAACTTTATAACCAACACTAATGTTCTGGCAATAGACATGTGTGCAAAGGGAAACCACAAATGACAAAAGCATTTCACTTTATATGAAGTATACTTAAAAATGTAATGTAATGTAAAAAAGATTTATAAGAATAATTTAACCTCAGTTTCAATAATGGAATAAAAACATTATAACATTAAAAATAATATGAGTAGAACGTTGCGAGCAGTTTCTGAGTTCTTTTATAAATAAAAAAATAGATAATTTAAAAACTATGGGAGAAGTCTTTTTTATAGTTATTTTGTAGACGAGTCTAACACAGTAAATTAAAATATGAACTCCATAGTACTGTGGGGGTTACTGTAATATATGATAACTGTTAGAGCATTAAAATGTATAATATGTACATAATCTTTCCAACATAAAGTCTTTTTAGATGACACGGAGATAGCTAATGTCACTCAAGTATTCAAAAATGGTGACAAGCACAATATATCTTTCTGTTATATTCATATTTTTGTTTGGAAAAAAGAAACAATGAGAGACAATGTAGATTTAGGGGAAATGAACCACTACATAATGCATTAATGTCTCGTTAGTGGAGGTTATAATGACAAATATTCAATAGGTATATACATTAATTTGAATAAATTTTTTTTTTAAAAAGCCAGTTACAATGGAAATTGTGAAAAAGTTTGGTATCAGATGAACAGTTAGACAATACATTGTTAGGATTTAAGACTATAGTATGTGGAATACCGCAAGGTTCTGTGATTGCTCCAAAAATTCTTTCATTATTATTTTCATTAATAATGTTTGTAACCTTTTTGCTTTGATTGAAATTTATAATGGCAGATTATAGAAAGGGAACATAAAGCTGCTCAAACCTGGCTTGATATTAACAAATTGTCTCTTAATAGACAAAGCAACAAAAAGAAAAGAAATATTTTAAGAGTTTTGATATGAAGTTCTTATTGGTTGTGACTGATGGTAGGCTAACATGGAAACAGTAGATTAATTACAAAACATTGTACTATAGAGATGAATATTTCAGAAAAGGAGTCAAACCATTTATGGAATAATGTTATTACAAGATGGAAAATGTGTATTTTTATTTTATTTTATTTTACAAAACTAAAATGTCACAACTTGTTTAAAACAGTTTTTATGATCTGAATAAACTGTGTGCTTTGGTATAAAAATCACACCTTGTATTATTCTACTTACATTAAGAAATAGTAATAATAAGAAAAAACAGGTGAATTGTTAATAAATAGACATTTGGTGTGTTATTGTCTAACATCAAGTGTTTATGTGCATTTATGACGGATATAGTGTGCAGTATGACTGAAATCTGTGACTGTGACAAGTAAACTGAACCTGACTAAGCGTATACTTTATCAAAATGATCCCTAATACTTGGACACACGCTCGCTGAACTGAGTCACTTAACATTTGATGAGGAAAAAAATACACCTTATAGATGCTTAGGTCTCATTCTCTAAACTTGTGGAAAAGTTGTACTTTATACTGATGCTGTGTACACAGTGATAGACCGCTCACTACACAGTGACATGTTAAAGTACAGCGTAAGAGACACTCCTGCTGCACAACACTATACAAACATCACAGGAGAAGTGTAACAACGGTATTACATTTATTCAGTAAAAGATCAGTTTATGTCCTCATCTAGTAAAATGTAAAAACAGTGGTCAGCTTTTTCTTTAAATCTAGTTCTATATACCTGTTTACCTTGGTGCACCTTTACAAACTATGGCATACTACACTACTAACTACTCGGTTTAGATTTTAAACTAATACAAACAAAATAATTAGTTTTTCCCTTCTTTATTTTATTCTACATTAGTCCTGCTCTATATTTAAGTGTTTACATTAGTTTAGCCATCATAAAATAAGGGTGGAAGGGTGGAATGAAAGAGGTCAATAAGTCAATGCCTGTTTAATCAAGAAATAAACATTCCTAACATTCTTTTCAACACCTGTGTAAACATTCCTGACATTCCTGACATTTTTGATTACAATTTGATATCAAATTAGCATTTTAACCCCCCCCCCCAAAGGTGCATGTATATTACTACTAACCAGTGTGTGTTAAAAACACACAAACATTTTTTGTCTTACACAGTTGATTGGATAAAAATACATAAAGAAGTCTGCCATAAACAGAATCACTAAAGACATAGAACACAACAAAATGAAGCTAATATTCTTTGCAATAAAGAACTTGGGCTGGGCTGGCATCATCTGTGATTCACAGAATTTGTAGGACCCTGGTGCTCCTCTACTTAGGAGGTTTAGCAGCTGAAGGAAGTGATGTCCAGGAGAAAAAGTTCCAGTTCAGGCTTGGACTTGGAAACAATTTACCTAGATTTAGAAAGAACAGAAAAAAAAACTTAAAAGACAAAGAGAACAAAATGTATTTTTACATTCAGTACAGTATATTCTTGATGTAACAGAGTGAAACAATATTCAGTTGTATTAACAGATCTGGTCAGTTACCTGAGTGCACCTCCTGTTTCCTGACAGACCCCTGCTTCTTGTTCATTTAGAGAAACCGTCTGAAAGTATAAAATAAATATTTTTCATTGATTGGACACAATATGAAATCAGTGTTGCCAGTTGTCGTTAGGTACTAAGTTATTATTTGATTCTTTTAAGTTTAATTTTGTTTAAAACTTTGTACAAATTATATTAAATTTGTTAACATCATAAACAGACAAAAAAATACAGTTTATTATTTTAGTTTATGGTTAGCTAGCTAGCTAGCACATGTAACTCACATAAGGAATATTAGTTGACTGTTAAGTTATCTCCTAAGTATAAAAGTGAGTATAAATTTGTACAAGCTAAACAATGTTAAACATGTAATAATAATAATAATAATAATAATAATAATAATAATAATAATAATAATAATAATAATAATATAAAATATATATATTATAGATACTTACTTTTGTTAAAGTGTGAGTAGGGATACAATCTGCAGGTCTCCTCTGTGTGGTTCTCTTCCACCGACTGACAAAAATGTCATCGCATGCAAATTTACCTAATCTCTCTTCCTATTGGTCAGATTTTCCTGCCTAAATTCATTACTGTAAATTTAACAGTAGGTTACTGTAATATTATTTTCCCCCCACAATTCAATGCACATTACAGTAGTCTACTGTGTGAACCTTTTACAGTAATCTACTGTGCATATTACAGTAAAATACTGTTGATATTACAACAATCTTGTTACAGTGTTGCCATAAAAAATAAAATTCTGTCTGTTTTTACAATTACCATAATTTCTAGTGAACATGTTTGAAACATTTTCCAGTGCAGCTGTGGTAACGTTAATGCAAATGTTACCACGGCTGCACCGAGCCATTTCCCTTTGACATTCAAACTGATTAAAAACCATAAGTCACTGGCTCTCTTCCAACAATGTCAGGCATGCATTGATCCTGGACTAACCTCATGCCCTGTTTATTAACCACCGAACCAGGATTAGCTCCAAGATTTCCATGCTGTACTTCTGTGAAAGGACACAAAGCTACATTTCTATTTAGATACATTTTGCCTGGGCGGAAAACAAACAAACAAACAAAAAAACTTGTTTGCTTTCTGTTCTTACATTATAAGTATTTCCCTAAAGAGAGAATAGAGTTGGGAATGGCAGGTCAAAGTCAACAAAAAAAAAAGATATTTGTAAAATTGATACAAATAATGGACTCATACCACTCATACATACGCAGGAGCTGCTCTTTCAGAACTTGTCTATCTGTCTATCGTCAAATGTAATTATTTCTTCTTTCAAAAATCCCACAGTCTATTATGTCTATGTTTGAGGTTTCACTAAGACATATTACTGTAAGCAAATGCAACAGAAATCTCATATTAGGGTCATAACTTCAGACGCTACATCTGTCTATGTCTGAAAAATATTGCAATGTAAAATAAAAATAAAAATAAAAATCTGTATTTTAGGATTTAAAAAAATACTAGGTCAGTGAAAGAAATGTTGCGGTGTAGGCTGTTTCACGTGTTTGTTTTGCCATTTACTTGTTGCTCTATACTTTGGCTCGTAGCAAAGGTAGGTTATTCATAGATACGAGTATGGATGAGTCTGCTTTCTATTTGTTTGACTTGGATTTCTAGGAAGAAGAACACACACAGACACAGATTAAACTACGTCTAAATGCAATTGGACAGAACTTCAGACCCATCCAACTAATCAGAAAAAACATATCTTGAAGCTGTATTTATTTTAGATAAATGATTTTGGTAGATGAATGGGTATTGGCTGGCTCACAAGAAAGAGAACGAGAATCTTGCCAGCAAAGAACAAATCTTACATTCTTGTTTATAACACAGTTGTTAACCTCCCAGGGAATTAGTCCACTGTGATTCATACAGTACCTGGTCTATGATTATGATTGTTCTGTGTACGCTGTCTTTCAGCTGACTGCGTGAAGGATTCAGGCTCCTCCATGTGGGTGTATGTGTTCCTGGGAAATGCCTTGCGTGGGATCGGAGAGTCCCCAGTTACTCCTTTGGGTATTTCCTACATCGATGACTTTGCTAAAGCTGAGAACTCGCCCTTCTACATTGGTATATTGTTAACTGTATGACATGTTTTATATTTGCTTTTCCATTTTCTCATATTTTGTTGTCATTGACAGCTTGCCTCCAGACTATTGCGCTCCTCGGACCAATGTTTGGTTTCCTTATGGGGTCATTTTGTGCCAAACTGTATGTTGACATTGGATATGTGGATATGGGTAAGTGTAATGTAGTTTTGCTAAGGCTGGACAGACCTATTCACTGAAGATGTGAAATGTGCAACTTTGCAGCAATTTTAGCTCAATAGGCATAATGCTGCTTAAAAAAATCTAAGTTATATGTGATGCCTCCATTTCTTTTGTATGTCAATGAAATGCATCAGGACACAGTTTCAGAATAAAATGTCCATAATAATGTCAGAATAATGTGTGTGAAAATATACTATATAACAAGTTAAAATTAGGAAAAAAAAATACTGTGCATAGAAACAATAAGCAAAAGGCATCAGTACTGAGATACAGGAAGAACAAGTTTAATATGACACATGAGTAGTACAGCAATTTAAAAATATAATCAACCGTGAATGGCAGCAAATACATCAATTTTAACTTAACTCAAGCCCTTCCTTTATTTACATATTAATGAAACAGTGTAAATCTGCAAATCTGGATGCAATAAACCAATCCCGGATAAGACATTTTGTTAAACTGTTGCAGTGCAGTGGAAACCAAACCACTGCACTAACCCATACCATATCATTCAATACTATTAATACTACTACTACTACAATTATTAATCTGTGGCAAAACACCAATCAGGTTTTGACCATGCCTTTAAATTATTTATTTGACCTTTATTTAACCAGGTAAAATGTCATAGAATCAGTTCTCATTTGCAAATACTGTATGACCTGGCAGCCCCATGCACAACAAACTGTGATGCATCATGTATTATAATGACAACTTTCTATCAGAACCAATCTTAACTTCTTCAGGTTGATCTGGCCCACGGTGGTCAGCTTTTGGACCCCACGAACATCATCTGACGCTGGTTCACCACTGTTCTTTCCTTGGACCACTTTGGATAGAAATTGATACATCTCCAAAATGCTCTGACCCAGTCGTCCAGCCATCACAAATTATCTCTTGTCACATTGCTTAAATCTAGTGATGGGTGAGCCGGATCTAAGAGCCGATTCTTTGGAGTGAATCGGAAGAGCCGACTCCCATAGATGAGAGCCGAATCTTCAGCTGCTACTGCTCAGCGCTGCTAAAAATCCACACAAGTAAAGCAGAATTTTATTCTGATAGACACACCATGCAGGCAATCACATGTGAGGACAGACTAGGATCATGTCATGTCATTATGTGAAAGAAGTTGGGTTCCGAAGACAGCGATTTTGATTCTACTGGAGACAGCAAAGATGAATTTTGTAACCGGTATTTTGTGTGACTTTTACAAAAACATTGATTAAGAAATAGTTTACCAACAATTAGGCTAAGTTAGGCTTAAATTTAATGCTCAGAGTGATCCTAAATGAAGAACCATTTGGGAGCCATAAGAGCTGGCTCTTCTAAGGCAGCCGAGCCAAAAGAACTGAATCTTTGAAAAGAGCTGGACTGCCCATCACTAGTTAAATCCTTACACTTGCACCATTTTTTCCTGCTTCTGACACGTCACTTCTGAGGACAAAATGTTCCTTTGCTGTTTAATATATCTCATCCATGATGAAGATAATCTATGTTATTCACTTCACCTGTCAGTGGTCATAATGTTACGCCTGATTTGTGTATGGATGCTTAGTACATGTTGTACAGTAGAGTGAGTTTTGACCTTCTTTCCCAGACAGCGTGACCATCACTCCTCAGGACTCCCGGTGGGTGGGGGCCTGGTGGCTGGGTTTCCTGGTTTCCTCTGGACTACTGCTCACCTCCAGCATTCCCTTCTGGTTCCTACCTCGATCTCTGGCCCAGCAAGATGACGACAAGAGCAAACCCACCACGGTGTCTGACAGTGGGACAGAAAATACCACAGACCAAAAGCAGGACATCAAACTTACAGAGATTGCTAAAGGTACTGATCATATAAAAACCTTGTAAAGTCAAATTCACAGTTGTACAATAAATACTTTCCTATCTTTGCAGCATTTTTCCCCGCACTGAAGCGTCTGTTGGGAACTCCAGCCTACTTCCTGCTCCTTTGTGGGAGTATCCTACGATTCAACTCTTTAATTGGGCTGATGACTTTTAAGGCGAAATATATGGAGCAGCAGTTTGGGCAGTCTGCATCCAGAGCCAACTTCCTCATTGGTAAAACAACAATCTTAACATAACAGTAGTAACTGAAGTGTAAGTAAGTACTAGTTACATATGGTCTCTTTAAATGCTACGCAATTGTAATAAACATAATTGTATTTGAGTAAATGTTACCTAATACCTCAATGGTGCACTACTTTTTTAAATCCACCCCTCTCAACATCAGCTTAGCTATATTTCCTGCCTTTGTATTAATAAAAAGTGAAACTGGACCAATTCTCCATCACAAAATACAAATAAAAGACAACAGTTATATATCAGAGTTAACATTAGACAATGTTGTCCTGCAGTTATCTGTGCCTTTTTAAATAGTGTATGAAAGCATTGCCAGTATTTATTTGCAGTTCCCTTTGCTTTTCCTTTTCTGCATTTATGTTTTGTGCAGTTTATCTGTGTACTTAAGGTTAATGTTAAGGTGTAATTTATTGTCCCCCTAGGGAAATTTGGCTGTTTTACTAGACAAGAACAGCACTGAAAGATGATTACTGATACAATCTGCTATTAGGGGTTAGCCACAAATAAGAAAAAAACAAAACACTTGTATCCTTTTCAGACAAATTTATAGGCTCAAAAATGTGTAACATATAGCAGCACTAGCCTGTAGTCTAAGAAGTATTTCTTCTTTTGTGTGGTAGGAGTGCTGAACTTGCCTGCAGTGGCTCTGGGTATCTTCCTGGGTGGGCTCCTAATGAAGAGGTATAAGCTGAGTGTGGTTTCGGGGGCACAGCTCTCCTTTGCCACATCCTTCATGGCCTTCCTCCTCATCCCACTGCAGTTCGGCACCAAGTGTGACAACATCCCTGTGGCCGGCCTCACTGCGGCGTACAACGGGTCAGTGTCAAGAAACACTCAATAAGCAGTTTACCAAATTATTCCACTTTATATTCATAAAATAAAAGTAGTATTTACATTATCACTTAGCAATAGGACCAGTTCTTGTTGATGACTGGAATACATTGTAATGATTAATGTCTCTACCTTATGGACATTTATTCAAAATGTGTTATTAAAATAAGTGCATAATATTTAATGAAATTGTTCAAATATGTGGAGAAAAGGTACATAAAGTACTGACACTTTTATTTACAGCCTGAATTCCAGAAATGTTGGAACGTTTTTTAAGATTTTAATAAAATGAAAAGTAAAAGACTTTCAAATCACATGAGGCAAGATTTTATTCACAATAGAACATAGATAACATAACAAATGTTTACACTGAGAAATGTTATACTTTTATGCACAAAATGAGCTCATTCCAAATTTGATGCCTGCTACAGGTCTCACAGTTGTTTGGAGAAGGTCAACAAATAGCTGAAAAAGCAAGAAATTTTAAAAAGACTCAGCTGGGAATACATCCATCAACTAATAAAGTTAACTGATCTCAGGTCTGTAACATGATAAGCTATAAAAGGGATGTCTTAGAGAGGCAGAGTCACTCAGAAGTAAAGATGGGCAGAGGCTCTCCAATCTGGAAAAGAGTGCATAAAAAGATTGTGGAATACTTTTAAAATAATGTTCCTCAATGCCAAATTGCAAAGGCTTTGCAAATCTCCTCTTCTACAGTGCATAATATCATCAAATGATTCAGAGAAACTGGAGATATCTCTGCGGAGGGGACAAGTAATATAACCTATATTGGATACCCGTTGTCTTCGGGTCCTCAGGCGACACTGCATCATTCATCGGCATGACTTTACTAAATGCCCAGCCCAGGAATACTTCCAGAAACCACTGTTGCTAAACACAGTCCGCTGTGTCATCTGCAGATGTCAACTAAAGCTTTATCATGGAAAAAAGGACGAGTCCAAATTTGACATACTTTTTGGAAATCACAGATGCCGTCCAGCGTGTTATCAGCGTACAATTCAAAAGCCAGCACCTCTGATGGTATGGGGCTTGCATGTTTTGTAAGGAATTATGAAGCTGAAAGGTTTATAAAGGTTTTACAGCAACATATGTGGAGTTAAAACAATATTTAGGTTTTAAATAGGTTGAACACTGAAACTATATTCAACTTTCCAGCCACATATTTTGGGTACCAATCTACCAGTTGAGAATCACTGCATTAAAACTTACTCAAAATTGAATGAAATAAATAAAAGAGCCTGATTTTACTTGAAAGGTTACATGTTACTAGCCACATCTGGTCATAATATTTTTCTATAGTTATAGTATTTTGTAAACAAGAAGAGTAAGACTTGGTCAGTGATATACAGTAACATACTCTCTGTCTGTCTCCTCCCAGAACTCGCGGCGTAGAACAGAGCGGCTCTCTCTTCTCAGATTGCAACATTAACTGTATGTGTTCACCTGAGGAGTGGGACCCTGTGTGTTCAGACAGTGGCATCACCTACATCTCCCCATGTATGGCCGGATGCATCAGCTCCTCTGGATACGGCAAGAACACTGTAAAGATGTACACATACAAATACTCACCATCTGACTGAAAGAATATTTCCATCTTGTGGTATTTTTAATGCAGTAATACAAAACATTTTATCATGAGCAGAGTAATTGACCGTCCCATGAAAAGAAGAAATATTGAAAAAAATAGCACTTGGATCTGGAAGCTAATGTTACACTACTGGTCTATCATGTAGGGGTAATTGCTAATAATCTTTAAGCAGCTCTGTTTGCATTTGTTCAGCTTTAATTGTTTAGCAAGGCACTTAGCGGTTAAAATAAAATCTCACTGTTAACTTTTTATTAGAGATTTTTCATTTGTAATTATCTACACATCATTTTTTCATGTTTTATTTTTGATCAGGTGTTTCACAACTGCAGCTGTGTGGACATGTCGTACCCAGCAGGCAGCAGCATGTCGGTAAAGCTGGGCCAGTGTCCTCATGCCAAGGACTGCACTCGAAATTTCAAGTCCTACATGGCTGTGTCTGTGCTCAGCTCCTTCATCAGCTCACTGGGGGCTACTCCGGGATACATGGTCATCATCAGGTCTGTGCGGTCGTGTATCTGCGTAGTTTTGTTTATAACAGTAGCTAATATTGCTTTTACATGTTCTCACAGATGCATTGCACCTGAGCTCAAATCCCTTGCACTTGGAGTGGAGTCACTGGTAGCCAGGAGTCTTGGTAAGATGGGCTTATTGTGTAAATGGTGGTTGACCTGACGCCCACTTTTTCTGTAATCAGTAGCTACCACAAAACCTTGGAAGTTTTGGAAAGAAGTTGTGTATTATTTTTTTTATATTTTTAACGTTAAACTGCAAAATGTCCTGCAATATGGCTGTAACATTTTCAAAATACAGCATACAAACATTTCCCAAACTAGTCACTAACATCTAGGACAGCTCATAAAGTTTTTGGTATAATGTAACATATTTGTACTTCTCTAAAACAGCAGTTTTAAATACACCTAAATCCTACAATAAAAATTTTTATTAAATCTTTGTTAAATCTTTAATTAAAATGGTGTCCTGCGTTGTGACAGGAAAAATCAGGTTTTTAAACAGTTAAAACAAAACCTACAGGAGCCCATCTATCATGTATAGACCAGGAAGACATCTGGAGTTAAGGCTGTGAGTTAAAGGTCTGTTATGTTATGATTAATTTTAGTAAAATCTTCATTTTCTCAAAGATTTTTAACATGTGTCTGTTTGGTGTCCTGCGGTGTGACCGGGGATATAAATATTAAGTTAGCACTACAGACATGCTGAATAATTTATGACAAGAATTCAAATTGTAGTGAACGCGTGTGACAGAAAAAGTCACACTGCAGAACAATGTCAGTTTATGTAGAAGTAATTAGATTTTTATTAAATGTTCGAACATACAAAAAATGAATTCAGGTAAATCTCTCTTTGGTGTCTCCAGGTGGGATTCCTGCTCCAATGTATTTTGGAGCCTTGATTGATTCGACTTGTCTGAAGTGGGCCGTTACAAAGTGCGGAGGACGAGGAACGTGTCGCATTTATGACTCAGATATGTACAGGTACAAACAAGAGAAATGTACCCTATGAGTAACAACAAAATGTTAGCCTGGCCAGTCATCCTAATTCTTTTTTATCCTTTACTGTATTTAGTCTCTGTCAATTTGGGTTGGAGATGGGAGAAATGAACAGAGGTTCAACTATATCTGACTTGATAAACATACACCCAGTCACAATGCAGGGATCATCCATCCATCTTCTTCCACTTTATCCAGGGCAGGGTCGTGGGGGCAGCAGTCTAAGCAAGGACACCCAGACATCTCTCTCCCCAGACACTTCCTCCAGCTCCCCCTCGAGGAACCCCAATGCCAGGCCAGCCGAGAGACATAGTCCCTCCAGCGTGTCCTAGGTCCTTCCCGGGGCCTCCTTCCGGTGGGACATGCCTGGAACACCTCCCCAGGGAGGCGTCCAGGAGGCATCTGGAACAGATGCCTGAGCCACCTCAGCTGGCTCCTCTCAATGTGGAGGAGTAGCAGCTCTACTCCAAGCTTCTACCGAGTAACCAAGCTCCTCACTGTATCTCTAAGAGAGCGTCCAGACACCCTGCAGAGGAAACTCATTTTGGCCGGTTGTGTCCAGGATCTTGTCCTTTCGGTCATGACTCTATGGCCATGAAAGCTCATGACCATAGGTGAGAGTAGGAACATAGATTGACTGGTAAATTGAGAGCTTCGCCTTTTGGCTCAGCTCCTTCTTCACCACAACAGACCGATACAATGACTGCATTATTGCAGGTGCTGCACCGATCCTCCTGTCAATCTCATGCTCCATCCTTCCCTCACTCGTGAACAAGACCCCGAGATTTTTGAACTCCACTCCACTTGTGGCAGGAAGTCTCCTCTGACCTGGAAAGGGCAAGCCACCCTTTTCTGGTCGAGAACCATGGCCTTGGATTTGAAGGAGCTGATTCTCATCCCAGCCGCTTCACACTCGGCTGCAAACTGCCCCAGTGCACACTGAAGGTCCTGGTTCAAGGAAGCCAACAGGGCAACATCATCCACAAAAACACAGATGTGGTTCCCATACCAGACTCTCTCCGGCCCTTGGCTGCACCTCGAAATTCTGTCCATAAAAATAATTAAAGGACAGCTCTTCCAGAGTCCAACATGCACTAGGAACAGGTCTGACTTACAACCAGCAATGTGGACCAAGCTCCTGCTCCGGTGGTACAGGGAACAGACAGCCCTTAGCAGAGGGCCTTGGACCCCATACTCCCAGAGCACCCCCCGCAGGACATTACAAGAGACTTGGTCGAACGCCTTCTCCAGAGCCACAAAACACATGTGGACTGGTTGGGGCACCCTCGAGCACCCGATAGAGCATGTAGAGCTGATCCACGGTTCTATGACCGGGACAAAAACTGCATTGTTCCTCCTGAATCTGAGGTTCAACTATTGTCTGGATTCTCCTCTCCAGCACCCTAGAATAGACTTTCACGGGGAGGCTGAGAAGTGTGATCCCCTATAGTTGGAACATACCCTCCCTTCTTGAAAAGAGGGACCACCACCCCGGTCTGCCAGTCCAGAGGCACTGTCGCCAACCACCACGAGATGTTGCAGAGATGTGTC
The DNA here is from genome assembly GCA_020698575.1 of Bostrychus sinensis. Lineage (NCBI taxonomy): Eukaryota > Metazoa > Chordata > Actinopteri > Gobiiformes > Eleotridae > Bostrychus > Bostrychus sinensis. The sequence continues at coordinate 41,073,706 of CM036239.1, read as the reverse complement.
AAAAAAAGACAGTGCCACAACATCCAGAGACTTGAGGTACTCATGGCGGATCTCATCCACCATGGAGCTTTTTGACCACCTCGGTGACTTCAGCTTGGGTGATGGTTGAGTCCACCTCTGAGTCCCCAGCCTCTGCTTCCACAATGGAAGGCATGTGTGGGAGATCCTCAAATTATTCCTTCCACCACCCGACAACATCCCCAGTCGAGGTCAACAGCTCCACCTCCACTGTAAACAGTGGTGGTGAAGCACTGCTTCCCCCTCCTGAAGCAGCGGACGATTTGCCAGAACCTCTTTGAGGCCGACCGATAATCCTCCTCCATGGCCTCCCCGAACTCCTCCCAGACCCAAGTTTTTACCTCCACAACCGCCCGGGCCCAGGAGTCCCACAAGCCAACCAGGCTCGATAGGACTCCTTCTTCAGCCTGACGGCATTCCTTACTTCTGGTGTCCACCACCAGGTTCGACAGGCACCAGTGACCTTACGGCCACAGCTCTGAACAGCTGCATTGAATAGAGGCAGAGAACACGGACATGGAGTCCACTCAAAAACAGTTGACTGTCCACTCGGACTCCATGTCCCCAACTTCCCTCAGCCCCTCTCTTTACCGAGTGTCCAAAACACATGGCCAAAGGTCAGATGACATGACAACAAAGTTGATCATCATCCTGCAGCCTAGAGTGTCCTGGTGCCACATGCACCGATGGACACCCATGTGCTTGAACATGGTGTTTGTTATGGACAAACTGTGGCTAGCACAAAATTTCAATAACAGAACACCATTCAGGTTCAGATTGAGGAGACCGTTCCACCCAGTCTCGCCCCTCCAGGTATCACTGTCAGCGCCCAAATGAGCGTTGAAGTCCTCCAGTAGAATGACGGAGTCCCCCAGTTGGAGACTCCAAGAAGGCCGAGTACTCTGCACTGCTGTTCGGCCCGTAAGCCAAGTCAACATCGAAAGACTTGTCCCCGACCCGAAGGCGCAGGGACGCGACCCTCTCATTCACTGGGGAAAACTCCAACACATGGCGGCTGAGCCGGGGAGGTATAAGCAACCCCACACTGGCCTCTCACCGCGGGCAACACCAGAGTAGAAGAGAGTCCAGGCTCTCTCAAGGAGTTGGGTTCCAGAGCCTTCCAGAAGCTTTAAGCCCCTGACAGCATAGCTCCCAGGATCATCAGGGACTCAAATCCCTCCATCACGTTAAGGTGGTGGTTCAAGGAGGGGTGCAGGGAGCAGTACCAAAATTTTCACAGTAAACTGCCTCTGTTTTAGATAAACTTTTGATTGATTACTTTGAAGGAGAATAAGTATGGCTAGCCAGGTGAACAAAACATTTAAATTAAATCTGAATAAATTGTCACTATGTCTTACTAATCTCCATTTTGCAGGATCATCTTCCTGGGCCTAATAACGGGACTCAGTGGGTCTTCTTATATCTTCATCATCGCGGTCATCATCCTTCTCAGACGTCAGTACAAAAAACCTCCAGCAGACCAAAAGCAACAGGACAGTTTAAGAGGAATTGAGCTTCGGACACCACCAAACTCTGTTCAATCTGATTTGAGTGCATCTAAAACTGAAAAACTGTCTCAAGAATGCACACTCACGTCTAGAGGTGAAGCGCCAAAAGAGCAAGACAGGTCCACCAGTACAGATATGGACCAGGGCCCAATACTTCAGTAAAAGAGGAGAGCAGGCGCCTATGGGACAAGTCAGCACAGCAAGACTGAGACAGAGACATGTCCATCCCACAAACAGGACACTTTTACCCCTGAAAAATGAACACAAAAATTAAATTAATTCAGAAAGGTATGAGGACTGTGAAAGTAATGGTTCATAGCAACAGTAATAATTTTTTAACCCTTTCTATTACAGGACTGGGTTGCACAAAAGACTTATATTCAGACATTAATATACATGAGCAAAACAACAAAATAGTGCTGGACACTGCTGCAACAGATTTTTATTAGTCTCCTAAATAATATATAAAATAATATATAGAAAAATATTCATCTTAATAAATGTTTTGGACAATGTTGTCAGTCTGTATTTAAGATGTACACTTATTCATTCACAAGTATTTTGAATAACTAGTTTAAAATAAACTGATGGATCCTGGGACATAAATTCTGGACTAGATCAATAACTAAGTATTCCACTTTATTTGACCAAACAAACCTAACAAAACCTGGTTTGATATTTAAACATTATTGTCAATAATGAAATAGGCATGGGTGATTTAAAATTTTTGAAGAAGCAGTCAACCTGAGCCAATAATCTATTATGTAGCATCTAGTGACAGTATATAAGCCTTGGCATAAAACATATACTGTACTTTAGTGAGTGACATGACCAAAATTTTGGTTTTAAAGAGGAACTGTGCATCTTTTTTTTTTTTTTTTTTTTTTTTTTTACCTTAAAGCAGAACTTGGGAAATTATTACATTTGTGGATTTATTACATTTAAAACATACACATTTTTATTACATTTGTGGTTTATAGGTTTGTGGTGATTATTACATTAATGAGTGTTACACCGAGCAAGGGATCACACAAGAGTCAACTAGACTTGTGAGTTTTTACAATAATGCTTTACTCCAAAATGAAGGGAGAGCTCCATAGAGGAAAATGAGGCAAAAACAGCAACAAAACAGGAAATGTTACTGAGTTACGGATTAATTAAACAACTTCAGAGTCACTATGATAACTAAAGAAGTTGTTGCAGAGTGAATAAAACCCGCTGCACCTTTCCCTGGTGTGTCTTGGTGAAAAAACAGCCTTGCATAATTGGGGACACCAACACAGTGTCCCTGAAGTCTTGAGTCTCATAAGAAAGCAGCGCTTCCTGGTTAACCATAACAACAAGCCAGCGATGGCTTTATTTCCTATGTTCGTGATGGCAGAGCGGCTAAAAAAGCAAAGAAACTAACAGTTAAGAGGAGAAGAAAATGAGCAAGGGGTTACACAGGAGTCAGCCAGACTTTTTACAATGTAGGGAACTCCATGTAGGAAAGTGTGACCATAACAGCGAAGAAACAAGTTGACTTTAGTAATTTATAATGTAATATAAAAATGTATGCATAGTGCCCACTGCAAAGTGAGTATTTTCCTTGGTTAAACAATAAGAATAATGTGAAGGATTTTTGGTTGTGAGTTATATACAAAAACAATGATTACATTTAAACAACCCCACACATAATACTTTTAAAATTACTAGCTTCATGTTATTGATGAAGGGACATGAAAAGAGACCTAAAAAAAAAAGCTGCTGTAGTCATCATTTTCATTAACAAACCACAGCAGCAGAGTCCTTCATTTCCATACAGTTAACAATCAAATGGCAGCACTCAGATCCTCAGTAGGAGGTGGGGATGACGATAATGCAGCACATTATTTATGTAGGATTTTTGCTGTGGGTCAGGGCTGCCCTGCTAATGCTCATGTACATGAAAAGTACTGTAAATATACTGTAATTATGGACATACAGTAGCGCCATTGAAAATATGGATTGCTTTATACAGGTGCACATCAATTAATTATTGTGTAAAAGTGAAAGTAGTTTAATTAGTTAGTTTAATTAGGTAGTTTAATTAAAAAGTAAAACATATAAAAAATCAGTACATACTAAAATATTTTAAGCATTTATATTTTTTATTGTGGTTTTTCTGTAATACTATATATTGTAATTTAAAGAGGAACTTTTTTATTAAGTATAAGTCATAATCATTAATTAATGCATTAATGCACAAATGCTGGAAATATTTACTTTGGTTGTAGTGAATTTATATGACAGGTATAGACTGAATTGAACTACTGAAATATCACTTTTCTACAATATTATAATATATTATGTGCTTGTTGTACTTGTGGTACTGTGTACAGTTATACACAATATTATAAATATAGTCCCATATTATGCTAAATTGACTTTTAACCATGTTATAATGTTGTTTGCTCCTCAAAAACCTGAGTAATATTTTGTTTCAGTCACAGATGTTTGAGTAATCCTGTTTGCTGAGTCCATCCTCTTCTAATGATCTGAAAACGTTCAGTACACCGCTCTACGCAGATGCGCGAAATCATGAAGTACCCCTGCCCACACGAGACTCATTCTGATAATATCAGGGCTTAAATTGCTGTCACTATGAAGCAGTCAGCTAATTTATCTATCTACTAGCATCATGTTGCTAATAGTCATGCTAAATAGCCATTTTATGCTTTTCCGGTCCCCACCATTACCAGCAGGGGGCGTCTGACACCTGAATAAGCTTTATCTGCCAAGTCAAAGTAACAGCTCCCCCCAAAAAGAAGTTTTCCATACATAAACATTATTTTACAAAGGTGTTAATTATTTCAGAAAGCCTGAAAAAAAGCATAAGACCTTTAAACATAAATAAGCAAAGCAGTAAATGAGAAGAAAATCAAACAGCAAATTTAACAAGTGGTTTAAAATATTTTTAGTGATCCTTATAAAAAGCAGTGACACATTTCCCCAGACAGAACTCTTTTTATGTCCCACTCATCGCACCCACATCCAGCTGAGATTCTCTTTTTCCTCCCTTCTTTGGATATGTGCTCGAGGACCGAAGCATACAGTAATACATTATTATATCACATTTAAAAGAGTGAATAATGGCATTGGTGAAAAGTAACTTGATACATTTACTCACATAGCTTACTTGAAAATGTACTTGCTGAAACACACTTACATATTTGTATGTTGATGCAGGGGTGGTGATAATGTGGACAAAAGAGTATTGATGGTAGTGCACAGTACAGCGGTTGTATTGTTCTTGTACATATGAAAGTATTATGAGTACATCTAATGGGTTTTACAGTCTACAACAGGGGTCTTAAACCTGTAGCTTAATGCTAAGCCTAATGCATTCAATCAATTTTAAAGGTACATGGCCCCTTTGTGTACAAAAGTATTATTTGCCAATTAATTATCAAACAGTTGCTTGATGAGTTAGTAGAAATATTAGCTCAACAACAGTATTTTCAGATTAGGCGACGAGTTTGCTTTCACAAATGTAATGTTAAGTATGGGTCAGTCACTGCACACAGACAAAGAAAACGCACAGCAGTGAACTAAATATTTCTTGCTTTTGTAAATGTTCATGTAAATGTTAAGGGAAAACAAAGTACACTGTTTTTGGGGTTGAAAGTGTCAGCTCTATGACCATCATCATCTCATCTTAAGCCCACAGTTACTGGGATAGGCTTCAGTAAGTAAATAAATGTTAGAAAGCATGAATTGAAGCATGAATGACATTTTTGATTTGTAAAAGTAGCTCTCCAGGAAAAAAAAAAAAAAAAAAGGTTGGAAGGACCTGGAATAAAAGCTGTGGCAATGAAGAATGGTAGTAGTAGTAGTAGTAGTCACTGTAGTTGTCGTAGTCGTACTCATAGTAGTGTAGGATTCATAGTAGCAGTAGTAGTAGAACTCGTAGTAATAGTAGTAGGAGGAGGACTCGTAGTAGTAGCGGTAGGATTCGTGGTAGTAGTAGGACTGATGGTAGTAGTAGCCCTCATTGTAGTAGTAGTGGGACCCGTAGTAGTGTAGAACTCATAGTAGATGTATGACTCATTGTAGTAGGATTCATAGTAGTAGGACTCGTTGTAGGACTCGTAGTAGTAGTAGGACTTGTAGTAGGACTCACAGTAGTAGTAAGACTGGTGGTAGTAGTAGTAGTAGTGGTAGGACTCATAGTAATAGGACTTGTAGCAGGACTCATAGTAGTAGTAGGACTTGTAGTAGTAGTAGGACTTGTAGTAGTAGTAGTAGGACTCGCGGTAGTAGTAAGACTCATAGTAATAGTAGGACTCGTAGTAGTAGCAGCAGTAGTAGTAATAGTAGTAGTAGGACTCATAGTAGTAGTACGACTTGTTGTAGTAGTAGTAGTAGGACTCATATTGATAGTAGTAGTAGTAGTAGTAAAACTCATAGTAATAGGACTCGTAGTAGTAGTAGCAGTAGTAGTAGTAGTAGGACTCATAGTAGTAGTATGACTTGTTGTAGTAGTAGTAGTAGTAGGACTCATAGTAGTAGTAGTAGTAGTAGTAGTAGTAGTAGTAGTAGTAGGACTCATAGTAGTAAGACTCATAGTAGTAGTAGTAGTAGTAGTAGTAGTAGTAGTAGTAGTAGTAGGACTCATAGTAGTAGTAGTAGTAGTAGTAGTAGTGGTGGTAGTAGTAGTAGTAGGACTCATAGTAGTAGGACTCGTAGTAGTAGTAGTAGTAGTAGTAGTAGTAGTAGTAGTAGCAGGACTCGTAGAAGGAGGACTCATAGTACTCTTAGTAGTAGAAAGATTCTTTTTATATATTTGAGTTTTATATTTTTTTAAAGCAACAGTACTTTTTCTGAAGTTCAGATTTAGACAACAGAGAGAACTTCTTTCACCCCTACATTTTTCAAATTTCTTGACCCTTACTTTTGTGAGCTCCCTAAAACCAGACAAACTAAAAATACCTTGTAAAAGTGGACCATTTTCTACTGGAGATATCTAAAAACAGGAGCTCTTACAGCAGTGCACTTACAGCCGTTGTCTTGAGATTACGGGAAACACAGGAGTTTGTTTGTTTATGGGACCTTCGGGGGCCCAGAGTGTTAGGTGTCCATTAAGGCTGCTCTCCTTCGCTCCTGTTTACTGCTGCGGTTTAAACCTGCAGCACTCAGAGTCTCTCAGACACCGGGCCTCTCCCCAGTGACTCTGAGGTGGGATGGGAGGCAAAAACTAAATACAGTGGACACGGTTAAGGAGATTTGGTGTGGATTAGGCTCCTGTTAGAGATTAGAGGAGCCTGAGGGAGAAAAGAGCACTTGTAGACTCGAAAAAGTGTGCTAGAAATTACCTTGTCCTAGCTAAGTTGTGCAATGATTTACTAAAGAGTCAAGCACAGTTAAAGGGGAACTCTGTAACTTTGCCCATGGAGCTCCCCCTACAGCTCCCTTTGGTGACAAACACTGTCGTAAAACTCACTACGCAACCCCCCACCCCCACTTTTCACACCCGGAGGTGATCCCTGGGGGCCCTAGTGCTATACCCAGAGCGATCAGCTGTTTGTATGCAAAAGTAGATGGTCCGGCAGCTGATAACGTAAATCCACGCGTGCTCCACTTTTCTCTGTGTAACGTATGTGTGTCCTGAGTCGAACACTTTCAGCTAAAATTCTATTACTTTTTTATCTTCAACAAGTCATAAAGTCATTTAAAATCTTCATTAATGCAAATTGTATATTTTATATTTTCTTACATTTATAACTGATATATTGGTTGGATAGTTTCTTTTACAAATATTTTATTGCGGCTGTATGAAATAGCGCTTTTGTCCGAGGTTTAAGCTCGGCAGTGCTATGGCCCTGAGTCGGACACACAGAAGTTCCAATATCGGACACGCTCACCTTTCTGGCTTTTTCAGCCTTATTTGTTGGATTTTTTGGCTCTAATTTAAGGCTGGGATATTTACGTTAACAAATTGTCACACCCGGTACCTTGTTTCCGTCTTTCAAAATAAGACTGTGGGCTAAGCTAACGTTAATCAGAAAATGACGGACAAAGTTAGCTACAAAAACACTAAGATCACTGAAAGAACGTCGCCCGAGTGTGACCTGAGCGTTCCCTGCACATTTCCCTATCAAAATTATTTTCATATCATGAATTATTTTATAAACACATAGCATAAATTCACAAAAATTACCACAGAGGTAGAGCAATATGTGGAGTTTTTGTTTATCTACCGTTAGCCAGTTAACGTCTTCGCGAGCGTCTGTTAGAAGACTGAAAAATAGCAAAAGGTGAGCGTGTCCGACTCAGGGACATAGTGTCCGACTCAGGACACACATACGTTAGTTAAATTTTATGTTAGAACAGGCGTAGGGAAAATATCAGCGTGCACGCTTCCCGAGGTGGTCCGGAGGCCTGTTTGTAGATTGCTAGTGTCTCAGCTAACTTAGCTAGGTTAGATGGGCGCTGACATCGCTTGTGAATTACTGCCACAAACAATAACGTAAAGCAGTTTGTCAATCTTGCGAGAACTTAGACCAGACTCGAGACTCAAGCAAGTGGCTCCAGGTCGGTGGCGCTCAATATTGCATGGGCAGTTTTCCGTCTAGAGCCAGCAGGGGACCCCACTATAAGTGATTTAACCATCATAAAGACTTTGAAACTGATTGGTTAAGGCAAAAAAGTTACTTAGTTCCCCTTTAAATAAGTCTATAATGTATTTTTTAAATTCCCAACGCAAAAGGAAAATAAAATCGCTTGATTATCTGTGCACCAAACTCATGCATACAAGGTCCAGTACATAGGGGATATACTATGCTTTTCTCTCAAACAGCATTGCACATTTTACAGCTTTTAAAAACCTTATCTGACTAAAAGAGAATGTTTTTAATAAGTAATCTACCGGTGGAGAATCAAGTGAAGAGACCAGCAAAAGGGCAGCAGGGTGTTGCCATCTTTTGAACACAAACAAAGAAAAATACGTGTTTTTATTTCTTTAAACTTTTATAAAAATAAAAATAAAAAGCTGTGAGGAAACAGAGCTGTACACCGTTTTTTGATAAATGAATGAGAGCAAGCTGAATATAGAGGGCTTATTGATTGGTCAGTGGCTCCTGGAGTGGGCAACCGAGTGTTTTGATGATCCAGAGAGGCCATGCCAAAGACTAGAGGATTACTCAAATGCGTGAATGAAGCAAAACACAACTCCAGGTATGTTTTTGATGAGGGAACAACATTTTAACAAGGTAAAAACCTCAGAAACATCAAACAATTTGCATAATATAGCCCCTTTAACAACACATTCTTGGATTCACACTATTCAACTTGATTAAAAACTGGTGGAATATTAATTAAAATGTAATTCAGTGTATAATTTCAGCTGAAACAACAAAACATAATTTTACAAAAGGAATGGCACATCTAAATGAGTAACCTAGAGCTGTTGAATCACTAAGATGAATTAAAGAATAGAGAGATGTATGCTCTCAGATTATTATAACTTGGATTTGCAATGCTTTATACTTCTAATACAGTATTTCTTTTACCTTTTTTTTAAACATGTACAAAAAACTCTGCTGTGAGATTGCTGTGTGTTACCCATCCATGAGTGAGATGCAAGTCTTCTTGTTACACTTTTACTTTTGCAGTGGTGTAATATGAACTGCACTCTTTTATGAATGCAATGTTGTGATTCTTGACACAACTGCAAATACTTGAAATGGCGTATTTTGCGTAAAAAAATAAAAATAAAAAAAAATAAAATATATATATATATATATATATATATATATATATATATATATATATATATATATATATATATATTTCTTTTGTCGACAAAATGCTAGATGTAAAATTAGTAACAAAACATTGATTTGGGTTGTAGATTATCCTTTTCCCATTTACGGCTCCCATTTTGAATTAATTTCAAGCTAGTTTCCCTGACCAAATCTAAATTTAGATGTTTCTCATGATTATTTAAAAACACTAAAAAATACTATTTGTATCTCAATATTAAACCAGCCCCAATGACTGCTCACTTATTCTTCAGATATGACTCACGTACTGTCACCACTTCATTAATTAGTACTGTTGTTTATGACTTGTCCCATCAAAAATAATGACACCCCATGCATTATTAACAATAATTCATCTTTGCATTAATTATTCATGGTGGTAGAACTCCAGAGGGACGCGGCAGGGGCCAAAGTTTAAGTGGCCAAAACTTCATTAGGTATCTTCGGGGTTGATCTGAAGATAGCTTCCCACTTTTTACCGATGCTTTGTGAGTTTGTGTCCCTATAGAAAACTCTGACGAAGGTAGTGACGTGCAAATACAGAGTACGTGTTGTAGAAAAGTTTGTTATTTTGTGCATGACATGTATACAACCAAGAGTCCTACCCACAGTCCTCCTCTCCATCATTAGAAAAGGCAGGTCTATATTTGGAGAGACAGCTGATGTCACGAGCGGTGTGAACGCAGAGGTATAACTGTGGTGAGTGTGAGCGATCAGACAAACTGCTTCAGACCACGAGGACAACAGGAGGAGGACACGGCTCAGAGTAAGTCACACTGCATCATTATCTGGGATTGGGCTTTTATTGCTTTTCATTGCTTTCATTGTTTCCATTGCATTTTCTACAGTTTATTTTATAGACTTTTATGGTTTCTAAGGGCCCACAAAAAACATTGATAGCCAATTCTAAATGTCATTGTTAGTTCCAAAATGGTATTTCAGCTTTAATTTATATTAGGTCCTTTTTGGTGTTTGTTTCCAATTCGTAAGTGTTGCTTCGTGGTTCTTCCTTCCATTTCTATGCATTTGAATTTTACAGTATGCGTCATGAAAAAAGGTTGTCAGATATTAGTAGTACCAGTACCTTATACATTCCATTTCTGTGGCTCTTCTTTGACAGTATTTTTTATTTAAAATATTTCTAATCATGTTATCCAATCTATCTTTACTAATCCAGATAATCTGTCTTCAATATGTATCCTCTGAGAGTGACTGTACTGATCCTCACACTGTTAGTACTGCTGCACTGTATTGCCGCCGCTCCAGGTTACAGGTGAGCACATTCAGGACAATACATTTGTCTGTGGCACTTTTCCTTTTCCAATGTCATTTTTATAATATTTTTACATCCCATTAAAGTCATCTTATCTTAAAATATCAACATAACCGTAATCTTGTAGGTTTAAGTATTAATTATTTCCTATTGTAACTCACATTTTAAATGATTTGAAGACATTTTTTTTGCTTTGCTTCTGCTTTTTTCATTACTGTAATAATAATATAGCAAAAGAACCACTTTAAAATGTCCAAAATACAGAATAATTTTGAACTAGCCCCATTTAATCACATATCTTTAGGCAATATTTTTATATCTCATGCTGAAATGAAGCTTAATAGATTCTATATATGCACGATCCTGCCATAACACATAAAACTGCTTTGAATAAACTCAAATCCACACTGTAAACTGTAAATATTCTTCCACAGAGATCATCTAAAATGTCAAACTGAGATGGTACTAGCCTTGTTGCTTCATGTATGTGCACTGGCGATGTTTGAGGTTACCAGAAAAGAGTCTGGGAAATTGCACACAAAGAGTGTTTGCGATGTGTTCAGGTCAAAGATGTATAAAACTGTAGGAGGGAAGCAATTGTGTTTGGGCTCATTGGGAGAAAAGTGGCCACTCTCTGGTCTTGCTCTTGAGTCTACAGGATGAACTGAAGAGGGTTTCTGCAGCCATCACAGTAAATGCTTCCCTTCTGCTCTGTGTGTGTTTCAGGTACTTGAGTCCGAGCTCCAGTGAACAGGAGAGCGGTCTGGACTGGTCCGTGTCGGGACTGGTCTCAAACCCATTTCTTAGTCTTAGTTTGGGTCCGAGGCTCGAGAGAGAGCTCCCATCTCTGAACAGGTAAAAGCTTTATCATTAACATTTTTATTGCGCTGTTTTTGAGGGCAACTAACTTAAACAAAGAAGCAAAAAAGGAAGACAATATGACTATGATCTTTTGTTTTTTGGCAATATTACTGTCATATTTTGGCAGTAAAGATAACTAGCTTTCATTTGATATACACTGATCAGGTTTAACATTATGACCATTGACAGGTGAAGTAAAAATGCAGGCTGTCTTCATCATGGCGCCTGTTAGTGAGTTGGATATATTAGGCAGCAAGTGAACATTTTGTCCTCAAAGTGTAGATGTGTCAGACGCAAGAAAAAAGGGCAAGAATAAAGATTTGAACAAGTATAACAAGACTGTGATGGCTAGGCGACTGGGTCAGAGCAACTGCAGCTCCTGTCGGCTGTTCCTGGTCCCAGTCCCTGTCAAAGGTGGTCCAAGGGAGGAACAGAGGTGAACCAGTGACAGGTGATGCATGAGAGCAAAGGCTGGCTCGTGTGGTCCGATCCAACAAACAAGCTACACATGCTCAGATTGCTAAAGAAATTAATGTTGGTTCTGGTAGGAATAGACAGAATACACAGTGCATCTCTGATTGTTTATATCACTATCAATATTTGGCAGGTGGTCATAATATGTCTCATTGGTGTTTACAGTTCCTAAATTATGTTCAAAATGTAATTTTAGATTTTCAACCCTTGGCTTAGTATCTTCAAGTGATTCTTTGTCTACACAGTCACCACATCCAGAAGAGGAAATGTAACACAGCCACCTGCGTGACCCAACGTCTCGCAGACTTCCTGGTCCGCTCCAGTAACACCATAGGCACAGTCTACGCCCCAACCAACGTGGGCTCAGCCGCCTACGGAAAGAGGAGCGTCCCAGCGACGCCTCTGTTCATGCCTCTCTAGTGCAGACTGTCCCAGAGCAGTGTGACATAACCACATCATAAACTACTGTACAAACCGTGCTCTCGTACTGACTGCACTCATAAATGTTGGTCATAAGTGTTGGTTTGAATTATAGCAGTGCCTTTTGTTTCAAGTGTTAGTCCATGTGTCCTGTATTTATCGTTGGAGATTAATAAATACAATCTAATAGATAATATAGATACAATAAAATAAAAGATGTAAAGCCATGTGAAGCAAAAGTTATATATTTTTCTAATAAAATGTAAAAATCTGCTTGAAAAAATTGTCATGCGTTTTATGCTACACTGCACTTGACTTATGTCAAGTATATTTCTCCTTATATTTGTATGTATTAACTTATTCATAAACCAGAGTTTCTTATTATATAACACTAACACTGTTCAGATATATCAGCATGAAAATACCACAATGCAAAAAGGACTCAGTTTGCATCTGCACTTCAGTGTTACCAAAAATACCATAAATCTAACATAGTATAATGTATATTACATAGTATTATTATTTATATTTCCAAACCCATTATTGGAACAATAATTTACAAGTTTGAGGTTAAGAAAGTATGTAGGTGTACTTTTAAAGGAAGGTATTATCTACTGTAACTTAGACAACTACAGCTGTACCACTGGAGAAAAGTAACTACATACTTTTGCCCGAGTAAGTTACTTAAGCACATTTTTTGAAGAAAAAATGTGGTAGTTGTGGTAGTAGCAGTAAGTACTACCATGTTCCTACTTAAAGTAAACTTTACACTCAATTATTTTTCCAAATAATTTTGTTCACTTCTTCCAGTTCAGCCACTGTATTAGTAATGAACAGTTATTGTGATGACAGTTTTGCATTGCACTGTGGGTAATGTAATGACAATGAAGAGGCAGAGTATGACGCACAGCATTAACCCAGGTTTGATTACCCCCGACCCCATCCACCTCAGACATGACATCCTCACTCGCATGCATCGCTAACGTAACCATAAAAGGTTTTTCAAAAATAGAACAAGTGGCAACTTTTGCTGATGAATTCAAAAACACTGAAGCCATTATCTGCCTGACAGCCCAACAGAGGCCCGGGATGTGTCAAGATCGGCCCAGTACTTGATGAGAAATCCTAAATGGACTGTACTTGAGCCGCTGTGAGCCACCAGAGCTGTTTATCTCTACAGTAATGAGTGTTTGTATAATTTTTTATGTGAATCATGGCCCAGTAGTTGCACTGACTGTTGATTTTAAATGCGATTTAAAAAATAAACACCCCAAAACACTGCAAACTATGTATTTATCCAAAAGAATAGTAGTTCTTTAGAAAGAAGGCAGTACTACTGCAACAAATAAAAAAAGATGATTTTGGGTGGTTTGCAAACTATAAACATGACTGACTCCCTGAAAGTGTGTGCAAGATAACACAAAACATTTTTCGGATCATTTTTACTTTTAGTGACCAAATTTAGCACTTCATGTAATTTTTATTTACCTTCTACCTACACTGCGCCTCATTCATGAACCCTTCTTATGAGCAAATTTGTACTTAAGCCCATATTAGGAGGATTTTTGGCATTCACCAACTTTTCTTAACAGGAAAATGTTCTGACTGGAAGAACAAATCCAAGAATGACTCTTGTGCATGGACATTTATAATTTTATCAATTCCCTAATTAAACAAAAAATTATAATTTCAGTTTGATTGTAGATTATTAATTCCTTATTAAAAATAATGTAATTTAAAAGAAAAACAGTGAGCAGTGGTGGTGTAGACCAGGTATAAGCCTAAAACAAACTTCATACTTGCTACAGTGCAGCTCTGAGCAGTGACAGCCACAGACTCTGCCCCAGTCCCCTCTGTACACACTCCTACATTACTCAGGCCTGAACTGTAGCCCCCTGCCAGGACTAGGGATGGTACTGAGGCCCGGTAACGGCACCGGTGCCACGTGATGACGGTCCACGTAGACCGATAAGCTTCAGCTTTAACGGTGCTACTGAGTAGTCTTAGTAAATGCATGTGGTCAGATACGTGCATGAAATCTTTTGGCTCCTCTCATAAAACATGAGACGCTGCTGCTGGGAGCGGAGCGGGGCCGTGCACTGCTCACAGACGGAGAGGAAATGTGGCTCAGGAAAAACTACTCTGTAAGAACAAATTAAACCCAGTGTTTATCTGAGTTGAGTTGTAAATTTCTCTGAAACACAGCTGTGACCACGTACAGTTTATGCATTTATTTAGCCTAAGAATAGGTTACAGCTGATTCTTAAATTATATTCATTTTATATATTTTTTTATTTATATTAATAATATTTTAGAAAAAACATTACAAACATAAAGTAGCCTATATTGTGAATGAAAAATGTCCAAAAAGGTTTAACAGTAAAAACACATTTGTTAGTTTGTTTATAGGAAGAAATCTGTTTTTATAAAGCCTCGGTGCTGGTAAAAGTACAATATCACAAATGTTATGCCCAGAAGAAAATAGTTGTACATAAAAGAACTGCTAAACATAAACAAACTAAGCAAAACACTAAACTAAAATGCTACACAAAAACTAAACACTAAGCTTAACTAAGATAAATAAATACTCAAATAAACTAATCATTACATTAACTTTAAGTAAACACTAAATTGAGCAAAATTAAGCTAAACTAAACATAAAACTAAATAAACTACACTAAATGTTACAGTAATCTATACTACACTAAACGCTAAGCTAAGTTTAACTAAAATCAATTAATCTTAACTAAAACCTGAATTAAAATAATCCAATATAAATTAAATGCTAATCTAAACTAAATGCTTATGTGACCAAAACAGTAGAGACTTGTGTAGAGGCAGCCCGCTTATAATATTTGAAAACAAAATAAATATCCAATAAAGCAATTGCTAGGATATGGCTGGATAACATGAAGACAAACCTTTTTTTGGACATCCACCTTGTCACTGTCCCAACTCCTCCTCCTCCTAGAAACATAACAAAAAAATATGATTTAATATGATTTATTTATCGAACAATTATTTATAGACAATTTTAAACAAATAATATTATGCTATTGAACTGAGATAAAGCAGGACAAGTCCAAAATAAATGAGAGAGTTTAACTGGGCCCAAGTTAGATTTTACACAATCTGGATCAGTGCCAGAATAAATTTAAGCTAGTTTACTGTGTGTCTTGTGAACAAAGCCTTTTAAAATCAAAACATGTGAACAAATACTAATATTACTAATCTACAATAAAACAGACATGAAAACCATTAACATCATAGACTGTGCAAAGGTCTTAGTTCAGTTCGGTTTATTTGCCATTTGCAGTATGAAAAAAAAAAAAGAAAACTACAATGGAAAACAGTTGCAAAGAACGTGAAAACGTCCACGTCTAGTTGTCTGGATCTGCTCCAAAGATGACAGCAGGAAAAAAACGTGTGTCTGTCTCTAAAGAACTGCCCTGTCTCTCCACACACAGCCTGGACCTAGCTTTCTCATTTTCTCAGACTATTCACAGTAAAATAATCTGTTCAAGTGACAAAGTGACGCATTGACGCACGTCACGTCACGCACAGCTGCTCCTTCAGCAAACCACGTTGGCGCGCCCCTTTTCCAAAGCCCTGGCGGTGTTTCCGCGGTGTTAGGTTGGGTGAAATATGTATGGACAGTTTTGCCCGTTTGTTAAATGGTGTCATAGCTGCGTAAAACAAGTGACTGGACTGCTGTTTTTGTGCAGCACTGCAAGTAAGTGGTTATTCTTTTAAACTCCACCCTTGTCCTCTCTTGCTCAGGCTGTAACAGGAGGGCAGTAACCGTAAACGTGTGCACCCCTCATGAGCCGCTCCGTTACCTGCAGCTGCACTGGCTGTACACGTATCCAGATCGAATAAAAGCGGCTCTTGGCTCATCATCGAGATCAGCAGTTAGGACGCCTATAGCCAGACGACTTATATGAGCTACTTTGCAAACAATAAAGCATTACTATTCACAGAGTATGTTAAAAAGGTGTGTCCCGAAATCCAAGCAGTTGTCCCCAATCCTGACTCCTGTCCTGATGTTTCCAAAAATGATACTAGTGCAGAGTCACGAGTTGTTATTGTCTGATAAAACATTGAATGGTGCTCATTCTGTCTGTAAAATGACTAAATTGTGGAGATTCTAAACTTTCAAATGAGGTATAGCATGTCCATGTTGACTAATAGTTTAGTGGTGGTTTTTACTTATAGTATAGTTGGGCCCAATCCCATTTCTCATTCTTACCCCTACCCCTTCCCCTTGCCCTCGCCCTTCGCCTTCCCCTTAGACCTTAAAACAGAGGGGTAAGAGGTAGGGCTGACAATACCCCCCTAAGAAATGGGACACCCCTACACTGCTTTATTAGGCTATACATCATTGTACAAACCATTTGCTCAGTTTATACTTTACTTTTTTTTTAAACAAGCCAACATCAGCCTGAAGGGGGCGCATGTGAACAACAGGAGAACTGTAGGTGAATGAGCTTCAACTCAAACACAACTGTAACACCAGAGAAAGCAACAAACTGCTGAGAACTAACACTGTCATAGGATTAATCTTTACATACACCACGTGGGGCAGGAGGAGCTCATTGTGCTCAGGTAAAGATCACCTGTCTCTGTAAATACAGCCGCATGTGCGTCACGTGACTCATGCATCAAATTAGCGGCATTAAAATGAGGTTATGGGGTATATGAAGCTTTTTGTGTTTGTTTTTTGACTGAAACATCAGTTATATTATTAAAAACACTGCGGGTCCTGCTGATAAAGCGCTAAATCCTCGTCTGAAGCCTGTATTGCATAGCGATGTTTTCCACAAACTTTAACGGTGGATATCTCCGTGATTACTGGAGCTATCGACATAAAACAAACACTGGCATAAACTTTAAGGTCCTCTCTGTCAGCGCAAAATTGTGAGACTATTTAGTTACAACATAAATACAAAAGAAGTAGCAACAAAATAACTGATACATGGCGTAAGGCACTGCCATTAGGCGAGCAAATTTCATGTAGCCTACATTATTTTAAACGAGCACAAGGTGAACGAAACACAAAAGAACTCTGTCGTAACTCTTAAAATGGTCATAAATGCAGAATATACGTCTTTGTTGTGGCCATGTTACCCATAAACACGACGTATCATGGTAAACTCCTCCTACCCCTTGGTTTTAAGAGTGCATCTGGAAAAGCTCTGTTTGGAGGGGGGTACAGCCCTTCGCCTTAGCCCTCGCCCTTACTGCAAAAGGGAATTGGGATAGCCCTTCGTCTCTCGTGAACGCGCAAAATGAAGGGCTAGGGCTAAGGCAAAGGGCTAAGAGGTAGAAATGGGATCCAGCCTTAGTCTGTATAAGACAGAGAGTCTGACCATTGTTCTTTAAGTGAAATCAACTTATCTGGGTTACACTATGACCACCCACTGTAAATTATACTCAATCATCTGAAAAACTGTGGGCACTTGAGGTCAACCAAGAGCGAAGAAGCTCTGTGTCAAGCCCTTCATACCAACCACCCACTTTAAAATTTAACTCAAGTTTTTAACTTTATATAAATAAATCAGCTCTATTTAATTTGGCTTCAAAATTTAATGTGTATGACATAAGAGCAAATTCAGCATTCACTAAGTTACACTCTTTGGACTTTTCTGATAATTGTATATGTATTAGTGACAGACTGGTTCAGCAAACTACATTTAAAAACTTAATTTATGTATATACTGTATGGTGTAGAATATTTAAGAAAATATGTTTGGTTAGTGCAGTAGACTTTAAATTAGGAATGAGAAATGTGCACAAATGTAGCTGATAATTGAAATGAGGGTTTGTTACTGCTTGCTATCATAGCACAAGCATGTTAATAATGTTAATGTTAATTTTTTTTCCTGGTTAAATAAAGGTTAATAACTAAAATAAATAATAGAGTGTATGCAGATGGCGTCGCTGCATGCGGAAGTAACTGCTGTGAGTGGTAGTGATGAGCAATACCACACTTTTTAAGATCCGATATAATACTGATTATTTTGGGGGAAATTTAGTTACCCAATACTCATGATTTCTTATTTATGTAATTTTTTATTTAAAAAACTGTTACCCTTGATGACAAATCCTATGACTAATACTGGCCATTTGACAATTTTAAATGTACACAGTATAAAATAAATCCCTGAAGTGTGAATTGTAGTGAAAACTGCTAACTTCTTGTCACGACATGGATGGACCAGACCAAAATGCTGCATTAATTAGTATCAATACTTTATTCAAGTACTCGATACCCAAATGAGTATTGTGTGAGTATCGATATTCCCATAACTAGTGAGTGGCAAAGCTGCATTAACAGCTAAGTTGAGCAATGATACCTGTTAACGCACATGAATGCTTTCTCCTGAGATTTGGAGAGAATTTGGAAGTTCTTGACATCACTTATCACCAAGCCATTCTAGGCCTACTTTGCACATTATAGATGAAATATACTGTAGCTGTATGGTTTAAAAATAAGAATTAGTTATTATTCAGAGAGATAGGAGAATCTGAAGCAAAATTACTGTTAGTTCAAAATAATATTACTCAAGGAAAAGTACTCAACAAAAATGTTGCCTAAGTAATGCCACTACCACTATTATGCATACTACAACTACTCTTACTACTACTACTATGGTTGTTATTACTACTTCTATCACAACTACAAGTGCTACCACTATCCCTATTACTTTACTACAATCACCACTTTTTATACAAAAGCTACTGGGTGTTTTGAATATTAAAATAATTATGACACAAAAATAGTAATAATTTTGAATATTTAAAAACTTACTTACACAAATCATATTATTTACAGATCATTTAGGTTAACTGTAGAAAATCCAAACAGCAATGTTAGTGCCACACTTCATTGAGTGCAACATTCACAGTCTGATATATCAATAACAAGTCTAGTTTACTGATTACACATGATTTTCACAAACTATGAAATAAACCATGCTTAACATATATAAAGTCGTTTGTGCATGTCCAATATCCACTGCCCTCAGAAAATGGGGTTGATTAGACCAAATATGTATTACCTGGTATATTACATTATACATTATACAAGTACATGGCTTTTATCCCTGAAAATACCATTTACAACAGTTTCTGTGAAATTCCCACATCTTACATAGCTCACCTTTGTCAGAACCCAAACCATTGTAGGTTTAACAAATGCACCTTTTAAGTGTTTATGTCCATAAAAGTACAAACTGGGCTGGATTCACCGTATTATCCCCCATTCCCAAAGTCATAATACAAGCAATTGCTGCAAAAGTGTTGCACACCAGAGCCGGGTCTGCAGTAGACTTATCCAATATCAGAAACTAGAACAGACTTTATAAGCTAGAGTCTCCCTCTGACACAGGGAGGTAGCCATTTTTAGCCACAACATCCTCAGGAGCAAAGATGGCCAACAACCTCTCCTGTTCCCTCTTGGTTTTGGGTAGGTCATCGGACGGAGTGATGAGGAGCTGGATGCGCTGAAAATGAAAAAAAAAAAAAAAAGAAATAATTACACAGATTCAGTTTTAACTTTAATCACTGCTTGGATGTTTTATGACTCTTTCACCTTATACAATACATTTACCTTTGTTTTATTAGGAGGATTGTTTTTGCAAGCATTGATTTGCTGGTTGGTTTGTTTGTCTGTTTGCAAGATAACTCCAAAATCAATAGTGGTATTTTAATTATATTTCATAAAAGGTAGTAATGTTTTTATTAATTCTTTACCTTTGGAGGACTAACTTGAACTGTTAAACCAATAATGCAAATAATGCAATTTGTGTTGTATCAGTGTTTCTTGGCAATAAATCCTTTGCGGTCTGGAGGCTTGGAAATTGAAATGATGCCACGTCAAACCCCTAGTGCATCTGAAGATACAGGGTTAGGGCCCAGCTAGCACAAAGATACTATCTCCAGTCACAAGGGGGCAGTAAAGGAACAAATGATTTAACTGTAATGCCTTGGGGTGTGTGTGTGTAGTTCAAGAAGGACTATCCTTACCTCTCGTAGAGTTCCCTGTGTGGTGCTGAGCTTGTAGACCATCCAGAGAGGAATGCAGATCATGGAGGAGAGAGCCAGCAGCCATCCCAATACGTAGCCCCACCATGGGTATATGTACTCATTATTATATTTCAGTGGTGTGTACTTAATCAAAGAGAAGGCAAAGGTACCCTGGAAGCACATCATGAGAAAGGATGTATTCACAATATGTACATACATTATACAGTGGCAAGCAAAAGTATGTACCCCTCTTAGCATTTTTCCTTTATTGTTGCCATACAACCTGGAATTTAAATGGATCACTGAGAGGTTTATGTCACATGATGTCAACTATGAAAATGCAAAAAAAAAATAATAATAATAATATTGTGAAGCAAATTAGAAATCTGACAGAAAAACAGAAAACT
Source organism: Bostrychus sinensis (assembly GCA_020698575.1). Taxonomy (NCBI): domain Eukaryota; kingdom Metazoa; phylum Chordata; class Actinopteri; order Gobiiformes; family Eleotridae; genus Bostrychus; species Bostrychus sinensis. Next base: position 41,052,936 of record CM036239.1, on the reverse strand, counting down.
TGAGTGTGCAAAAGTATGCACCCCCTTTTTAAAGAGGCCCCTAAATGAGACCCAGTGTTACTCAGCCTCAGAAGTCACAGAAATAGTTAGATAAAGTCGGCCTGACTGCAATTCAGTCATTATGCCACAAAACACAATTTAATTCATCATTGCAACATGTAAAAGATAAGGAACCACACCAAACCTGCCTAAAGAGGACCATCTAAAACTCACAAAGAGAGAGAGGCAACAATAAGACCAAAGGTGACTCTGAAAAATCTGCAGAGCTCCACAGCAGAGACTGTTGTATCTGTCCCAGGACCACTCTGAACCATACACTTCACAGAGCTGGGCTGCTTGAAGAAAATAATAACAAAACATGTTTTGTGTTTGCCAAAGGCACATGGGAGACTCCCGAAACACGAGAAGGTCCTCTGTCAAGATACAATTAAAATGAGCCATCAATGAAAGATGCTGTAGCACAAACCCAGCGCCTGACTGTGGCCCCTCTCTAAAGTGAAGCCTGGTGATGGCAGTGTCCTGCTGTGGGGATATTTGTCATTGGTAGGGACTGGGAAACTGCTCAGAACTGAAGAAATGAAGGATGGAGCTAAACACAGGACAATTTTTGGAGAAAATGACTCAAACTGTGCTGTACAATGCATCCAATGAGCACAGATCCCAGTAATTTTATGAACCAAGCTCATAAACACTTATCCTAGAAAAGTTGGAGCTGAAAGTCCTTCAGAAGGTGGTTCTACAGAGGACTAACTTGAGGGTGTACATACATTTTTTCTGCATTTTTATAGTTGTTGTCATGTGATGTAAAGTGACTGACATGAACCTCTCAATGATCCATTTAAATTCCAGGCTGTAAGGCAAAAATAAAGGAAAAATGCTAAGGGGGGTACATACTTTTTCTTGCCACTGTATATCTATTTTGTTCATTGTCATTTGCTACTTACAATGCATGTTGCTGGGGTCAAGAACAGCCAGCAGTACTTGATGTAGGGGCCTGGACGGTATCCAATCATGTCTTCAATGTTGTCATAAAACCGATCAGCACCTGGAACAACAGTTTTTTGCTGAACCTAATACAGTTCTCATTTGAGGACCATACCAATGTCACTTTTAATAATACAAAATATAATAATAATAAATGAGAAGGATTTATACAGCGCTTTTCTACATCCTCAAAGGCTCTCCACCCACCAACAAGCACATTTCGACATTGCTACCTCAAGGCAAGCAAGTTTGGCTTGGTGAAAAACTGCTGAATCTTACCATAGACCCAAGCAATGCACACTGTCTCAAAGATAGACATGAAGAGAAGGCAAGTCCCGCTGGCCGCATAGTAATCAAAGAGCTGGAATACATACATGCCGCCCTAAAGAGAGACAAAGATACAGGATCGAGTTTTAATTTAATTAATACAAACCTATAATCAACCAGTCAAACTACACTCACACTAAACTAAGGAAAGTGTGCAACAATAGTGCAACAATAATGATAAGCCAGAAAGACTATACTGCAAATCTTTTACATATATTTCTAATAGAAGTGGTGCAACTAAGATTTACATTTTGAGCGCTGAATGTCAACTCTTCGACTTACCTAACCAGACTTGCTTGTACTTACAAAATGAGGACTTGTTGACACCTCTGCAGAGCACTCAAGTCTCCCGCTGTGCAGAGGTGAAACCATGTCAACTATGTTTATGTTTAAACAAATTATCAGGTGCAAAAGCGTGCTTGAAAAAGTTTAAATAGTGTATGAATGTATTTGCACATCTAAAGTAATATATATGGGTGATTGGTATCAGATATTCAACAGTCTATGTAATAAAAACACTGATGTATTAAAAGGTACTGGTCTTTAAATGTAAGTGTGTGTTACCTCCATCAACATAATGAGGCCCATGAAGAAAGAGATGAGCACCACAGCCAACAGGAAAAGCTCCCTGCGATTTTTACGGCGAAAAACGGCTGGGTACATGTCCACGATCGCAGTCACAAGGCTTTCCACACAAACAAACTGACAGGAGACAGAAGTAAAAGTTAAGGCGCACAGTTTTGGTCAAAGTATGACCAGTAATATTTTTGAAAGAAAGTGTGATGGCTACCTGGCTGTCCAGTCCTAGAAACACAATCATTACGAAGAAGAGGGTGGCCCACAGAGGAGAGAAAGGCATCATAGTCACAGCTCGAGGATAAGCTATGAAAGCCAGGCCCGGGCCTGCATTAAAAATAGGTTAAATACAAATTAAATAATAACTAAATAATAAATCAGAACTCAGCTACTTTTCTAAAAACATGACTCACCAGACTCTGCCACTTCAGATATGGGCACATTTTGTTCATAGGACATAAAACCCAGGATAGAGAAGATGGCAAAGCCTGCCACAAAACTAGTTCCACTGTTCAGACAGCACAGTGAGAGACAGTCTCTGAAACACAAACAAATACATTTTTTAGTTGATAGGAAAAGTGCAAGTAACAGCTATGTTTATCAAAAATGATCAAGTGGTTTGGACATGCACAGATGAGGGATCGTGAATATATTGATAAAATAATGCTGAGGCAAAAGCTGCCAGGCAGAAGGCCTAAAGAAAGACCAAAGAGGAGATTTATGGATGTAGTGAAAGAAGACATGAAGTTAGTTGGGATGAGGATAGAGTGAAACAGACAGTTGATTGGCTGAGGCAAACCCTCACAGTGAACAGGCAAATGGAAAAGATCAGAAAGATCACATATCCATGTATTTACCTGTAACAGTTATTGTTGTATTTGTTGTAACTGCCCAGAGCAGTCAGTGATCCCAGACAAATGGCATAAGAGAAAAAGATCTGAGTGCCAGCATCCATCCACACCTGAAATAAAAGGCTAATTTAAAGTTAACTACACACACTCAAGCACAAACTAACATTTACAAACGTGCCTTTTAATGTTTGTGTTATACCAAAGAATTCAGGTGCTAAGTGCTAACATGCTAATGATTGAAAATACTACAGAACAAAGTTAACCAACAACCCATTTACACACGAGGATCATGTGCTATGGGTAAATGATGTATTGTTGTACTATAAAAGAAAAAAAAAAGACAGACAGGCTTGTGACTTGTAAGTAGACGGTGTGTGTTAGACTCTCCTTATTTTGGCAGTCCTAGCTGTACTGGCCCCATGTTTGACCCTTGTTTTATGTCTGTTTCTGTTTCTATCATTTAAAGCAGATGAACCAAACAGAATACCATGGGATACTTGCACCTGGTGTGAGCGCCTACATTGTGCTGGAGGAATACTGGTTTATGTGAGCCATTCATTGACAAAGACAAAACAAAAAAGTGGTACCTGGGGGTCTGCCAGTCGTCCCAAGTCAGGATAAAGGTAGAACTGAATCCCAATTGCAGCTCCTGGCAGAGTGAGCCCTCTGATTAAAAGGACTATCAGCATCAAATAGGGGAATGTAGCAGTGAAATAGACAACCTATGTACAAATAATTACTATTAGTTAACATTTCAGACTTCAGATTGTGACCTAGGACAGTCTGTGTTCACATACTTTGCCTGTGGATTTGACCCCCTTCCAGATGCAGAAGTAGCACATGATCCAGGCGACGAACAGGCAGAGAGCTAGGTCCCAGTTCAGAGAGCCCATGTGGTCAATGCCCGAGGAAATCCTCAACGCTCTCCTCCTGCAGAGACACGCACAAACAGCTTCTCAGACTCAATAATGTACTGGACAATCTTAAAAAGGCATATACAATGAAAACTCACTCCCAGAACTCAATGACAGGAGATGTTGCGTTTATGTTGAACGTTTGATTAGCTGATGTGTTTCTTCTCTGAAACTCCACACAGTTATCTGGACAAAACACAAACAGAAACATTTGCTGTCTATAATCAAAGTCAGACGTAGTAATAAAAATAACTAATCCACTAGATGAATTATAAAGTTAAAAGGCAATACTATATGTAACCATTAGAACAACAATATAAAAACATGTAGAAATAGAAATATAAAACTATGAACAACAATATTTGAAAGTAAGTGTGCATCATAATCATATAACATCTTTCCTTTCGGGTTTTCCCTTTCCTGGGTCACATTGGCAAATCACCTGCCTCTTGGTGTGCAGTGACTTGCATATTAATATGGAAAAGGGTTTGCACCATCTTTCTGACACATCACTCTCCATTGATCCAGGCTTGGGACCTTTGTGGCCGATTTATTAGAATGAAAAATACATGATAAAATACTTAACTGTAGACCATTTACCTGTGTTCCACGGGTTGCTGCATGAAGACCAGGCCAAGTCCCATGAGAAGGAGAAATAGAGGTAGAAAATACCCCAGGCCAAAACGATGATGTAGTAGAAATTTAACAAGGTCACAATGACCTGTGTGCCATAACCAAGACCTGCATGAACAATGGTTATGAGGACATCAAATATCACAAATTAAGTCCATCATTAAGCCTGCCAGAAATAAAATTACCTTCAAAAAGAGGACTGATTTTTCTCCAGCAGGTGATGCCTCCCTGACTGGTAAACTGACCCAGAGCCACCTCCAGGAAAAAGACGGGAACTCCACAAGTGAACAGGAAAATCAGGTACGGGATCAGGAAAGCACCTGTGTAAACATACAAAAAAAGTTAATACATTAAGAGCTTCCACTAATTTCAAATGGCATTCACAATGATAATCTGCCTCCTGTAATAGCCATTCAAGAAGCAACTTTCTCTTTCTGTAATTTTAAAGTATTTGTTCATGTAATCTATGAACATGTTGTATCTATTATTGTGTTAATAATTTACATTTATGAATTATCTTATTTTCTTTCAGCTTTTCCTTTTCGGGTCACCACAGCAGCCACTCAATCTCAGGGGCCTCTTTGCACAGTCTGCACCTGGGGTCTTGTCATGTATGGTAGATCTGGGCCTCTATTGCTCTGGTGCAGCCATGATCAGCGCCTCTGTGCTGTCCTTCAGTCCAGCCCTTTCTAGCGATTGGTAGGATTTCTCGATATCAGGCCCCTGAGACAATCCAGCACATAACTGCAGGCTGTAAGATGCTGGCAGGGAAAGCATACATGGAGCGTCATAACCAAGTGGCTGCTACAGTGTACAAGAACATCTGTGCAGAGTACAGTCTGGAAGTCCCGAGGTCAAGGTGGGAAACACCTCCAAAGGTGATGGAGAATGATCGAGCTAAGATCCTGTGGGACTTCCAGATCCAGATCCAGAACGACAAAATGGTAGTGGAGAACCAACCGGACATTGTGGTGATGGACAAACAGCAGAGGGAAAAAGGAACATGAGAAGCTAGAGAAATACCAAGGCCTCAAAGAAGAACTTGAGAAGGCCTGGAAAGTGAAGGCAACAGTGGTGCCCGTGGTCATCGGAGCACGCAGGGCAGTAACCCCCAAACTGGAAGAGTGGCTACAGCAGATCCCAGGAATAGCATCAGACATCTCAGTCCAGAAGACTCAGTTCTAGGAACAGCAAAGATACTGCGCAGAACCCTCAAGCTCCCAGGCCTCTGGTAGAGGACCCGAGCTATATATCTATATATCTATATATCTATCTATCTATCTATCTATCTATCTATATATCTATATATATATTTATATATATTAAAATTTAATAAAATGTATTTATGTATAATGTGATGTTACGTTGTGTTTGTTTTGTCTAATTGTTTTACATAAACCCATAATCAGTTAATTTTCAAGTTTCTTTCTTAAAACACATATAATAAATAACTTTCTCTTTCCTTTTACAATTCATATGCTCCTGTTTTATGCAAAATATCCCTAGACATTTCACTATTTTTCTCTATTATTTCCATATTATTTGTAAATCGTGACTAATGTGAATTGTCTTGGATTGTCTTAATTTAACAATGGTTACAATGGAAATTACTTTGAAAATAATGGTTTTTGAATGGTTTTATGAATGGTTTAGTGAATTAAATTGATTACTTAGAAATGTTCACAGACCATTATATCTGAGTAGACATGGACTCATGTAATCTCATGTCAAATTGTTTAGGACATAGGATTTAAGGCATTGTTCTGATCTTTTAAGTGTTTTTGGTGAAGATGTTTCAAATGATCAGATTCCTGGCTCTATGCTGTGAGCAAAAGGCAACAACAGCTGTCTGCCCCCACACAGACATGAACTTTGACACGGCCACCCCATGGAGGGACACTTCAGCAGCTACACAAGCAAATCTGAACATGAAAAATGCCTTCACCAAATTCAAAGAGAAGCGTTTTAGCTCAATGGTTCACAAACAGTCTGATTGTGGAACCCAGTTTTATCCCTGATCATTTTATTGTGACACGCTTTTGAAAAACCAAAGTTATTTTTAGGCTTTTCCCAGTTTTTTGTTTGTTAGCAGGATAAGTCAAAAAGCTAGGGCTTGCTTTTAATGAAAGATCAGGAGTAGGCCAAGGAAGAAATTATTTTTTGATCTGGAACACTTTTTGGATCCAATTACACTGGTCTACAAATTTTTGGACTCGATCTGCTTCCGAGATAAAAGTGGCTAAATCTCATTTATTTTGATAAGATGAACTGAAAATCAATTGATAACTGTGCTGGTTAGCTAATGTATTCAAGATATTTAATGATATTGTTTCACATCAAAATCACATCTGTTTATACAATAGATTTAGGCATTTTTGCTTAAAAATAATATTTATATTTTGAAAATATTTAATTTCTCTACATGCATGCATTTTGGCCACTTTCAAGAGAGAGATTTCTGCAAATAAAAACAAAACATTTTATGTCAAAACTCTAGCCATATTAAAATGAATGTATGTGAATGTGCAGACAGGCTTTCAGATAGAACTGGTTGCTTGTAGACACTGTACCTTCTGATAAACTACCGTTTTTGCCTTATTTTGCATAAATTTCCTATTTTGAATACTGTTTCTTGGAAACTATAGCCAATCTACACTTCTGACTTACTTTTTATTTATTAGTGACCTAATCCAAGAAAAATTTCACTGCTTTTGTTCCGGAAGCATTTTGCTTATAGACCAGTGTCATTTTATTGTGACACGCTTTTTACAAAACCAAAGTTATTTTTATGCTTTTGCCAGTTTTTTGTTTGTTAGCAGGATAACTCAAAAAGCAAGATTTTAATGAAAGGTCAGGAGAAGGCCAAGGAAGAAATTATTTTTTGGTGTTGGTTGGTTTGGTGTCTGGAACACTTTTTTGATCCAATTATTCATTATAGGTTTTTTTTTTTTTCATTTTTGATTCTGTGCCATTTTGAGATAAGGAATACTTGTTTACATGTTTACAGGCAGATTTTGATGAAGAACCAAGAAAGGAACTAATGATTATCCATTTTTGGGTGCATTTGTGAATCACTGCCTACATTTTTTTTATTTTTACCTCTGAAATAACCAATTTAGATGCACCTGGATTTCACAGTGGGACTCAAGGCACTAACCATGTGCTCCTAACTTTAAATAAATTTGCAAGTGTCCTACTCACCTCCACCGTTTTTGTAGCAAAGGTAGGGGAAGCGCCACATGTTGCCCAGACCAATAATGGACCCAGCCACAGAAAGGACAAACTCGATCTTATTGCTCCACTGTCCTCGCTCCTCCATCTTCTCCTCTGAGGCGGGCAGCAAGTCTTTAGAGCGGCTAGAGCCATTGGAAAGGCTAGAATTAATGGTTTCTCCTGCAGTGGTAGACGAAACAAGTTAAAACATTTAAAAACATGTCTGGGTGCAAAAAGGTAGAAAAGCAAAATAAGTTGTTCTTAAATTATTGTTATGACTAAGCAGTTATGATTATGCACAAAATGCATAATTGATTTGCTGTTATCAAAAAAATGTTGACGGCAGACCTGTCATTGCAGTGCCACTTTCTTCTTAGTATCTTTGTTCACTCAAAGTTGTCTCTGAAGATGTTTCGGTCAATGTCCAAGTTTTAGTATTTAACTGGTTGGAGGGGCGGGGGTTTGTAATGCTAAACTTATGGACAGCCTCCACAGTCTTCCCCTTCAGTCTGCCCCCTTTAAAGCAAGGTATATTATAAAGAGATGATCCCTTTGCAATGGCACTGTATCAAATCATTGGTTACAACTCAGACAGTACCACTAAAAACAATATTTAATTCAACATATTCCTTCATTTGTCTACAATTTACATATTTTTGCAAGAAAAAAGATTTTGCAAAAAAGTTGACATAAATAAAAGAATAACAAAAAATTAAGATGTTTTGCATGTGTTACTGTTATAAAGTAGTGTGCCACTGTTTTGGGAGGAAAGGCTGTTAAGTAAGAAAGCCCAAAGAATTTTGCCTTCTCCAAGGAGGTTATGTGTTTGCACATGCTTGTTGTGTAGTCTGTTAGTTAGATGACTCAAAAAGATAGTTAAGTTAGTCAGATTTTGAGGACATTTTCAATATAGGCCAGTTTTGTGGCAAAGAAAAAGCTTTTTTGAACACCCTCTGAATCCAAAGTCATATGAGCAACTGAAAACATGCAAACATTTCATTAGGAATAATGTTGAGGTTGAACATGTGCAATCAGCCATGAATTAATAGATCTCAACATTATAGTGTCTAGCAGCAATAATCTAATATAACAAAAGTATTCAGGTGATCTGCAACAGTCACACCTTTGCATTTTGTGCATCATTGTAAATGCACCGTCATGCCCTGACAAATGAGACATAATACCTCTTGTATCATTACATGTTCTTGGCCGGACACTTCTAAGACCAAGTGATCACGTTTCTTCACCTCCCCCCAATCAGAGCAGTGACAGAGGAGTCACACTGAGACAAAAGCAGCTGAGGTCAGTTCACACTGGATTGGGCTTGTCCTGGTCTGGACTGGACTCACACTCAAACCCCCACTGGACAAGATTGGCAAGGGCCTTTTCAAAATGACTGGTTTACTGTAATGCAATATTTAAAGCAACCCAATGTACCTTATCATACTATATACGTAAATGCTAAAATAGATGTGCTAGATGTGCTCTCAAGATTGGAGCATGCATCACAGAGTATTTGTCACACCAGCTGGACATTGTCTTTTAAAAGTAATTACTATCTTTGTTCAAGAAACATCAGAATGAATTTAATGCTAATGTTGTAATGATTTATAGGGAAAGAAGTGTTTATATAAAATCTAACGTTTCAAGACATGACCTTGATATTTTTAATTAAAATCAGCAGTCAGTGGTTCTAAAAATGTGGTACAGGCATTTTTGTTAGCTGGAGACAGTCAGAAATGGGGGAAAAGAGAACATCTGCTTGAGCTAGGAGTCCAACCTGCTCCACCAGGTGAGCCACCGAGGCACCCATATTACTTTCCTAAAGTTTGTATATATTGTTTGAAAGTATTGAAAAGCTGATGTAGGTCATAATGTGATTTCATCAAGCAAGTATTGACAAAGCATAATGAAATAATCTTGCATTAATTTGAGAATGAAATTGTGTCAAAGCTATTGCTTTAAATAGCAAATATGTTGAGGATGTACTTGTATTGAAAAGCACTGATTTAAGTTACTTCATCATATTTCTAATGGCACTAATCATTTACAAAGGAAATGCAGAGTTTAACTTACAGCTTGACTAGCAGCTGGTCCTATGTCACTGAATTACCTTTCCAATGACTTTGCAAAACACCAGTGAGCTGACAGTAGGACTCTCGTTTCCTCTTGAGTAGCTTTAAGCATGGAAGGTAGTACAAGTCCACGTGAGAGGCAGAACTAGGAATAGTTTATTACAGGTGAGAAAACAAAAAGCCACAATCCATTTGATTCATTAATTAAAAGTTATGTACATTATAAATAATTCAACTACATGACAACCATTGTTTTTTCCTAGTCCTAAATCCTATACATTTGAGTTGTTTCGGTAAGAAGGGCAGTCAGAGGATAGATAGGAGACATTGTCAGTAAAACAAAACAGTGTGGCTATATATACCTGTACATACAACACATGAAGACCAATGTATTTTTATTATGTCTGTACTATGTCTCATGAAGTAGCTGGTGGACAAAATATTGAGTTGCGTGTGTACGCTTTTAGTAACGTAGTATTTTTGCACATTGTGCACCTTGAGAGCACTGTGGTGAGAAAGTCTGCAGTCTAGCTCAGTCTTTTGTGCCTCTAAAAGCAGTTTGTGCTGTGTAATCCATGAAGTTGTACGTAGTTTGGCTAATGTACCAGACTATTATGAGTTCATGAGCGCTAACTGCCCTGCTGAGGCTCTGGCAGCTGCTGTGAAGGTGCTGGGCTTATCTTAGAGGCAGATGAAGACCAAGAAGCTGATGTTGAAGGCTGGCTACTGCTACAAACTGAAGTGGATAATAATACAAGGCTCTCCTCAGACACTTCTTCTACAGTCATCCCTCCCTCGACCATTAGGTCAACTCCTGAGGCCTTCTGTGAACAGTCCATACAGATGTAGTCCTCGTTCTCGGCCATTTCACATGAGACGCCCACGCAGACCTGGTGAAACCACTCGTCACAGCCTCCGTCACACTGGACCCAGTCTACCTGAAGAAAAAAATAAAAAGATACGATTATATGTAGGATATATAAAACTTTTCAAGCCTTAAGGTGACCCTAGGCCTGTCTCAGCTGGTTTAAGATATGTTACTGCCATCAAATACGTTTAACAAAATGGTGAAAAAACATGTCTCAGTTTTTTGCAAAACCTGATATGCTGTTTATATTCTATTGTAAATTCGTTTTGGTTTTATGACATTAACAAAATATTGCATTTGTTGCATAATCGCTTAAGTAAAAGGACAACTTTTGTATATACTGTATGTGGTATGTAAGTAAAAAGGCTCACCATTTTTTTTTCTGCTGCTTATCAATGTGTCAAAAAATTATTTTTTGTACTGTTTTGATTGAGACAAAGAAAACTATTCTCATCACTTTTAGTGCTCATAGCAGTAAAAGCTAGCCCAGGTCGATAAATGTATTGAATATACTTTCAATGTTCCAATGTTATTTGTGTAAATATCAACAAATCCACTTTTTTTAATTTAAAAAATAAATGCGCCATAAAGTTAATAGTAAAATTGTGATAAAAACAATTTTGTTTCTTTAAAAAGTGAATCACAATAAAATGACCAGTGTTGGGATGAAAGCTGATCAGACCATCAGAACAGTTGAGACAAGGGTTCCCTGTGTAACTATTTTTATTACTGAAAATCCAGCATTTTATATTTTGAAATTGTTCTCTTAACATTGAAAAGATTTTAGCTAATGACATAAAAAGAAAAAAAAGAAAGCTAAAATTTCCCTACAAAACTGTTAATAATCCCAGCTTTTTTCCTCCACCCACATACACCAGTCCTACCAGTTTGAGGAGCTCTGATTGGTTGCCCTGTGGATGCAGAGGGGAAACAGATTAGCCAATGGATAACTTTGTCACTTGTTTTCTAAGTTTTCCTCAAAATGAGCCGATGGGACAGTCCTGTTAATACGTTATGTGTAAGTCTCTTTAAGGTGTTCCAGTGCAGTTATCAGCTGTTGATATTCAATAAAGTTCCATGTTCATTTTGACAAACGTTCAGTATTAACTCAAAAATATTCTGTCATTCTCAACCTTGGAGACACTAAGGCTTTGAATGACCAACTAGACCTATCAGGTTTTCTAACATGATGGGTAGTCTAGAGGAATTTCTAGAGCACAATGCTACAGTTAAATGAAAAACAGGTCAACTCACTATTAGGGTCAAAAGATGGCTACTTTAGTTTCTACTTTAATGTAAAGTAAAGTAAATGTAATTGCCAAGCTAACTTGAAAACTGTATGTAACTGTATGAAGTGGAACTGATGCTTTCTGAAGACAGTTGTTACAGAATTTTAATTGGACTTTTTTTCTGTTTTACACTGGATCCCCTTCTTGACCCAACCCTTTTCCTGGACCAGTCCTTGGGTACTCACTACATCATCAGCAAGGGCTCTAAAGTTAATACTGAATGAGTAGTATTCATTTAGCATAGATAAATGATTCTCACACATCAGTTTGAGTAAAAGAAAGTGTGGTCGTTTGGCCCATTGTTGATTTTTAAAAGTTACCTTGTCTTTGCATGGTCGCTGACAATTCTTGGCCGCACACACAGCGTTCTCATCATTGGAGTCCTCTGCTCCAGACCAGTCATACTTAGATGGGATGTCAAGTATCTTCTTTTCCTTCCTCTTCTCAAACCCCTCTCTGATGGCCTCTGCTTTAGCGGCTGCCTTCTCTTTCCTCTTCCTCTCCTTCTCCTCCTTGGCTAATCTTTTTGCGAGTTGCTTCAACTCTCGATTCTTCTCCAGGTTGAGTTTGAGCTTTTTCTTCTTGGGTTTGCCCCCCAGTCCCAGCTCCAGACCAACCCTTTTAAGCTCTTTTGACTTTGGCGGCCGAATGTCTCCCATCACAGAGGCTCCACCAGCAGCAGCCATCAACATGTGGTGGTGCTCAGCTCTCTCCAACTTCCTCTTCTTTTTCTTCTCTGAATCTTTAAATTTGATCTTCAGAGGTTTTTCCATCAGGGAGTCATCAGGCTGTAAAAAAAATAAAAATAAAAATAATAATAATAATAATAATAAATATATATATATATATATATATATATATATATATATATATATATATATATATATATATATATTATTATATAGATTATTATGTTATTATAGAACACACTGAATAAAGATAAGCAATAATCTTGTGTACATTCCACGACAATCTTTCTGTATAGCTAAAAGTAAAATAGACATCTTTAATAGCAACAATTGATAGGATGTTTCCAAAACCACTCTCTGGACAAGGGGTTAGGAAGTCCAATATCAGCTGCACTAAACTGTTGTAAAGCATGTCATTCAAACCTGTCTATAGCTTTGAAGAAAAAAACAAAAGATAATTAATCTAGTGAGTATTGTCTATTACTTCTGACGCACTGTGGTAAATTTGGACTATAAAGTGACTAGTGATTATTCTTGTAGTACAAGAATAATCACTATAATATATATATATAATTTGCAATACTCTCCACATGCGCAGTGTAGTTTTGTTCATAATGACCTTCTTACCTCCATGACCTGCAGGAACCTCTCCTCTGAGGGGGGATGTGTGGCCTGAAGGATCCTCCAGATGTGCTGGGTCTCATCCAGGGACACTTCCAGCAGGTCTCCCAGCATCATCAGCTCCTCCAGCTGGGCTTTAGCCTGAGGGGAGAGCTCTAGCACTGGGGGCTCCAGGCTGCGTGGGACCAGAGGGGACTTCCGAGGCTGCTTTCGAGGAGTGCTTAAGTCTGCAAAGAGTAAAATGAAGCAGTTTTGAAGACTTGAAAGAAGAACGTTACAATGTGTATGAAACAGAGTGCCTGTGCGAGTTGGTAAGAGGAGAGGGTAACTAGAATGCAATATGAACGTATCTGTGCTCACTTCAGTTTTTCTTTGTATGTAAATTATGCTTGCAATTTAAAGAAGTCTGTCAATTTTAAATTATTTGATACAATTGGATAAAATTAAAAAATAACACCAATATCTTACTCTGTACACATGACTTGGAGGCTGAGGAGTAAGCATGTTCAGCACAGAAGGAGGGTGTTGTAGTTGGCCACATATGACTGACCACTTCCTCTGATTTAACTGGGATCTCCTCATCACAGAACAGGTATGGCTTCACTTCCCCAGGATCCTATAACAAGTAGGCACCATCATCATTAAAAATACTGTATATCACACAACAGCTCTACTAAGTCTCAAAAACTCTACAAACCTTCATATCATAACCATAAGTCTCCCTAATGTCCTCGTCTGAGTCCGTCTCCTCATCGTCGTAGTCCAAAGACGGTCGGGGAGACGTGGCTCTGCTAAAACCAGACTGCTGGAAAGTTTGGATGTGACCCTGAAAACAGAAATAAAAATGAAATCAAAAATGTATTTGACAATAATTGTTAGTTAATACTTTACAAATCAATCCCTTTCTACTTGACTGAGGCCACTACATTATAAAAAGTGAAAACTGGCTGTAGGCATAAGAAAACTGCCATGCCAGTATTGAAATTTTGCCAATGTATGTTTACAACTAACTAAATAATATAAACACATTTAAACAGCTGGTAATAGCCACACATGGACATGTTTATTACCTGCAGGTCAGGGTTGGCAGCAGCTTTCTGCAGCTCTGCATTGATTATCTTCTCAGTTTTCTCTCTTGCCGCCTGCTCTACCATACGTTGGCTAAGCACAGACAGCTTTGCCAGGGCAGAAGATAACTCCTCTGTGGCCAGTGCTTGCCTCGCTCTGTCCTGTTTGTCAGTTTAGACGTGTAACTGTTAAACTCAAGTAAAACATGCAAATTACTGCAATTCACAGTTGACAGCATTATGTTGTTTCTTACCTGCCAGCTCATTGCCCTCTCAGTCAAACACTGAAGGGCCTCTCCCTCTGGTAAACGTACCGGTAACTTCTGCAATAAAACTAAAAGTGACAGTATGGTCTCTAGCCTTGGCCTCCTAGACCTTTGACATAGTGGGCACAAAAATTTAGAGTCTTTGCCATTGCTCTGCCAACCCACTCCTAGCTTCTTCTGGGATCCAGTCTTAGGCAGAGGTACACATGCCCCATGAAACCAGTCTTTACACAACTCACACTGCAGCATGAAACCACTGGCCGTTTTTCGACAAAGGCAGAACTTCACTTCCTCAATGCGGTCAGCCATGGCCATTTTGGCCAAATTGGCAGCACGAAGAGAATGAATAGCCTCCACTTCTTGTTGCTCTTTGGCTTTGAAAGCTGCTACAACAGTGGAAGGATCTCGCACCTCCTCAAGGCTCTCCTCCAGATCGCTCAGTGTCTCTGGATCAAAACCTACTCGCTCTTTTTCCATCAGCTCTTTGACGCGTTTCCTTTTGCTCTTACTGTTGCCATAGACCCCAATATCCACTCGAGGACTCAAAACCTACAAGAAAAGTTGCCCAGCATAATTAAGTAAAACATGTGTTTACAAATTTACATTTACATGTGTAAAAATGATAGTTGATGAACTGCTATAAACCTGTCACTACTCCAGTCAATCTTTATAGATGTTTAATTTAAAAGGAAATATACCTACAGTTCCATCAACTCACCTGAAGTAAAGTATATGTGGAGTTTTTTTTGAGAAATGTACGGCCAGTCCTTTCCCTCCACGCCCGGGCAGCAGCCACCTGTGACTCCACCTGGGCCAGAGGGTCTAACCGGACTGGGATGGACCGCCCCCTGGCCAGCAGGCTCTCCAGCTGCTCTAAGTAGGCATAACTAATGCCACTCTGTAAAGAAAAGGGTGTTTTCATTCAGAACAAGTAATAACAATTTAAACACAAAAAGAACTTATTAGTTACACGTATAGCTTCCACTTTTGAGGTCCACTCCTTGGCTTTCTGCAGAGCCTCTTGGAGGGCCAAAATATTAGGCAGGTATGCTGGGATATTCCTGGCTTCAAGTACAATGCTCTCCAGGGTCTCCATGCTGTGGCGAGGTCTACACAAGTTGAAAAGTATAAAAGGATAAGTCATTGTACTAAATCTGTACTTTACTACAGATTCAAAACAATATTTGTATTAATATTTCATAATGCAGTTACTTTATAATGATAACAAATATTACCTGGCCTGTAGACAAGCTCGGGCCTTATCTTCCCACCTCTCTGACACAGTAAGGATCTCCTGAAGCTCAGCCATAGCCTTTTCAACAGCATGATGAGGAGCCAGGCCTACTCCAGAGTCTATCAACCTCTTCATCAGCTCCAGGGTCACTCTGTGAGGTTCAGCCAAGGTCACACGAACCTGAAATTAATTGAAAAAAGTGTATGTTACATCATAACCATCTCAATATGTTTCAACGTTTGATCAGTATTTACCTCGTCAAGCCAGCGAGCCTGCTGGAGCTCTTGTTTGAGCCGGGGAAGCTCAGGAAGCTCTACGTCTAGGCCACTGCCCAAGTCTAACAGAGCCTGTAGCTTTGAGGAGTCAGGCATCTCATCTGACAGTGCCACCTGAGCTCGCTCATGGAAGTCCTCGACATTCTCCAGCAACTCCTGAACAGTTATCATGCATACAGAAAATTACACATTATAACTAAATAAGGTGGCTGACAGAAGCTCATAATCATATAAGGAGTGGTACCTTGACTTGTCTGGCCTGGCTGATGATGCAGGGCAGCCTGTAGAGCTGGTCTACAAATGCCTTGAGCTCATCCACTGTTAGTTTTGTACGGTTTCGACTGCTATCTGAGCGCAAGCGGCTGCTACAAACACACAAACATGATGATAAAGTCAGCGTCATCTAGGGCAAAAACTGTGAATTTAAACGTCTACATATGCTCCTTTGGTAACTTTACAACATCCACTGACCTGTGCCTCTGCTTTCGACTGAGCAGCAGCTGAGCGACAGATGAGCAGGCCTCTGCCTCTTTGACCATCTCTCTCAGGCGACGAAACAATGCATTCTCAGGATACTTCCTGTCCTCTGCATCCTCCAGTAAAACTTTGAGCTCAATGAGATCTAAAAAACAGGTTCAAACCAATAAATGCTAGTAGCTTAGACACAATGCCAAAGTTATTTTAATTTAGAGTAGCAGTTAATGCCTTTTTTGTTCTTCTGGTCTGCCCCTAAGGCCTCGGTGACTCTCTTAGCCCAGGTGTCGTAGGATTGAGCTCGTGTTTTAACCCCATATAGCATATTAGGAAACTCTTCCAGGTCATAGCGATATCTGAGATAAATCAAAGACAACGGGCATGTAATAACATAAGCCATGTCACTGACTGTTTGTATACAACAATAGACATCTCACCTCAGACACTTGTTGCCCATTGAACAGTCACAAAGGTTATCTGCATGGTGGAGACAGACTAAACGATCCGGGCTACAGGAGCAGGTGAGCGCAGACAGAAAACAGGTAGTCTTGCACTTGTGACACTGGCGCTCATCATCAGGAACCAGTTCAAAAACCTCCTGCTCTGAGGACAGCACCCCCTGAAGACAGCAACAAAACACAGAAATCAGATTAACTAAAAACTTTACTAGCCTTGTCATCACATGGATGGGAAACCTATATGACCCACTTTATTTTGCAAAAACAAAAAGAAGAGGTCCGAACAAACTAATTTAAGAAAGGCTCTTTAGCGAGTATTACAACTAAGTAAAAACCTTATTCAAAAAGTACTTCTGTATCCTTTTCTTTGACATGGCAAAGCAAAAATGTTCATACCATTTCTTGAACAGACTGACGAAGCTGGGTCTCCTCTTTCATCATTTCTCCCATTTCTTTAAACACAGCAGCAGCCAGTTCTACATCAAGGCTTTCTGGATCAGCAGCCATCTTGCACAAAAGCTCCTCATGTGAGAAGACACAGTATCGGCGGAGACGTCTGTAGTGAGCCACACACTGACGACCCAGGGGCAACTAAGATGAAAAGAAAAACAAATATATATTGTCAATAACTCATAAAACCCTATTATAAGTAAAAATACTTTAGAAGTTACTGTAGATTGTTCAGAGGTTTTATGTTTTCCCTTACCCAGTCTGCAGTGCAAAAGTTAACAGCCTCTGCAAAGTTGTAGCCCTGGTTGAAACCACTGTGGTATGCTCTGGGAAAGGTCACCACAAACTCCCCTGCGCATTGATTGGTCCTGTAAACCTAAAGCATACACATACCGAAATGTTTATTATAGGAGAGTAGCATATACACAATACAATTTTTAGCACATTACATGTAAAAAACATGCCAACTACATACAGGAACGCCATGCTCCATGAGGACATTTGGATTCATGATGGTGACCAGCTGATGGAGCAGGTCTGGCTGGGAGTCAAACAGTTCTGGAGCAAGTTTCTTCATCACTGCCTCCAGCTCCTCTGCAGCTGAGGCAGGAACCCCATACCAGGTTTTTGGTTCACCCCTGATGAACGCAAGAAATTGTTGTGTAACTATCATTAACAATCTTTGTATTGCTGCTATAGCAGTTTTATTAACTTTTTGTTGTGCTGTTCTCACCAGTGAAGGAAGTTGATAGAATAGCTCCAGTGGTCCTCAATGTGCCAGCAGAATGAAGAGAAACACATGCCCACATAAAGCCAGGGCACCTTCATCCCAGAGATATCCACATTGATATGTGCCAGGACTGACTGCTCTAAAACCGGCATGTTGTTGAGGTTCCAGCCAGAATTGGCATAGTCCTAATGAAATAGAAAGATGTGTTTCAAATCAACACTTGCACCCCATATTAACATGTTTCATACATATACTATTCTTCTCACCTCTTCATCTCCCAGCAACCTCCTCTTGCCGTCCCTGATGGGAAATCCACTGCCCACATCCTTCGAGCTGATGTCGGCTCCATACTCTACAATGACATCCTCCTCAATGCTGCTGACCAGGCGCCAAAATTCTTTCTCTACGAGTTCTGTGGGCACCATCTGAAAAAGGAATAATAGTTATTTGTATAACAAAGTTAGAAATCTGTTCTTGGAAAGCAAGCAAACAATGGCCTCAAAGACTAAACTGTTTGAACCATGGATGTAATGCAACGCAAATTGTTACATACATGAACTGGCATGTTGAAATAGTCAGACTTGAATTGGTCGGCCATCTCTCCGAAGCTCTGGAGAGTGTACTCACGCACAGCCTGCTCAAAGCCGAAGGCCTCCCTGGGTTTACTGCACTCCTGTATGAGAAAATAAACCATAAGTACATTTGAACTTCTCAAAGCATATACAACGAGAAAACTAACAATTTTTGGCATGTTTACAGTTTAACCATTACCTCTGCAACACATTTTGGGCACCGCCAGTCTCCCTTTGGCACATCCTGTAGTGGCGGTATGAGACAAAAGGTGTGGTAGCTATCATCACAACCATCACACAGCAGGAGCCTGTCTTCTTCATCACCTCTTCCACACACCAGGCAGAGATACAAGTCAATCTAAGATAGACGGGAGAAAAAAAAATAATTCAACTGTATCAGGAGGATGCTCATATACAGAAAATCTACTTACAAAGTTGACCTCAAGGGTTTCTTTACGAGGTCTCATTTTAATGGCAAAGGCCTGAGCTTTAAGGTGGCGTTGCTTTTTACTGAATCCGTCATCTACAACAACAAATAAAAACATGGACGTTTTACGCCTTACATGCCATACACAGCAGACCTAAAGTGTTTTTGTATACAATAAATGAGTCCCACCAGTTGATACAATTTCCAAGCCTATCATCTTGGGACTTGAACCAAAAAGCTTGATGCCTTTTGGATCCTTATTTTCTCTCTAAGTGAGAAACAACATGTTTCAGTGTTGTTCATTAAGGGAATAGAATGAATGACCAGTATAACTACAACCAACCCCTCAATGCACTTAATGTATAATTGTGTCTACCTCAGATTTTAGGCGCCTGGAGCGTCTCTCAGGCAGGAGTCTTTCTTTGGTTAGCACAGCATCACCACTGTCTTTGTCCTTGTCTTCCTCTTCATCTTGCTCCTCTTCCTCCACAGTGTCCTCTCCAACCCCTTCGTCTACCTCCTCACCCTCATCTCCCTCCTCATACAATCTCTGGATGCCCTGAAAATAAATCATAACATAACAAGTCATACACATGCACTTTAAGAGGGACAAAGTGCTGACCTTAAAAATGTAATATAACTCACAGTTAACGTTGCTCCAGACTGGAAGAGCTCATAGGGATAAAGGATCCTCTCATAATGGGAACGTAGCAAAGAGCCAGTACCTTTACCTGGCGGGAAACCCATCCGGCTTGCCACTTTGGACCATTGTTTCTCTTTACACACAGTCTCAAAGCCACCCTCAGATGATACTATCTATAAGAGCAATGAAATGGCAATATTATTACTTAATTAACATCAAGTGACGTCTTTCTACTATATGTCTTGTGGTCAAGATAAAGCATATATTCTGATTTTAATATTTTCATAAGATGACACGGACAGTTATAGAATTGTACCTTGCTTAGTTGATATAGGTCCAGGATTTTTCGCTCCACATGGGGGAATCGAATCTTAGAGCCCTGCAACTCCCAGAACTTTGCTATTTGATCCAGAAAGTTGAGCTTAACACGAGTGAGGGCCTGACCAGAACAGGAAAAAAAAAAAAAAAGACTGCTAATGCAGAAACCATTTCTTTTGATGTATTTCAGTTTTTCAGGCAAAAATTATTTAATAACTGACAAATTAGACCTTGAAATCATATTTTGCTACCAAAATAGAAATTGAGTATAATTAATAGCATCATGAGGTGTACAACTCTTAGCCAGCCTGACGTCTCATATCCCACCAGCAGAGCACTGGACCGCTCCCCCTTCCTTTTTTTAACCAAACTTTTAAACAATATTCCAGAGCTGTGGGACTGTGCTACATTAGAGCACTTCAAGAACATGCTTTGGAACACAAACAAATGACACATCTTTAATATGTCTTTCTGAAATGCACACTTTAAGTATTTGTTCTGATTGTCAATGCCTTCAGGCGCGCCAATAATTCACTTAAGGTGTTTATTTTAAAAAAAAAAAAAGAAAAAAAAAGAAAAAAAAGAAATGTGGCCAGCAGAAGTAAGTTCGGAGTCTGCATTTCTTGTTACGTTACAATTTAATTCAACTTAGAGATCAAGCTATAGCCCCAACTAGTAGCTACCACCCCAACTCACAAACTTCCTATAGGAAATACTGCACGTCATGTTCCAGTCAAAATTACTATAATGAAAATGCAACTCACCTCAAGTTCATTGAGCCTCTGTACTCTTGGAGTGAAGCGAAAATTGCGTACATCACAAGCAAAAGGAGGCTGCCAGTCCTGGTTAACAAAAAAATAAAACAGCCTGAACACACACGCCCAGAAAATATGTGTAGTTAAACTTGTTTGCTTACAATATTTGGGGGATTGTGACTATCAATATATAGGTTATTTTGTAAACTTAAGATTATGCTTATTAAAATGCAATCTTAAAATTAGTGTGCGAGTATTGGCAAATCTGACAGTAAGCCTACTGGTGTCTATAACACTGTTAGCAACCAGAAATATCTATACAAATGTATAGGCCTACAGAGCCGGGTTAGCAGTAATTCACTAGTGAAAAGCAAGGCTGCTGCTTTCAACACACCGAATTTGTTTTTTTAAGACAACAAGTTTACCTCCGGAGGTCGTATCTTGCATATTCCCGTTTTCTCGGCAATTGGTCTGATCTTGTTGATAAATCCCAAAGGATCCGAAAATTCCTCCCAACTCGGCTCAAAAACTGGACACTCAGGAGGGGGCACAAACTCAGAAAAAGCAGACATGATGTAACACTACCCTTTATATAATAAACTGCGCTGTTCTGATCTTAATAATCCGTGATTATTTCTAATACTTTTTGTCTTGTTCTAAGTGAACTTCCTCCGTGTCCTTTATGATTCATGTAGTTGGTGCATTGAAAGCAAATCATTCCAACAAGGCTTCACAAATGGATTCAGTCCCATATTCTTACTTAACAGTAGAGACACGGAAATCAAGATGCATATCTTTCAGATATAACGTTGCGGCTTAATTAAAAAGAATGCCAGGCCAGATCCGAGAATCCTCGGCACCACTCCCCTGCATCCACGTCTGGGACTACGCTTAGTCCTATTACGGCAATAGCTTCGGTGTCAAAATACTCAACAGCAGAAAGTCAAAGTTTACCAAAACAAAACACTTGACTCGTTAGTTGTACCATTGTGGTACAGAGCTAACATAACGTTACATACAGTTCTCCATGATGATGAATCTCAACAACAACAAAGTCACTCAGGGTTAGCTGCAAAGTCGACTAGCCAACACTACTGCCCATGGTGATAAAGTTAGCTTAATAATACCGTATGTTTTAAAAATTGCATCTTTTGCGTCCGGTTTGTCGAGCTCCAAGTACGAGCACAAGAAGGCTAGAAGTGGCAACTGTGCATTGTTGAGTGATGCCCTCTCTCCGCACAGCAGACCCCATTCAATGAAGCGTTGACTTTACCTTTAAGCTAATTTTCTTAGCTTAGCTACTTCTCGTTTCGCAGCCCACATTGTCATTAATAAATGGCGTCATGGGCTCAACAGCAATAAACTGTATATTTTATTGTGGTCATTGAAAAGCAGTAATTATTTACGCGTCAGTTTGCCCGAAGTCAGATTTGTGTATTTAATCGTCGTCCATGTATTTTACTGCATTAGCTAAAGTGTTAGCTGCCACAGCTAGCAAGCAAAAGCTGTTTGTGATGCTTTCAGAGTACCTCCGGAAATTCAAAATACTGTACCGTAAGATGATCTGCGCTGGTGAAGTGATTGTAAAGTGTTTGTACCAGAAAATTTCAAAGAGACTTTAAAGCAGCATAACTTACAATACTGAAACCTAATGAATGTATGTAGGTTATCATCCACGCAGTAGCTTATAATATATAATGATATACAGTTTAATGTAACCCCTTTACACTTCAATTTCATTTTAGGTAACTTTATCCTTTGAGAATTCTCCTAAAAGTAAGGTAGTAGAATTTTCATGGTCCCTGCTATAACGGACACACCCTGTCCTAGATGATTGATTGTGTTGATCATGCAAAATGTTCCAGGCATTTCTGGCCAAAGTTTCTGTTCAAAAAGGTCTACTGAGGTAAGTGTCCAGGCAACTTATGTAACAGTGTGGTGAAGCTTTTATTATTCAGAAACTTATTGTCCACAATCGCCGAATCTTTGAGATCCGTTCATTTTTAAGAGCCAATAGAATAAAACCAATAGAATAAAACGTATTCTATTGGTGGGACATAATTATTGTTTTATTTATTGATGATAATAAAATGAGCATGTGTAGATTAAATTCTCTAATGGTGATGTCATACACCTCTGCATAGTGAGACTACCATTTAGGATTTATAATATGTCCAAAATGTGCAAATGTGTGACATTTACATATGTACATACAAAAAAGACAGTAAAAAAGTAAAAAACTAAAGAAAAAAGAACGGCTCCTGCACCACCTGCAGATTTTTAGAATTGGCCCGAGTGGTATAAAGCCAGTACTTCAAGTATGCATTAAAGCTTCTGA
This sequence comes from Bostrychus sinensis, assembly GCA_020698575.1. Classification (NCBI taxonomy): domain Eukaryota; kingdom Metazoa; phylum Chordata; class Actinopteri; order Gobiiformes; family Eleotridae; genus Bostrychus; species Bostrychus sinensis. The sequence continues at coordinate 41,029,889 of CM036239.1, read as the reverse complement.
ATAAAATGTGTCTGTCAGCTATTTACTGGATTCAAAGACCAGTTCTTACATTCTGCATAGTTTATTTTAAACTACTTACATTATGTTTAAAGTTAGTGTTTGTATCAATCATAATAAAACACTCCTGAGATAAACTCGCTCACAGATGATAGAGACAATCCAGGTCTCTTACAATTTCTAATGAGTTGATTAAATTTAACATGAATTTAAATTATTTTAAAGTAAAGACTTGACCATAGACTGACAAGGGTCACTCCCGGGGGCCCCTAAAACTTCTGGGCCCTAGTGCAGTTGCACTGATGTTACACCCCTGAGTTCACTGTGTACTGAACAGGTTAGATACTAACAAGCTATTTTTCCGCTGCTATAATCACATGATGCTGGTGTACTGTATATGTGGGGGGGGGGGAACTCCACTGATAAAGGGCTTATAGATACATTAAAAACACTAAGTTTTATTCACAACAAAAGGTTTAAAAATAAGTCCTCTGGACTTGGTTTTTAAGATAACTTATTTTTTTTACATTTTGTTGTGATTTAACTTTGGATGAGTCTTCACAGACAGTGTGTTATATTAATAACGTACTTCACACGATCAAAAAGCTCTGGATTAATACAGCTGTTATCGCTTTAAGGTAGAAGCTATTTATTCATACAAAGCTACAGTACTTTAGTAACTCTAGTATCAGACTAGTGATATACATTAATATAACTACTAATTAGTAATGTCCCACAGAATACAGTGTGTGAATGGATCATTCTAAAAAGCATCAACAGCTGATGAATCATAAAGTTATATGGTCATATGGCTAGAATTGTTTATTTGCAACAGGAAGAAGAGGAGACTACTGATTTGAATAATAGTGTATGCATTATTGTTGTTGCTGTAGCGAGTAGTCACTTCAGCTCTAATAAGCTTGAGAATATAGAATATTCAATACCACTTTCCAACGGAGTTTGTTTACATTCACTTCAACTTCAGTATTGCGGTGGGGTTTTTTTGTCACATGACTAGCAAAGACTGATATCTTAGGCATGCTTGTGTAACTGACTATCAAATCTGTTAATACAAAATAAAGTAAATAAGGGAAAATTTGTGTAAAATAGTGATACATATTTATGATTATTATGATTTATGATTATATTTACGACAGTTGCACATTGGATGGTGCTCTCCTCCCTGCGTTACTATGGGTTCTTTCCTCTTCCAAAGACAAGCATGTCTTTAGTGAATTGGTGAATCTAAATATCTCTCAGTGAATGAATGTGAGAATGAATAGTTGTGTATACGTCTCAGTCTCAACCCCGTGACTAACTGGCCATTGTCTAGGGTGTACCCCGCTTAAGGCCCATAGTTGATGGGACAGGCTCCAATCACCAACAATCCCTTACAGGTAAAAGTGGAAGAGATTAAATGAATGGATGAATTAATTCAATCTTTTCAAATTTTTTACACATATGTGGACATTATCTTTTATATAAAAAGTCATTTGCTTTATAATTTGTGCATTAAAGGGTTAATTGTGATATTTTAGTGGAATTAATAATTTCACAAGAACATGTTTCGTAAAAGAAAAAATATATATTGAGGTTTCTCATAGTCCAGACACAAACAGAAGTGACACCAACACCAGTGTGTGTTTTTACATCACAGACATAGCATCATCGTGGACATTTGGAAACTAGTATTCATCATGAAATGGATACTCTGGATGGTCCGACCACCTGTTAGTTCAGAAAAAAGGCCCCATTATTACACAAATACCAAATTAAGTTTTAAAACTCAAAAGTAGGCTATTAGAACTTCTAAAAGAGCAAAAACTGTCTGGACGTACATGAGCAGCTCTACAAAACGTATGTTCTTATTTAGGCCCTCTATTGCTTTCATCTCAGTCTTGGAAAGAGAAAAATCAAATATCTGCAAGATTGAAGACACAGTGTTAGGATAAAACATATATATATATATATATATATATATATATATATATATATATATATATATATATATATATATATATATATATATATATATATATATAAAATATAAAATCTTGGTGTGAAAGTGGACAACAAACCTGAAAGTTTTCTATTATTCGAGCAGGAGTGAAGCTTTTAGGGATAACCACTACTCCCCTTTGAACATTAAACCTCAGGGCCACCTGGGCTGTGGTCTTATTGTACTTTTTAGCAATAGATACCAGCACTTCATCCTCTAAAAGTGGAGGACATTTTAGATTCACCCTGTTAGTGAACACAAGAAAAACATGATGTTATTTACTATTTATTGAGTATTGATTATTTATTAATGTATTTATTTCTAGGTATATTGGCTCCGTGTTGTAAAACTAAATAGTTCTGTGGGGTCTGCAAAATGATATTCTCTGTTTATGTTACATAAAATGACAATAAAGTACATCTGGTGTTTATTTCACAAGTATGGCTTGGTTGGTTGCAAATTCTTGTGTATTATATCCTAAAAATGTTGTGTGATAGTCAAATTAGCCAGTGTTTTTGTCCTACCATGAAGGATCTCTAGATGTGCCCAGAGGGCTGTATCCCACTATCACAATATCATTTTGCCTGCAGTATTCCAGTAACTTCGGCTGAGTAAAATAAGGATGGCATTCAACCTATTTTAAAATAGAAACATAATCATTGAACCAAAGAAATCCAGGATTTGTATGTTATTATTGTTTACCACTGGCCCTAACTGAAACTACAAGTATAGATGTACTCAACCAAAAATGTTTTTAAAAAAGTACAGAGTACTCAAGAAAGTATTCATTGCAACTACAAACACTACAACTGCTACTATTCCACTGCTACTACAACTATTACTAATATACTAACACAGCCACTCTTAGGCTGCTAACTCTACTACTGCTAGCCTATGACAACTATTACTACTACTCTTACTACAGCTACTACTAAAATACTTTTACTGATTTAGAGATTTAAAAAGTTTACTTAACAGTTTTCTCTCAAAATACACTCAAGTAGGCCTAAAAGTATGCTTTAAAATGTACTCAGACAGTACATATTCTTCAAAATTGAACTTATTTGGGTAGTTCAGTGATGAAGACTAATTGCTTTTGGGAATGTATGTTAGGCTCTATATTTTCAACTTTATTATTCTACTGTATCCTATGTAAAAGAAAGGCTTCTACCTGGTTTGACACTGGCTTGTGTTTGAGTCCAGGCTTGTTCAAGATTAACTCCAGTTGCCGTTTGTTAAAGTTGGATACTCCAATAGATTTCATCAATCCAGCATCTTTGCAGGCCTCCAGAGCCTGGAGACATTTCAAAGCAAAGATTAATGAGTACAGGGCAAACACTGGACTTTGAACAAGCATGTTTTACAATAACATTGGATAGGCCTACTGTCAGTAGGTTGTCCTTGAATCTGTAATGAATAGCTCTTTATAGTGAAAGTGTCAAATAACAAATGTAGTATAACTTGTAAGTAAAAGGTTTGCAAAATAATTAGTACAATATTAACTAATGGATTTTACTCACCTCCCATGTAGCACATAGGTCTGTCTCATGATAAATGTACTTTCCATTGTCATCTTTGGGGTAGTATGTATATCCAGGCTTTAAAATAAAATGCAGACTATAAGGGATATACCGTACGCATGATTGCATTCGAGTTATTAATAATTTAGCATGTAAACCTTGAAGGCTGTTGGCATCTCTACAATATAAAGATCAATATATTCTGTCTGGAGCTTCTCCAATGTTTGTTCCAAAGCAGGTCTAACCAGGTGTGGAGGATGAAATGTATTCCATAACTATATTCAGTACAAAGAAAGTTTAGAAGTTAATGCGTAATGTATGCTCTCTGTAACCATGTGAAAGTTCACCTGGCCACTAAACCAAACAGAAATATACTCAAACCTTCCCACAGTAGAAGATGTCCTCTCGCTTCACTGTCCCATCTGAAATCTTGTCCCTTATTGCTTGTCCCACCTCATGCTCATTAAAATAGACCAAAGCCCCATCGATGTGCCTGTAACCGGTTTCAATTGCCACTTTCACAGCATTATAGGAAGTTCCTTGTGGAGTCTAAAAGAAATTAATAATAAGCATAATAAACATTTAAGTAGTCAATACACTCTACATTCTGATGTATAAAAAGCAGTCTGTACCTGGCGAGGATCCCCATAAGTCCCAAGTCCAATCAGAGGAATTTTGTTTCCATCACTCAGAGGGACAGAGTGACTCACAGCTGTCAAGTTCATCTTTGTCCAGGTCCACCTGACATAAAATGTTATTGACAGTCTTAAACAGTAGAGGAGTCTGGCCTAGACTCCTCCCAAGTAACATCCTCCCACACAGATATAGGCCATGGTTAAAGGGATAGTTCAGTATTTACTAAATTTGATTCTACAAGCTACTTTTGAATACCTTGTGTATTCACTGTACTAGAAACAGACAGGAGAGGAGGAATGCTGTAAATGGGACCAGTAAAATATATTTTAAACACTCAATGTCCTTTTAAATATGTGGATCATAAGACATTATATAGGGACATATTTTAACTGCACATAACAAAAAACATGCCATATGTCTATCTGCTTCTCCAAACTGGGAGTGTATTAAAAACTCATAGAGGCCTTTTAACAAAAAAGCATACTGGATTGTCAAAAAAAAAAAAAAAAAAAAACTAGATTAATGCATACAGTAGTAATAAAATTGCGTTTTTGCATATAGACAACGATTCCAACGACAAAGGGTACAACTAAAGAAAGCTACAGCCAAAAACTCTCGCTTTTTCACTGTTTGTCCTTTACGGGGCTCCGTAGCTCTTGGGCCGCAGTGTCGTTTGGGTAACAAATGTTAGCTGTTTAGGTTTTCAGCTAATAACTACAATTTAAATTAGCAGCAAGTAGCGTTGTTTTACTTTTACCTTTAAACGTAAAGGTTGTTTTGACTTAACTATGAATTGCAAAACGCTTAGGGGAGGATAGTTTCTTTTTTCTATCTAAAGTTTATGTAAATTAGCTAAGGGTTAGCCGCGAATTTAGCTTCGAGAAGCAAACACCCAGCTGTTACTTTACAGTACATGCTTCATTTAAGCGATAGAGAGGCAACATATGCATTTATGAAATATGTAAAGCTAACAATCAACCTTTGTCTGACTCGTTTGATCGGCTAAATATCGGGGCAGTCGATTTAATTCTTAACAGCTAAAGCAGGACCCTTGGGACCTTTTAAACATGGATGCTACAACTAAACATGTTGACAACTATCATCACAACCATCACACAGCAGGAGCCTGTCTTCTTCATCACCTCTTCCACACACCAGGCAGAGATACAAGTCAATCTAAGATAGACGGGAGAAAAAAAAATAATTCAACTGTATCAGGAGGATGCTCATATACAGAAAATCTACTTACAAAGTTGACCTCAAGGGTTTCTTTACGAGGTCTCATTTTAATGGCAAAGGCCTGAGCTTTAAGGTGGCGTTGCTTTTTACTGAATCCGTCATCTACAACAACAAAAAAAAACATGGACGTTTTACGCCTTACATGCCATACACAGCAGACCTAAAGTGTTTTTGTATACAATAAATGAGTCCTACCAGTTGATACAATTTCCAAGCCTATCATCTTGGGACTTGAACCAAAAAGCTTGATGCCTTTTGGATCCTTATTTTCTCTCTAAGTGAGAAACAACATGTTTCAATGTTGTTCATTAATGGAATAGAATGAATGACCAGTATAACTACAACCAACCCCTCAATGCACTTAATGTATAATTGTGTCTACCTCAGATTTTAGGCGCCTGGAGCGTCTCTCAGGCAGGAGTCTTTCTTTGGTTAGCACAGCATCACCACTGTCTTTGTCCTTGTCTTCCTCTTCATCTTGCTCCTCTTCCTCCACAGTGTCCTCTCCAACCCCTTCGTCTACCTCCTCACCCTCATCTCCCTCCTCATACAATCTCTGGATGCCCTGAAAATAAATCATAACATAACAAGTCATACACATGCACTTTAAGAGGGACAAAGTGCTGACCTTAAAAATGTAATATAACTCACAGTTAACGTTGCTCCAGACTGGAAGAGCTCATAGGGATAAAGGATCCTCTCATAATGGGAACGTAGCAAAGAGCCAGTACCTTTACCTGGCGGGAAACCCATCCGGCTTGCCACTTTGGACCATTGTTTCTCTTTACACACAGTCTCAAAGCCACCCTCAGATGATACTATCTATAAGAGCAATGAAATGGCAATATTATTACTTAATTAACATCAAGTGACGTCTTTCTACTATATGTCTTGTGGTCAAGATAAAGCATATATTCTGATTTTAATATTTTCATAAGATGACACGGACAGTTATAGAATTGTACCTTGCTTAGTTGATATAGGTCCAGGATTGTTCGCTCCACATGGGGGAATCGAATCTTAGAGCCCTGCAACTCCCAGAACTTTGCTATTTGATCCAGAAAGTTGAGCTTAACACGAGTGAGGGCCTGACCAGAACAGGAAAAAAAAAAAAAAAAAAGACTGCTAATGCAGAAACCATTTCTTTTGATGTATTTCAGTTTTTCAGGCAAAAATTATTTAATAACTGACAAATTAGACCTTGAAATCATATTTTGCTACCAAAATAGAAATTGAGTATAATTAATAGCATCATGAGGTGTACAACTCTTAGCCAGCCTGACGTCTCATATCCCACCAGCAGAGCACTGGACCGCTCCCCCTTCCTTTTTTTAACCAAACTTTTAAACAATATTCCAGAGCTGTGGGACTGTGCTACATTAGAGCACTTCAAGAACATGCTTTGGAACACAAACAAATGACACATCTTTAATATGTCTTTCTGAAATGCACACTTTAAGTATTTGTTCTGATTGTCAATGCCTTCAGGCGCGCCAATAATTCACTTAAGGTGTTTATTTTAAAAAAAAAAAAAAGAAAAAAAAAGAAAAAAAAGAAATGTGGCCAGCAGAAGTAAGTTCGGAGTCTGCATTTCTTGTTACGTTACAATTTAATTCAACTTAGAGATCAAGCTATAGCCCCAACTAGTAGCTACCACCCCAACTCACAAACTTCCTATAGGAAATACTGCACGTCATGTTCCAGTCAAAATTACTATAATGAAAATGCAACTCACCTCAAGTTCATTGAGCCTCTGTACTCTTGGAGTGAAGCGAAAATTGCGTACATCACAAGCAAAAGGAGGCTGCCAGTCCTGGTTAACAAAAAAATAAAACAGCCTGAACACACACGCCCAGAAAATATGTGTAGTTAAACTTGTTTGCTTACAATATTTGGGGGATTGTGACTATCAATATATAGGTTATTTTGTAAACTTAAGATTATGCTTATTAAAATGCAATCTTAAAATTAGTGTGCGAGTATTGGCAAATCTGACAGTAAGCCTACTGGTGTCTATAACACTGTTAGCAACCAGAAATATCTATACCAGAGGTCATTAACAGGCGGACCGCGGTCCGAATCCGGACCCAGATGCCCTCCCATCCGGACCCGAACCTCTGTCCCACTCCGCGGACCCGAACCCGTTCAGCCTGTTCACTCCCCGGGAGCGCAGCGGCGCCGCCGCGTCAACAGCATCGTATCCTGGTGCTTTAAAACTTTAACATGAACAGTGCGGGGGTTAAATCAGCTGTGTTTTCTGTTACTGTCCAATAAAATGAGAGGAGTAGGTCCAGACTGAGTGCGGAGGGACAGGACTGTTCCGTTTACAACAGCGGCGAGAGAGGAGGCAACACAGGCTGTGAGCGGCTCTGCCCTCTCGGTGTCTCTCTGTCCCACAGCTCACCCCTCCCCTCTCGGTGTCCCTCTGTCCCACAGCTCACCCCTCCCCTCTCGGTGTCTCTCTGTCGAGGCTCACCCCTCTCCTCTCGGTGTCTGTCCCTCTGTCCCACAGAGGACAGAGCTGCCTCATATTCACCAGAGAATTAAGAGGAAACCTGTGTTTTGAGGCGCAGTACGTTCCACTTTAGTTTTAATGGGTGAATCGTCTCCTGCGTAAAAGCAGACAGAAAATCTTGCGTGTGACGCTATCAACCAATCAGATCTGAGGATTTGGAAACATATGGAGCAGTGACTGTGAGACAGACAGCGGAGAAATGAGAGAGACAGATGTAGAAAGGAACAGAGGTCAGCTCTAAACTCCTGTGTCTCCTGTGTTCTGAGCCAAGGACCATTATAAAAGCATGTTGTTTGATTTTTTTTAACTGTATTTGATTAACATAAGAAAAAAAAAACTTTTTTATTTTATTATTTGATATCCCCTAGTTTTAAACTGATGCTTATGTTAGCAAAATGCTATTGCCATAATGTAGACACTGATGTGACTACAATGATTTTATTTATATATTTTTGAGGTACAAATCAACATTGTGATGCTCCGGACCTTCGCGCGAGAAAATTTTCACCAATTGGACCTCGGTGAATTTTAGTTGGTGACCCCTGATCTATACAAATGTATAGGCCTACAGAGCCGGGTTAGCAGTAATTCACTAGTGAAAAGCAAGGCTGCTGCTTTCAACACACCGAATTTGTTTTTTTAAGACAACAAGTTTACCTCCGGAGGTCGTATCTTGCATATTCCCGTTTTCTCAGCAATTGGTCTGATCTTGTTGATAAATCCCAAAGGATCCGAAAATTCCTCCCAACTCGGCTCAAAAACTGGACACTCAGGAGGGGGCACAAACTCAGAAAAAGCAGACATGATGTAACACTACCCTTTATATAATAAACTGCGCTGTTCTGATCTTAATAATCCGTAATTATTTCTAATACTTTTTGTCTTGTTCTAAGTGAACTTCCTCCGTGTCCTTTATGATTCATGTAGTTGGTGCATTGAAAGCAAATCATTCCAACAAGGCTTCACAAATGGATTCAGTCCCATATTCTTACTTAACAGTAGAGACACGGAAATCAAGATGCATATCTTTCAGATATAACGTTGCGGCTTAATTAAAAAGAATGCCAGGCCAGATCCGAGAATCCTCGGCACCACTCCCCTGCATCCACGTCTGGGACTACGCTTAGTCCTATTACGGCAATAGCTTCGGTGTCAAAATACTCAACAGCAGAAAGTCAAAGTTTACCAAAACAAAACACTTGACTCGTTAGTTGTACCATTGTGGTACAGAGCTAACATAACGTTACATACAGTTCTCCATGATGATGAATCTCAACAACAACAAAGTCACTCAGGGTTAGCTGCAAAGCAGTGTTGCCAGATTGGGCGGTTTCCCGCCCAATTGGGCTACTTTTGCTCTCTCTCGGCGGAAAAAAATAGCGTTGGACGGTGTATAATATTTGGGCTATTTTTAGACTTATGGGGCGGGATTTTGAAAATGCAAAATAAACTTATTTTAATAATATTTTTTAAATTTCCTGATCAATAATTGTATATATTTGCTGGTTATTGATTAATAAAATAAATTTGTAAAATAGAAGTAGTAGTATTAGTGTCATTAGTTGTCAATCACATGTCTAATTATGGACCTCTGATTGGTTGAAAAAAGTAAACACTCTGCAGCCCTGTGAGCGCGGACAGGCCAACAGTGTTTCCTCTCAAGCTTGGAGTTTTAGTGTTTAGCAACCTGCCGAAGTGGTGGAAATACAAGAAATCGTACAGAAAGGAGACTGACCCAGAGCTAAAAATGTGGATCGCCCCTGTCCCAGAGGAGTGCAAGCATGTGAGAGAGCTATTTGTTTTTCTGATTACACTCAATGTGGAGACTGTTTATTACTTTTTCCATTGGCAGTTGTGAAGTTTTGTGTGCTCAAAATATTATTATTATTGTTATTTCATATATATTACAGTTTTAACATTAAGATTGTAGAATGGTTGTGATTTGGGCGGGTTTTTATTGCGTTTGGCGGGTTTTACGTTATATTTGGGCTGGAAACTGTCAGTCAGATCTGGCAACCCTGCTGCAAAGTCGACTAGCCAACACTACTGCCCATGGTGATAAAGTTAGCTTAATAATACCGTATGTTTTAAAAATTGCATCTTTTGCGTCCGGTTTGTCGAGCTCCAAGTACGAGCACAAGAAGGCTAGAAGTGGCAACTGTGCATTGTTGAGTGATGCCCTCTCTCCGCACAGCAGACCCCATTCAATGAAGCGTTGACTTTACCTTTAAGCTAATTTTCTTCGCTTAGCTACTTCTCGTTTCGCAGCCCACATTGTCATTAATAAATGGCGTCATGGGCTCAACAGCAATAAACTGTATATTTTATTGTGGTCATTGAAAAGCAGTAATTATTTACGCGTCAGTTTGCCCGAAGCCAGATTTGTGTATTTAATCGTCGTCCATGTATTTTACTGCATTAGCTAAAGTGTTAGCTGCCACAGCTAGCAAGCAAAAGCTGTTTGTGATGCTTTCAGAGTACCTCGGGAAATTCAAAATACTGTACCGTAAGATGATCTGCGCTGGTGAAGTGATTGTAAAGTGTTTGTACCAGAAAATTTCAAAGAGACTTTAAAGCAGCATAACTTACAATACTGAAACCTAATGAATGTATGTAGGTTATCATCCACGCAGTAGCTTATAATATATAATGATATACAGTTTAATGTAACCCCTTTACACTTCAATTCCATTTTAGGTAACTTTATCCTTTGAGAATTCTCCTAAAAGTAAGGTAGTAGAATTTTCATGGTCCCTGCTATAACGGACACACCCTGTCCTAGATGATTGATTGTGTTGATCATGCAAAATGTTCCAGGCATTTCTGGCCAAAGTTTCTGTTCAAAAAGGTCTACTGAGGTAAGTGTCCAGGCAACTTATGTAACAGTGTGGTGAAGCTTTTATTATTCAGAAACTTATTGTCCACAATCGCTGAATCTTTGAGATCCGTTCATTTTTAAGAGCCAATAGAATAAAACCAATAGAATAAAACGTATTCTATTGGTGGGACATAATTATTGTTTTATTTATTGATGATAATAAAATGAGCATGTGTAGATTAAATTCTCTAATGGTGATGTCATACACCTCTGCATAGTGAGACTACCATTTAGGATTTATAATATGTCCAAAATGTGCAAATGTGTGACATTTACATATGTACATACAAAAAAGACAGTAAAAAAGTAAAAAACTAAAGAAAAAAGAACGGCTCCTGCACCACCTGCAGATTTTTAGAATTGGCCCGAGTGGTATAAAGCCAGTACTTCAAGTTTATGCATTAAAGCTTCTGAATAAAATGTGTCTGTCAGCTATTTACTGGATTCAAAGACCAGTTCTTACATTCTGCATAGTTTATTTTAAACTACTTACATTATGTTTAAAGTTAGTGTTTGTATCAATCATAATAAAACACTCCTGAGATAAACTCGCTCACAGATGATAGAGACAATCCAGGTCTCTTACAATTTCTAATGAGTTGATTAAATTTAACATGAATTTAAATTATTTTAAAGTAAAGACTTGACCATAGACTGACAAGGGTCACTCCCTGGGGCCCCTAAAACTTCTGGGCCCTAGTGCAGTTGCACTGATGTTACACCCCTGAGTTCACTGTGTACTGAACAGGTTAGATACTAACAAGCTATTTTTCCGCTGCTATAATCACATGATGCTGGTGTACTGTATATGTGGGGGGGGGGGGAACTCCACTGATAAAGGGCTTATAGATACATTAAAAACACTAAGTTTTATTCACAACAAAAGGTTTAAAAATAAGTCCTCTGGACTTGGTTTTTAAGATAACTTATTTTTTTTACATTTTGTTGTGATTTAACTTTGGATGAGTCTTCACAGACAGTGTGTTATATTAATAACGTACTTCACACGATCAAAAAGCTCTGGATTAATACAGTTGTTATCGCTTTAAGGTAGAAGCTATTTATTCATACAAAGCTACAGTACTTTAGTAACTCTAGTATCAGACTAGTGATATACATTAATATAACTACTAATTAGTAATGTCCCACAGAATACAGTGTGTGAATGGATCATTCTAAAAAGCATCAACAGCTGATGAATCATAAAGTTATATGGTCATATGGCTAGAATTGTTTATTTGCAACAGGAAGAAGAGGAGACTACTGATTTGAATAATAGTGTATGCATTATTGTTGTTGCTGTAGCGAGTAGTCACTTCAGCTCTAATAAGCTTGAGAATATAGAATATTCAATACCACGTTCCAACGGAGTTTGTTTACATTCACTTCAACTTCAGTATTGCGGTGGGTTTTTTTTGTCACATGACTAGCAAAGACTTAGGCATGCTTGTGTAACTGACTATCAAATCTGTTAATACAAAATAAAGTAAATAAGGGAAAATTTGTGTAAAATAGTGATACATATTTATGATTATTATGATTTATGATTATATTTACGACAGTTGCACATTGGATGGTGCTCTCCTCCCTGCGTTACTATGGGTTCTTTCCTCTTCCAAAGACAAGCATGTCTTTAGTGAATTGGTGAATCTAAATATCTCTCAGTGAATGAATGTGAGAATGAATAGTTGTGTATACGTCTCAGTCTCAACCCCGTGACTAACTGGCCATTGTCTAGGGTGTACCCCGCTTAAGGCCCATAGTTGATGGGACAGGCTCCAATCACCAACAATCCCTTACAGGTAAAAGTGGAAGAGATTAAATGAATGGATGAATTAATTCAATCTTTTCAAATTTTTTACACATATGTGGACATTATCTTTTATATAAAAAGTCATTTGCTTTATAATTTGTGCATTAAAGGGTTAATTGTGATATTTTAGTGGAATTAATAATTTCACAAGAACATGTTTTGTAAAAGAAAAAATATATATTGAGGTTTCTCATAGTCCAGACACAAACAGAAGTGACACCAACACCAGTGTGTGTTTTTACATCACAGACATAGCATCATCGTGGACATTTGGAAACTAGTATTCATCATGAAATGGATACTCTGGATGGTCCGACCACCTGTTTAGTTCAGAAAAAAGGCCCCATTATTACACAAATACCAAATTAAGTTTTAAAACTCAAAAGTAGGCTATTAGAACTTCTAAAAGAGCAAAAACTGTCTGGACGTACATGAGCAGCTCTACAAAACGTATGTTCTTATTTAGGCCCTCTATTGCTTTCATCTCAGTCTCGGAAAGAGAAAAATCAAATATCTGCAAGATTGAAGACACAGTGTTAGGATAAAACATATATATATATATATATATAAAATATAAAATCTTGGTGTGAAAGTGGACAACAAACCTGAAAGTTTTCTATTATTCGAGCAGGAGTGAAGCTTTTAGGGATAACCACTACTCCCCTTTGAACATTAAACCTCAGGGCCACCTGGGCTGTGGTCTTATTGTACTTTTTAGCAATAGATACCAGCACTTCATCCTCTAAAAGTGGAGGACATTTTAGATTCACCCTGTTAGTGAACACAAGAAAAACATGATGTTATTTACTATTTATTGAGTATTGATTATTTATTAATGTATTTATTTCTAGGTATATTGGCTCCGTGTTGTAAAACTAAATAGTTCTGTGGGGTCTGCAAAATGATATTCTCTGTTTATGTTACATAAAATGACAATAAAGTACATCTGGTGTTTATTTCACAAGTATGGCTTGGTTGGTTGCAAATTCTTGTGTATTATATCCTAAAAATGTTGTGTGATAGTCAAATTAGCCAGTGTTTTTGTCCTACCATGAAGGATCTCTAGATGTGCCCAGAGGGCTGTATCCCACTATCACAATATCATTTTGCCTGCAGTATTCCAGTAACTTCGGCTGAGTAAAATAAGGATGGCATTCAACCTATTTTAAAAAAGAAACATAATCATTGAACCAAAGAAATCCAGGATTTGTATGTTATTATTGTTTACCACTGGCCCTAACTGAAACTACAAGTATAGATGTACTCAACCAAAAATGTTTTTAAAAAAGTACAGAGTACTCAAGAAAGTATTCATTGCAACTACAAACACTACAACTGCTACTATTCCACTGCTACTACAACTATTACTAATATACTAACACAGCCACTCTTAGGCTGCTAACTCTACTACTGCTAGCCTATGACAACTATTACTACTACTCTTACTACAGCTACTACTAAAATACTTTTACTGATTTAGAGATTTAAAAAGTTTACTTAACAGTTTTCTCTCAAAATACACTCAAGTAGGCCTAAAAGTATGCTTTAAAATGTACTCAGACAGTACATATTCTTCAAAATTGAACTTATTTGGGTAGTTCAGTGATGAAGACTAATTGCTTTTGGGAATGTATGTTAGGCTCTATATTTTCAACTTTATTATTCTACTGTATCCTATGTAAAAGAAAGGCTTCTACCTGGTTTGACACTGGCTTGTGTTTGAGTCCAGGCTTGTTCAAGATTAACTCCAGTTGCCGTTTGTTAAAGTTGGATACTCCAATAGATTTCATCAATCCAGCATCTTTGCAGGCCTCCAGAGCCTGGAGACATTTCAAAGCAAAGATTAATGAGTACAGGGCAAACACTGGACTTTGAACAAGCATGTTTTACAATAACATTGGATAGGCCTACTGTCAGTAGGTTGTCCTTGAATCTGTAATGAATAGCTCTTTATAGTGAAAGTGTCAAATAACAAATGTAGTATAACTTGTAAGTAAAAGGTTTGCAAAATAATTAGTACAATATTAACTAATGGATTTTACTCACCTCCCATGTAGCACATAGGTCTGTCTCATGATAAATGTACTTTCCATTGTCATCTTTGGGGTAGTATGTATATCCAGGCTTTAAAATAAAATGCAGACTATAAGGGATATACCGTACGCATGATTGCATTCGAGTTATTAATAATTTAGCATGTAAACCTTGAAGGCTGTTGGCATCTCTACAATATAAAGATCAATATATTCTGTCTGGAGCTTCTCCAATGTTTGTTCCAAAGCAGGTCTAACCAGGTGTGGAGGATGAAATGTATTCCATAACTATATTCAGTACAAAGAAAGTTTAGAAGTTAATGCGTAATGTATGCTCTCTGTAACCATGTGAAAGTTCACCTGGCCACTAAACCAAACAGAAATATACTCAAACCTTCCCACAGTAGAAGATGTCCTCTCGCTTCACTGTCCCATCTGAAATCTTGTCCCTTATTGCTTGTCCCACCTCATGCTCATTAAAATAGATCAAAGCCCCATCGATGTGCCTGTAACCGGTTTCAATTGCCACTTTCACAGCATTATAGGAAGTTCCTTGTGGAGTCTAAAAGAAATTAATAATAAGCATAATAAACATTTAAGTAGTCAATACACTCTACATTCTGATGTATAAAAAGCAGTCTGTACCTGGCGAGGATCCCCATAAGTCCCAAGTCCAATCAGAGGAATTTTGTTTCCATCACTCAGAGGGACAGAGTGACTCACAGCTGTCAAGTTCATCTTTGTCCAGGTCCACCTGACATAAAATGTTATTGACAGTCTTAAACAGTAGAGGAGTCTGGCCTAGACTCCTCCCAAGTAACATCCTCCCACACAGATATAGGCCATGGTTAAAGGGATAGTTCAGTATTTACTAAATTTGATTCTACAAGCTACTTTTGAATACCTTGTGTATTCACTGTACTAGAAACAGACAGGAGAGGAGGAATGCTGTAAATGGGACCAGTAAAATATATTTTAAACACTCAATGTCCTTTTAAATATGTGGATCATAAGACATTATATAGGGACATATTTTAACTGCACATAACAAAAAACATGCCATATGTCTATCTGCTTCTCCAAACTGGGAGTGTATTAAAAACTCATAGAGGCCTTTTAACAAAAAAGCGTACTGGATTGTCAAAAAAAAAAAAAAAAAAAAAAAAAAACTAGATTAATGCATACAGTAGTAATAAAATTGCGTTTTTGCATATAGACAACGATTCCAACGACAAAGGGTACAACTAAAGAAAGCTACAGCCAAAAACTCTCGCTTTTTCACTGTTTGTCCTTTACGGGGCTCCGTAGCTCTTGGGCCGCAGTGTCGTTTGGGTAACAAATGTTAGCTGTTTAGGTTTTCAGCTAATAACTACGATTTAAATTAGCAGCAAGTAGCGTTGTTTTACTTTTACCTTTAAACGTAAAGGTTGTTTTGACTTAACTATGAATTGCAAAACGCTTAGGGGAGGATAGTTTCTTTTTTCTATCTAAAGTTTATGTAAATTAGCTAAGGGTTAGCCGCGAATTTAGCTTCGAGAAGCAAACACCCAGCTGTTACTTTACAGTACATGCTTCATTTAAGCGATAGAGAGGCAACATATGCATTTATGAAATATGTAAAGCTAACAATCAACCTTTGTCTGACTCGTTTGATCGGCTAAATATCGGGGCAGTCGATTTAATTCTTAACAGCTAAAGCAGGACCCTTGGGACCTTTTAAACATGGATGCTACAACTAAACATGTTGACAACTATCATCACAACCATCACACAGCAGGAGCCTGTCTTCTTCATCACCTCTTCCACACACCAGGCAGAGATACAAGTCAATCTAAGATAGACGGGAGAAAAAAAAATAATTCAACTGTATCAGGAGGATGCTCATATACAGAAAATCTACTTACAAAGTTGACCTCAAGGGTTTCTTTACGAGGTCTCATTTTAATGGCAAAGGCCTGAGCTTTAAGGTGGCGTTGCTTTTTACTGAATCCGTCATCTACAACAACAAATAAAAACATGGACGTTTTACGCCTTACATGCCATACACAGCAGACCTAAAGTGTTTTTGTATACAATAAATGAGTCCTACCAGTTGATACAATTTCCAAGCCTATCATCTTGGGACTTGAACCAAAAAGCTTGATGCCTTTTGGATCCTTATTTTCTCTCTAAGTGAGAAACAACATGTTTCAATGTTGTTCATTAATGGAATAGAATGAATGACCAGTATAACTACAACCAACCCCTCAATGCACTTAATGTATAATTGTGTCTACCTCAGATTTTAGGCGCCTGGAGCGTCTCTCAGGCAGGAGTCTTTCTTTGGTTAGCACAGCATCACCACTGTCTTTGTCCTTGTCTTCCTCTTCATCTTGCTCCTCTTCCTCCACAGTGTCCTCTCCAACCCCTTCGTCTACCTCCTCACCCTCATCTCCCTCCTCATACAATCTCTGGATGCCCTGAAAATAAATCATAACATAACAAGTCATACACATGCACTTTAAGAGGGACAAAGTGCTGACCTTAAAAATGTAATATAACTCACAGTTAACGTTGCTCCAGACTGGAAGAGCTCATAGGGATAAAGGATCCTCTCATAATGGGAACGTAGCAAAGAGCCAGTACCTTTACCTGGCGGGAAACCCATCCGGCTTGCCACTTTGGACCATTGTTTCTCTTTACACACAGTCTCAAAGCCACCCTCAGATGATACTATCTATAAGAGCAATGAAATGGCAATATTATTACTTAATTAACATCAAGTGACGTCTTTCTACTATATGTCTTGTGGTCAAGATAAAGCATATATTCTGATTTTAATATTTTCATAAGATGACACGGACAGTTATAGAATTGTACCTTGCTTAGTTGATATAGGTCCAGGATTTTTCGCTCCACATGGGGGAATCGAATCTTAGAGCCCTGCAACTCCCAGAACTTTGCTATTTGATCCAGAAAGTTGAGCTTAACACGAGTGAGGGCCTGACCAGAACAGGAAAAAAAAAAAAAAAGACTGCTAATGCAGAAACTATTTCTTTTGATGTATTTCAGTTTTTCAGGCAAAAATTATTTAATAACTGACAAATTAGACCTTGAAATCATATTTTGCTACCAAAATAGAAATTGAGTATAATTAATAGCATCATGAGGTGTACAACTCTTAGCCAGCCTGACGTCTCATATCCCACCAGCAGAGCACTGGACCGCTCCCCCTTCCTTTTTTTAACCAAACTTTTAAACAATATTCCAGAGCTGTGGGACTGTGCTACATTAGAGCACTTCAAGAACATGCTTTGGAACACAAACAAATGACACATCTTTAATATGTCTTTCTGAAATGCACACTTTAAGTATTTGTTCTGATTGTCAATGCCTTCAGGCGCGCCAATAATTCACTTAAGGTGTTTATTTAAAAAAAAAAAAAAAAAAGAAAGAAAAAAAAAAAAAGAAATGTGGCCAGCAGAAGTAAGTTCGGAGTCTGCATTTCTTGTTACGTTACAATTTAATTCAACTTAGAGATCAAGCTATAGCCCCAACTAGTAGCTACCACCCCAACTCACAGACTTCCTATAGGAAATACTGCACGTCATGTTCCAGTCAAAATTACTATAATGAAAATGCAACTCACCTCAAGTTCATTGAGCCTCTGTACTCTTGGAGTGAAGCGAAAATTGCGTACATCACAAGCAAAAGGAGGCTGCCAGTCCTGGTTAACAAAAAAATAAAACAGCCTGAACACACACGCCCAGAAAATATGTGTAGTTAAACTTGTTTGCTTACAATATTTGGGGGATTGTGACTATCAATATATAGGTTATTTTGTAAACTTAAGATTATGCTTATTAAAATGCAATCTTAAAATTAGTGTGCGAGTATTGGCAAATCTGACAGTAAGCCTACTGGTGTCTATAACACTGTTAGCAACCAGAAATATCTATACCAGAGGTCATTAACAGGCGGACCGCGGTCCGAATCCGGACCCAGATGCCCTCCCATCCGGACCCGAACCTCTGTCCCACTCCGCGGACCCGAACCCGTTCAGCCTGTTCACTCCCCGGGAGCGCAGCGGCGCCGGCGCGTCAACAGCATCGTATCCTGGTGCTTTAAAACTTTAACATGAACAGTGCGGGGGTTAAATCAGCTGTGTTTTCTGTTACTGTCCAATAAAATGAGAGGAGTAGGTCCAGACTGAGTGCGGAGGGACAGGACTGTTCCGTTTACAACAGCGGCGAGAGAGGAGGCAACACAGGCTGTGAGCGGCTCTGCCCTCTCGGTGTCTCTCTGTCCCACAGCTCACCCCTCCCCTCTCGGTGTCCCTCTGTCCCACAGCTCACCCCTCCCCTCTCGGTGTCTCTCTGTCGAGGCTCACCCCTCCCCTCTCGGTGTCTCTCTGTCGAGGCTCACCCCTCTCCTCTCGGTGTCTGTCCCTCTGTCCCACAGAGGACAGAGCTGCCTCATATTCACCAGAGAATTAAGAGGAAACCTGTGTTTTGAGGCGCAGTACGTTCCACTTTAGTTTTAATGGGTGAATCGTCTCCTGCGTAAAAGCAGACAGAAAATCTTGCGTGTGACGCTATCAACCAATCAGATCTGAGGATTTGGAAACATATGGAGCGGTGACTGTGAGACAGACAGCGGAGAAATGAGAGAGACAGATGTAGAAAGGAACAGAGGTCAGCTCTAAACTCCTGTGTCTCCTGTGTTCTGAGCCAAGGACCATTATAAAAGCATGTTGTTTGATTTTTTTTAACTGTATTTGATTAACATAAGAAAAAAAAAACTTTTTTATTTTATTATTTGATATCCCCTAGTTTTAAACTGATGCTTATGTTAGCAAAATGCTATTGCCATAATGTAGACACTGATGTGACTACAATGATTTTATTTATATATTTTTGAGGTACAAATCAACATTGTGATGCTCCGGACCTTCGCGCGAGAAAATTTTCACCAATTGGACCTCGGTGAATTTTAGTTGGTGACCCCTGATCTATACAAATGTATAGGCCTACAGAGCCGGGTTAGCAGTAATTCACTAGTGAAAAGCAAGGCTGCTGCTTTCAACACACCGAATTTGTTTTTTTAAGACAACAAGTTTACCTCCGGAGGTCGTATCTTGCATATTCCCGTTTTCTCGGCAATTGGTCTGATCTTGTTGATAAATCCCAAAGGATCCGAAAATTCCTCCCAACTCGGCTCAAAAACTGGACACTCAGGAGGGGGCACAAACTCAGAAAAAGCAGACATGATGTAACACTACCCTTTATATAATAAACTGCGCTGTTCTGATCTTAATAATCCGTAATTATTTCTAATACTTTTTGTCTTGTTCTAAGTGAACTTCCTCCGTGTCCTTTATGATTCATGTAGTTGGTGCATTGAAAGCAAATCATTCCAACAAGGCTTCACAAATGGATTCAGTCCCATTTTCTTACTTAACAGTAGAGACACGGAAATCAAGATGCATATCTTTCAGATATAACGTTGCGGCTTAATTAAAAAGAATGCCAGGCCAGATCCGAGAATCCTCGGCACCACTCCCCTGCATCCACGTCTGGGACTACGCTTAGTCCTATTACGGCAATAGCTTCGGTGTCAAAATACTCAACAGCAGAAAGTCAAAGTTTACCAAAACAAAACACTTGACTCGTTAGTTGTACCATTGTGGTACAGAGCTAACATAACGTTACATACAGTTCTCCATGATGATGAATCTCAACAACAACAAAGTCACTCAGGGTTAGCTGCAAAGCAGTGTTGCCAGATTGGGCTACTTTTGCTCTCTCTCGGCGGAAAAAAATAGCGTTGGGCGGTGTATAATATTTGGGCTATTTTTAGACTTATGGGGCGGGATTTTGAAAATGCAAAATAAACTTATTTTAATAATATTTTTTAAATTTCCTGATCAATAATTGTATATATTTGCTGGTTATTGATTAATAAAATAAATTTGTAAAATAGAAGTAGTAGTATTAGTGTCATTAGTTGTCAATCACATGTCTAATTATGGACCTCTGATTGGTTGAAAAAAGTAAACACTCTGCAGCCCTGTGAGCGCGGACAGGCCAACAGTGTTTCCTCTCAAGCTTGGAGTTTTAGTGTTTAGCAACCTGCCGAAGTGGGGGAAATACAAGAAATCGTACAGGAAGGAAACTGACCCAGAGCTAAAAATGTGGATCGCCCCTGTCCCAGAGGAGTGCAAGCATGTGAGAGAGCTATTTGTTTTTCTGATTACACTCAATGTGGAGACTGTTTATTACTTTTTCCATTGGCAGTTGTGAAGTTTTGTGTGCTCAAAATATTATTATTATTGTTATTTCATATATATTACAGTTTTAACATTAAGATTGTAGAATGGTTGTGATTTGGGCGGGTTTTTATTGCGTTTGGCGGGTTTTACGTTATATTTGGGCTGGAAACTGTCAGTCAGATCTGGCAACCCTGCTGCAAAGTCGACTAGCCAACACTACTGCCCATGGTGATAAAGTTAGCTTAATAATACCGTATGTTTTAAAAATTGCATCTTTTGCGTCCGGTTTGTCGAGCTCCAAGTACGAGCACAAGAAGGCTAGAAGTGGCAACTGTGCATTGTTGAGTGATGCCCTCTCTCCGCACAGCAGACCCCATTCAATGAAGCGTTGACTTTACCTTTAAGCTAATTTTCTTAGCTTAGCTACTTCTCGTTTCGCAGCCCACATTGTCATTAATAAATGGCGTCATGGGCTCAACAGCAATAAACTGTATATTTTATTGTGGTCATTGAAAAGCAGTAATTATTTACGCGTCAGTTTGCCCGAAGCCAGATTTGTGTATTTAATCGTCGTCCATGTATTTTACTGCATTAGCTAAAGTGTTAGCTGCCACAGCTAGCAAGCAAAAGCTGTTTGTGATGCTTTCAGAGTACCTCCGGAAATTCAAAATACTGTACCGTAAGATGATCTGCGCTGGTGAAGTGATTGTAAAGTGTTTGTACCAGAAAATTTCAAAGAGACTTTAAAGCAGCATAACTTACAATACTGAAACCTAATGAATGTATGTAGGTTATCATCCACGCAGTAGCTTATAATATATAATGATATACAGTTTAATGTAACCCCTTTACACTTCAATTCCATTTTAGGTAACTTTATCCTTTGAGAATTCTCCTAAAAGTAAGGTAGTAGAATTTTCATGGTCCCTGCTATAACGGACACACCCTGTCCTAGATGATTGATTGTGTTGATCATGCAAAATGTTCCAGGCATTTCTGGCCAAAGTTTCTGTTCAAAAAGGTCTACTGAGGTAAGTGTCCAGGCAACTTATGTAACAGTGTGGTGAAGCTTTTATTATTCAGAAACTTATTGTCCACAATCGCCGAATCTTTGAGATCCGTTCATTTTTAAGAGCCAATAGAATAAAACCAATAGAATAAAACGTATTCTATTGGTGGGACATAATTATTGTTTTATTTATTGATGATAATAAAATGAGCATGTGTAGATTAAATTCTCTAATGGTGATGTCATACACCTCTGCATAGTGAGACTACCATTTAGGATTTATAATATGTCCAAAATGTGCAAATGTGTGACATTTACATATGTACATACAAAAAAGACAGTAAAAAAGTAAAAAACTAAAGAAAAAAGAACGGCTCCTGCACCACCTGCAGATTTTTAGAATTGGCCCGAGTGGTATAAAGCCAGTACTTCAAGTATGCATTAAAGCTTCTGAATAAAATGTGTCTGTCAGCTATTTACTGGATTCAAAGACCAGTTCTTACATTCTGCATAGTTTATTTTAAACTACTTACATTATGTTTAAAGTTAGTGTTTGTATCAATCATAATAAAACACTCCTGAGATAAACTCGCTCACAGATGATAGAGACAATCCAGGTCTCTTACAATTTCTAATGAGTTGATTAAATTTAACATGAATTTAAATTATTTTAAAGTAAAGACTTGACCATAGACTGACAAGGGTCACTCCCGGGGGCCCCTAAAACTTCTGGGCCCTAGTGCAGTTGCACTGATGTTACACCCCTGAGTTCACTGTGTACTGAACAGGTTAGATACTAACAAGCTATTTTTCCGCTGCTATAATCACATGATGCTGGTGTACTGTATATGTGGGGGGGGGGGGGGGGGGGAACTCCACTGATAAAGGGCTTATAGATACATTAAAAACACTAAGTTTTATTCACAACAAAAGGTTTAAAAATAAGTCCTCTGGACTGGTTTTTAAGATAACTTATTTTTTTTACATTTTGTTGTGATTTAACTTTGGATGAGTCTTCACAGACAGTGTGTTATATTAATAACGTACTTCACACGATCAAAAAGCTCTGGATTAATACAGCTGTTATCGCTTTAAGGTAGAAGCTATTTATTCATACAAAGCTACAGTACTTTAGTAACTCTAGTATCAGACTAGTGATATACATTAATATAACTACTAATTAGTAATGTCCCACAGAATACAGTGTGTGAATGGATCATTCTAAAAAGCATCAACAGCTGATGAATCATAAAGTTATATGGTCATATGGCTAGAATTGTTTATTTGCAACAGGAAGAAGAGGAGACTACTGATTTGAATAATAGTGTATGCATTATTGTTGTTGCTGTAGCGAGTAGTCACTTCAGCTCTAATAAGCTTGAGAATATAGAATATTCAATACCACTTTCCAACGGAGTTTGTTTACATTCACTTCAACTTCAGTATTGCGGTGGGGTTTTTTTTGTCACATGACTAGCAAAGACTGATATCTTAGGCATGCTTGTGTAACTGACTATCAAATCTGTTAATACAAAATAAAGTAAATAAGGGAAAATTTGTGTAAAATAGTGATACATATTTATAATTATTATGATTTATGATTATATTTACGACAGTTGCACATTGGATGGTGCTCTCCTCCCTGCGTTACTATGGGTTCTTTCCTCTTCCAAAGACAAGCATGTCTTTAGTGAATTGGTGAATCTAAATATCTCACAGTGAATGAATGTGAGAATGAATAGTTGTGTATACGTCTCAGTCTCAACCCCGTGACTAACTGGCCATTGTCTAGGGTGTACCCCGCTTAAGGCCCATAGTTGATGGGACAGGCTCCAATCACCCACAATCCCTTACAGGTAAAAGTGGAAGAGATTAAATGAATGGATGAATTAATTCAATCTTTTCAAATTTTTTACACATATGTGGACATTATCTTTTATATAAAAAGTCATTTGCTTTATAATTTGTGCATTAAAGGGTTAATTGTGATATTTTAGTGGAATTAATAATTTCACAAGAACATGTTTTGTAAAAGAAAAAATATATATTGAGGTTTCTCATAGTCCAGACACAAACAGAAGTGACACCAACACCAGTGTGTGTTTTTACATCACAGACATAGCATCATCGTGGACATTTGGAAACTAGTATTCATCATGAAATGGATACTCTGGATGGTCCGACCACCTGTTTAGTTCAGAAAAAAGGCCCCATTATTACACAAATACCAAATTAAGTTTTAAAACTCAAAAGTAGGCTATTAGAACTTCTAAAAGAGCAAAAACTGTCTGGACGTACATGAGCAGCTCTACAAAACGTATGTTCTTATTTAGGCCCTCTATTGCTTTCATCTCAGTCTCGGAAAGAGAAAAATCAAATATCTGCAAGATTGAAGACACAGTGTTAGGATAAAACAAATATATATATATATATATATATATATATATATATATATATATATATATATATATATATATATATATATAAAATATAAAATCTTGGTGTGAAAGTGGACAACAAACCTGAAAGTTTTCTATTATTCGAGCAGGAGTGAAGCTTTTAGGGATAACCACTACTCCCCTTTGAACATTAAACCTCAGGGCCACCTGGGCTGTGGTCTTATTGTACTTTTTAGCAATAGATACCAGCACTTCATCCTCTAAAAGTGGAGGACATTTTAGATTCACCCTGTTAGTGAACACAAGAAAAACATGATGTTATTTACTATTTATTGAGTATTGATTATTTATTAATGTATTTATTTCTAGGTATATTGGCTCCGTGTTGTAAAACTAAATAGTTCTGTGGGGTCTGCAAAATGATATTCTCTGTTTATGTTACATAAAATGACAATAAAGTACATCTGGTGTTTATTTCACAAGTATGGCTTGGTTGGTTGCAAATTCTTGTGTATTATATCCTAAAAATGTTGTGTGATAGTCAAATTAGCCAGTGTTTTTGTCCTACCATGAAGGATCTCTAGATGTGCCCAGAGGGCTGTATCCCACTATCACAATATCATTTTGCCTGCAGTATTCCAGTAACTTCGGCTGAGTAAAATAAGGATGGCATTCAACCTATTTTAAAAAAGAAACATAATCATTGAACCAAAGAAATCCAGGATTTGTATGTTATTATTGTTTACCACTGGCCCTAACTGAAACTACAAGTATAGATGTACTCAACCAAAAATGTTTTTAAAAAAGTACAGAGTACTCAAGAAAGTATTCATTGCAACTACAAACACTACAACTGCTACTATTCCACTGCTACTACAACTATTACTAATATACTAACACAGCCACTCTTAGGCTGCTAACTCTACTACTGCTAGCCTATGACAACTATTACTACTACTCTTACTACAGCTACTACTAAAATACTTTTACTGATTTAGAGATTTAAAAAGTTTACTTAACAGTTTTCTCTCAAAATACACTCAAGTAGGCCTAAAAGTATGCTTTAAAATGTACTCAGACAGTACATATTCTTCAAAATTGAACTTATTTGGGTAGTTCAGTGATGAAGACTAATTGCTTTTGGGAATGTATGTTAGGCTCTATATTTTCAACTTTATTATTCTACTGTATCCTATGTAAAAGAAAGGCTTCTACCTGGTTTGACACTGGCTTGTGTTTGAGTCCAGGCTTGTTCAAGATTAACTCCAGTTGCCGTTTGTTAAAGTTGGATACTCCAATAGATTTCATCAATCCAGCATCTTTGCAGGCCTCCAGAGCCTGGAGACATTTCAAAGCAAAGATTAATGAGTACAGGGCAAACACTGGACTTTGAACAAGCATGTTTTACAATAACATTGGATAGGCCTACTGTCAGTAGGTTGTCCTTGAATCTGTAATGAATAGCTCTTTATAGTGAAAGTGTCAAATAACAAATGTAGTATAACTTGTAAGTAAAAGGTTTGCAAAATAATTAGTACAATATTAACTAATGGATTTTACTCACCTCCCATGTAGCACATAGGTCTGTCTCATGATAAATGTACTTTCCATTGTCATCTTTGGGGTAGTATGTATATCCAGGCTTTAAAATAAAATGCAGACTATAAGGGATATACCGTACGCATGATTGCATTCGAGTTATTAATAATTTAGCATGTAAACCTTGAAGGCTGTTGGCATCTCTACAATATAAAGATCAATATATTCTGTCTGGAGCTTCTCCAATGTTTGTTCCAAAGCAGGTCTAACCAGGTGTGGAGGATGAAATGTATTCCATAACTATATTCAGTACAAAGAAAGTTTAGAAGTTAATGCGTAATGTATGCTCTCTGTAACCATGTGAAAGTTCACCTGGCCACTAAACCAAACAGAAATATACTCAAACCTTCCCACAGTAGAAGATGTCCTCTCGCTTCACTGTCCCATCTGAAATCTTGTCCCTTATTGCTTGTCCCACCTCATGCTCATTAAAATAGATCAAAGCCCCATCGATGTGCCTGTAACCGGTTTCAATTGCCACTTTCACAGCATTATAGGAAGTTCCTTGTGGAGTCTAAAAGAAATTAATAATAAGCATAATAAACATTTAAGTAGTCAATACACTCTACATTCTGATGTATAAAAAGCAGTCTGTACCTGGCGAGGATCCCCATAAGTCCCAAGTCCAATCAGAGGAATTTTGTTTCCATCACTCAGAGGGACAGAGTGACTCACAGCTGTCAAGTTCATCTTTGTCCAGGTCCACCTGACATAAAATGTTATTGACAGTCTTAAACAGTAGAGGAGTCTGGCCTAGACTCCTCCCAAGTAACATCCTCCCACACAGATATAGGCCATGGTTAAAGGGATAGTTCAGTATTTACTAAATTTGATTCTACAAGCTACTTTTGAATACCTTGTGTATTCACTGTACTAGAAACAGACAGGAGAGGAGGAATGCTGTAAATGGGACCAGTAAAATATATTTTAAACACTCAATGTCCTTTTAAATATGTGGATCATAAGACATTATATAGGGACATATTTTAACTGCACATAACAAAAAACATGCCATATGTCTATCTGCTTCTCCAAACTGGGAGTGTATTAAAAACTCATAGAGGCCTTTTAACAAAAAAGCATACTGGATTGTCAAAAAAAAAAAAAAAAAAAAACTAGATTAATGCATACAGTAGTAATAAAATTGCGTTTTTGCATATAGACAACGATTCCAACGACAAAGGGTACAACTAAAGAAAGCTACAGCCAAAAACTCTCGCTTTTTCGCTGTTTGTCCTTTACGGGGCTCCGTAGCTCTTGGGCCGCAGTGTCGTTTGGGTAACAAATGTTAGCTGTTTAGGTTTTCAGCTAATAACTACGATTTATATTAGCAGCAAGTAGCGTTGTTTTACTTTTACCTTTAAACGTAAAGGTTGTTTTGACTTAACTATGAATTGCAAAACGCTTAGGGGAGGATAGTTTCTTTTTTCTATCTAAAGTTTATGTAAATTAGCTAAGGGTTAGCCGCGAATTTAGCTTCGAGAAGCAAACACCCAGCTGTTACTTTACAGTACATGCTTCATTTAAGCGATAGAGAGGCAACATATGCATTTATGAAATATGTAAAGCTAACAATCAACCTTTGTCTGACTCGTTTGATCGGCTAAATATCGGGGCAGTCGATTTAATTCTTAACAGCTGAAGCAGGACCCTTGGGACCTTTTAAACATGGATGCTACAACTAAACATGTTGACAACGACGATATTGTCATTATTGTGGAAAACGAAGCGGAGAGTTTGCCAGCGGAGGAGGAGAGGTTGAAACAGCAAGGCACGTTTGGCCTGATGGACACTTGTCCCATCTGCAAGTTGAGTTTTCACAACAGAGAGCCTAAACTCCTGCCATGTCTCCACTCCTTCTGCAAGAGATGTCTGCCTGTCCCGTACAGGAGCGCAGAGCCGAGGCGGGACTCACAGGCGCACCACGACAACAATAAACCATGTGAGCATGATTACTGTAGAAATATCTAAAGTCAGCGGGTTGTTACAAATTTAGTTGAAACAAAATCATTCCTCCAAAGACTTCAAGAAGTCACTGCATGGACCAAGAACACTTCCAGAAGCCACTATGCAGATCATAATGGCCTGTTCTGGACGATATAGTTTCATGTGATTTGCAGACCATGTCATTCTTTTTAATCTACATTTTACATAATGATTTAGTTTATAATGTGGAAGTGCTAAGCAAAAGGATTTATCCAGAAGCTTTATCCAGGCAGCAATCATTCTCCATTGTTAAACTCTTATATATTTAAACTGTAAATAAACTTTTTTTGTATCATCCTGTTCTAGTAGGTGCCATTCGATGTCCTGTGTGCAAGCAGGAATGCTGGGAAATGGATGTGTTGGATAACTTCTTTGTTAAAGACTCTGCCGAAGCCCCAAGCAGCACCATGGAGAAAACCAGCCAGGTTGGTTGATTGTTTGTCTCCCTCAATCCTAAAATATTAATTCAATAATAGAGTGCAATGAGACACTAAAAGTCTTTGTCTGGATAGGTGTGTATGAGCTGTGAGGACAACACAGAGGCGACTGGTTACTGCATTGAGTGTGTGGAGTTTCTGTGTGTTACATGCATTGAGGCTCATCAGAGAGTAAAGTTTACAAGAGACCACACAATACGCCAGAAGCAAGAAATGTCTCCAGGTAGTGTGTATTTTATGTAAACAAAATGTACTATGTAAAAATCCTGAGGAGAGGGCAGGATACTTCAAGTTGCACTTTGACTGTGATCTTTTCTGGTGTGTTTTCCATTTTTCAGAATCATTGGACATCTCCACACAACGACCTGTGTTTTGTGACATTCATAAACAGGAACCTCTCAAATTGTTTTGTGAAACATGTGATCGTCTCACATGTCGGGACTGTCAGCTGCTTAAGCACAAGGATCACAAGTACTATCATAATCTTTTTTACAATAAATACATTTGTATTAATTTATAACAAATATGAACTCAGTAGTTGAAAATTGTAGGTGGAAAGTAAATTAAAGACTTTTACTCAAGTATTTTTTACAACAAAATGTTTTCTTTCTGAGTACATTTTCATTGGAGTAAAAAAATATTCTTACACTCAAGTAATAACTAAGTAATGTTTAAAGCCTCAAATTTTACAACAGTTACAAAGTTACTATGCTACTATACTACTACTACTACTGCAGTAATAGTAGTAACTTTATTGAGTACTTTTATTTCTACTTCAGTAGACCTTTGTTTAAATACAGATTCTCCACCTCAAAATATACACTTTTGTTTTTAAACATCAAGTTTTTAAAAATTATTATTACTTGTATTTACTCTTGCCTACAGTTATCAATTTTTGGAGGATGCATACAGAAATCACAAGCAATATCTGGAGCATATGACGCAACAGTTACAAGAGAAAAGAAAAGCCATTGAGGAAGTATCCAACTATATCACCAATGGGTAGGTCATTATAATACTACACATACAAATGTACTGCATTTGATGTACGCTATACAATCAGTATATTGTTGTAGTCAAGACCATAGTTATTGAAACAAAGACCTACCACAGTGTGCAGTGACTAATACTGTTAGGGACAGAGACCAAGTCAAGACTGAGACTAATGGACATTGAGACTTAGTCAAGACCAAAACCAGTGAACTAAAACAAAATAAAACCTAATAAAGAAACCAAAATCAAGATTTTTTTTTTCTAAATAAGTCACATCAATAGTCACCTCTATCAAAACGATGACACTAAATTAATAAAAAACAACATTAATCAAAATCACAATATGTAGAAAAGAGGACTGGGTCCGAGACAGAGGCAAGACCTATTAAAAAGCCCAAGACCTTAAAAATGTTTTTCGTAGGACTAGTCTTGAGGCTAAAATGGACTTGAGGATTACAGCGCTAATTCAGTATTGTATATTATTTGCTTTTCCTGGTTTAATAGACTTCAGCAAGTTGAAGAAAATCGAAAAGTCGTCACCAATGAAATAAAGAAATCTATCTGTAACCTCATAATGGAGATTAACAGGAAGGGGAAGATACTGATTAATCAGCTTGAAGTAAGTCAAGGCTTTATCGGAAATTGTTCATCAGGATCAGTATTGGGCCTTTGACATTTGATGGACTTCTGTATCCTCAGGCAATAACTAAGGACCATGAGTTAGGTCTGAAAAAGCAACAAGATGATGTGAACTCTTTAAGCAGACACCTAGACCATGTGATCAGCTTTACAAAATGGGCCACAGCCAGCCATAGTGGAACAGCTCTTCTCTACTGCAAAAGATTGGTGAGACTTGCCTTGACGCTGTGTAATCAATATTGTACTAGTCCCTGTAGTTAATGGCACACTTTACTCTTGTATAATGTAAAAAATAAATTATTTTTAAAGCAGTTTTGCTTTGCACATTTAAATAATCTTTCTTTGTTTTCCAGATTTTATATCAGATCCATTACTTGATGCGGTCCAGTTGCAATCCATCGCTAGTCCCACAAAGTTCGGTTCGTTTCCAGTGCCGCTCTGGTTTCTGGGCCACAAATGTAGACCTTGGTAAGAAGACCATCAAATTTACAATTTCTAGTGCTAATACTTGTACTCGATACTTGCATTCCAAAAACCTTAACTAACAAAACAAAGGTGACACCATTCTAATGACTTACTTTAAGCTCTCTTTATCTTGCTTGTCAGCCTACTCGTCAATCTACTTTTCTTTGGTGCCTACATTTTCTGACACAATAATCTCATCTAGCCTAGATTTTATTATCATGTTTATTCAGCTTATCATCTTCTTCCTTTCAATGATCTTTCTCTGTGTTTCTATGTACATGCAAATTACAAGCTAAATCATAAACCCTATTTCAAAAAAAGTAAACTGTAAAAAAGAACAGATTGCAATTATCAGGGGTTCTGTAAGAGAGATATGAAAATTGCTGTCTACTTTGCACATGTTTTTTTTAAATATGCTTTAATAGTTAGTGCTGTTATTTAATAAAATAAGGTAATTGACAGTTTACCTAATTAGTTGTAAAACAACACACACTTACCTATTTTTAATTTATAAAAGATTGCATTATGTGATTTTCTATCATTGTAATCAGTTTTTATTAACGTTTACACAATGTCCAAACAAATGTTTATGGAATGATTATTTATATATATATTTATATATATATATATATATATATATATATATATACATATATACACACACACACACACACACACACACACACACACACACACACACACACACACACACACACACACACACACACACAGTGGGGCAAAAAAGTATTTAGTCAGCCACCAATTGTGCAAGTTCTCCCACTTAAAAAGATGAGAGAGGCCTGTAATTTTCATCATAGGTATACCTCAACTATGAGAGACAAAATGAGAAAAAAAAATCCAGAAAATCACATTGTCTGATTTTTGAAGAATTTATTTGCAATTTATGGTGGAAAATAAGTATTTGGTCAATAACAAAAGTTTATTTCAACACTTTGTTATATACCCTTTGTTGGCAATGACAGAGGTCAAACATTTTCTGTAAGTCTTCACAAGGTTTTCACAAACTGTTGCTGGTATTTTGGCCCATTCCTCCATGCAGATCTCCTCTAGAGCAGTGATGTAACAAATTAGACCAGTTTGTTTTGCTGTATGTACATACGCACACTTTGTCTCTACTTCTAACTCCTTCTATTTCAGTCCATTTACTTCCTTTGTACAGTTTTGTTGATACTTTGTTGTTCTTTATCTCGCTCTTTGCGTGTTCTCACACAGCTGTCATTCATCTCACTATCTGTTAATGTAACACTTAACAACAACAATTAGTTGTTAAGTGTTACATTCAGTGTTTGTTAACACTGAAAAACCCTTACGACCAGCTTGAAGACATTTTATTTCAGAAAACATGAAAAATACAGTGGGGCAAAAAAGTATTTAGTCAGCCACCAATTGTGCAAGTTCTCCCACTCAAAAAGATGAGAGAGGCCTGTAATTTTCATCATAGGTATACCTCAACTATGAGAGACAAATGAGGGAAAAAAAATCCAGAAAATCACTGTCTGATTTTTAAAGAATTTATTTGCAAATTATGGTGGAAAATAAGTATTTGGTCACCTACAAACAAGCAAGATTTGTGTCTCTCACAGAGCTGTAACTTCTTCTGTAAGAGGCTCCTCTGTCCTCCACTCGTTACCTGTATTAATGGCACCTGTTTGAACTGGTTATCTATATAAAAGACACCTGTCCACAACCTCAAACAGTCCCACTCCAAACTCCACTATGGCCAAGACCAAAGAGCTGTCAAAGGACACCAGAAACAAAATTGTAGACCTGCACCAGGCTGGGAAGACTGAATCTGCAATAGGTAAGCAGCTTGGTGTGAAGAAATCAACTGTGGGAGCAATTATTAGGAATGTAAGACCACTGATAATCTCCCTCGATCTGGGGCTCCCCGCAAGATCTCACCCCGTGGGGTCAAAATGATCACAAGAACGGTGAGCAAAAATCCCAGAACCACACGGGGGGACCTAGTGAATGACCTGCAGAGAACTGGGACCAAAGTAACAAAGGCTACCATCAGTAACACACTACGCCGCCAGGTACTCAAATCCTGCAGTGACAGACGTGTCCCCCTGCTAAAGCCAGTACATGTGCAGGCCCGTCTGAAGTTTGCTACAGAGCATTTGGATGATCCAGAAGAGGATTGGGAGAATGTCATATGGTCAGATGAAACCAAAATAGAACTTTTTGGTAAAAACTCTACTCGTCGTGTTTGGAGGAGAAAGAATGCTGAGTTGCATCCAAAGAACACCATACCTACTGTAAAGCATGGGGGTGGGAACATCATGCTTTGGGGCTGTTTTTCAGCAAAGGGACCAGGACGACTGATCCGTGTAAAGGAAAGAATGAATGGGTGCATGTATCGTCAGATTTTGAGTGAAAACCTCCTTCCATCAGCAAGGGCATTGAAGATGAAACGTGGCTGGGTCTTTCAGCATGACAATGATCCCAAACACACTGCCCGGGTAACGAAGGAGTGGCTTCGTAAGAAGCATTTCAAGGTCCTGGAGTGGCCTAGCCAGTCTCCAGATCTCAACCCCATAGAAAATCTTTGGAGGGAGTTGAAAGTCCGTGTTGCCCAGCGACAGCTCCAAAACATCACTGCTCTAGAGGAGATCTGCATGGAGGAATGGGCCAAAATACCAGCAACAGTTTGTGAAAACTTTGTGAAGACTTACAGAAAACGTTTGACCTCTGTCATTGCCAACAAAGGGCATATAACAAAGTATTGAGATGAACTTTTGTTATTGACCAAATACTTATTTTCCACCATAATTTGCAAATAAATTCTTTAAAAATCAGACAATGTGATTTTCTGGATTTTTTTTTCTCATTTTGTCTCTCATAGTTGAGGTATACCTATGATGAAAATTACAGGCCTCTCTCATCTTTTTAAGTGGGAGAACTTGCACAATTGGTGGCTGACTAAATACTTTTTTGCCCCACTGTATTTAACTTTATTGTACATCTAATTGTAAATGTAATAGTACAGGCACACAAAGATATTGTGAGTTGTTTAATTTAATGTATTATGCAGTTTGAAGAAGCAGATGGGAAGTATAGCTACTGATGTGGCCAGTGAAATCACACTTGTAACAGCTTGCAAAGCTTCCTCTTGATCAAAACCATTTGTAGAAGTGTGTACTACTTGAAAAGCATTTTATGTGAACTGACGCTCTCTAAATTCTTCGTTCTATGTATTAAAGACAGCACACATCTATTAATTAGATCATATGTACAATGAAAACTTTTAGGCAAAGTTTTTAAAAACAATTTTTCATTTACCCTAATTACTTCAGTTGCATGTTTATGCCATTGCTCCCCTCCTGCTACTCCTAACCAGAAGAACACATGCATGTCTTTACTTTAGATAATACATTTATTACACACAAGTGCTTCAGATAACCCAGTTCACAAAACAGTTAATTGTTTTCCAGGTACCTTGGTGGTGGAAAGGGCTCCAGGTCGGCCTCCTATTGCAAACCCAGCTGTAGGCCCCAGAATAGAGGCGCCCCCTGGTGGACTTTCAATGTCAGCTCAGCAACGACAAAATACCTTGGCTCAACTCCAGATGCAGGTACAAGTCCACATTTGGTTCACTGGCCTTTTCTTGGGACAAACCAAACATTAGGTTTTTACACACATTTTACACATACAATGTTTCCTATTCCCATGCCTAAGGTGGACAAACTCTCCCAACAGCCCCATAGGCAGCCTGCTCCAAACCACTGGCCCTGGTATCAAAATGTGCGCCTTCCGGGACCCCTTGGTCCTCCACCACCTGCCAGACCCATGCATGGAGGTTCTTCACCGTCCCAGGTCCCACCTGCTGGTTTAGTACAGGCAGGACGAAGATTTGGGAGCTCCCAACACAACACGAGAAGTCCCACCTCAACCATGTTTCAAAACAGCAGTTTTCCACCTGCTCAGGTAAGTGAATAATAAATACTGACTAATATTTATGAATTATTTATCTTCTTAACTTAAAGCTGAGCTACCTGATTTTACTAATGTCGTCCCGGTTGCTGTTACAGTAAAATTTCTCACCTAAAGTGTTTCCAAATTAACAATAACAACAGTATAGCTACTTTTCTATTTTTATTTTATTCAGACTTTATTAATTTGCCACCTCAACTGAAATTTGGAGGTTAAACCTAAAACTTCTAGGCCTGAGTTTAGTTTTAGATTCATGCAACATAGCAGTTATCTCTGCCTTGTTGAACATCATGTATAGCATCATATATTTTGTCTTTGTTTTACTTTTCTTCACTTTTGTCCAGTATATGTTTTTCTTTTTAGTACTGTTTCTGTGTCTAACAAGACGTTCTGATATCTAGCGCTAAAATAGAGACTTTTTGGACTGGCAGCCATTATTGAACAGCATATCCTGGTGTACGAGCAGTTTAAGATCCTTAATAATACAGCCTAGTTGGCATTAAAAAGTTTCATATTTTCAGAGATTTTTTTCTATTAAAATATTATATTAGATGATTACATGGGTTTCCTCCAAGGGAAGGAAAAAAAAATAGTTCCTTAGTATTAGTATTGTCTTTTGATTTCTGCCTGTGCTACATTGATACATCTGAAATAAAACAAAAGAGATGTCATACCCTGTACATTTAATCAACTTTTTTGTACATAAATATTAATAGTTGGTAATGCTTGTGTGACATATTTTAGGCCAACTGGATGTTGCCAGGTTTTGCTCTGCCTGGGGCTCCTGCTGTACTGCCATTAACAATGTATATTTGTTATGGCCATTTATTATAGACATTTTTAGATGTTTGCTGGCATTGATTTGGTTATTTTTTACCAAGTTAATGCAAAAAAAAGCAAAAAACTGTGGCCTCATTTATAAAGCTTGCGTAAGCCCAAAATGAAACCTAAGAATTTCTTTCAAATAGCCTATAATCATTTAATCACAAACAGTACATTGTGAAATACAGAGAATGTTTTTAGTTTGTATGTGTGCCTATGTCTTGTGCCTATGTCTCCCACTCACTCCTGTGTTTTTTTTGGGGCAAAAACTGCTCATTAGCAGCTCATAAGTGACATGAGGTGGGTTTGCGTGTGTACCTTTCTACTTTAGGTGGGGTTTATATTCGGTATATTGCGGGCAAGTGTGCGTTTTAATAAGTCTAAAAATGTCCTGGAATACACCACTTTTGGGGCAAATGTAGACTTCTAATAAGGATCCTACCCATAGAAGTTTGTCACTTACTAGGACACATGAACGTCTTGTAAAACCCCATGAAAAGTGTTGATAAGTTCCTTCATATGTACTGTAGTCTTTGATAGCTCTAATGCAAAGTTCTTGCCATTCTAACTACAGTCTTTTTTCAGGGTATGCCAAGATATCCACAGCCACTCCCAGCTGCTGCAGTGACCCAGGCATCACTACAGCAGGTGAGTAAAGGATAACTTTAAGGTACACTTAACTAGTTTAGAGTGTATTTTACTATTTTAATATATTTGTGTTTTTTCTCTTTAAGCGAGGACTAGCTGAATCCAACTTCTTGAAAAGGAGTGAACCAGGTGCATCTCTACCCTCTGTTTCCATATCAGTCCCCAAACCTAGTCTCTCTACAGCTCAAGCTTTGGCACCTACAGATAAAGCATCCAATCACATAACAGGTATTTCTTTAATTACACTAACACTCAGAAGAAAGAATATTTATCTGTTTCCTCTGAAACCTTATATATTATTGTACTTTTTCCTCTAGTTCAAGGAAGGCAGAATTCCCCCATGACTAAACCATCATCTACAAACAGAAGCACAGGGTATGTCATTTGCTCATTTGATGTGTGAAGTCTGTGTGGTTGTCCCAAGGGCTGGGTCATGTGTAGAGGTTGCTTTTTCTCCCATAATGCCTGTTTTAACTGTGAACACAATAATTTAATAGGCAATATTCTTAAAATGAACTGGACACCACTCAACTAAATGCATAAAATAAGGTTAATAAGCTTAATGAAAACAACCCAGTATCTCTTAAAATATGGATAACTATCATAACATAATTATCATACATTTTGGAAAGACAGAGTCAAAATGTTTTCTATTGGATGCATTAGATATATTGCTGAATGTAGTGCTGCTTTAGATCCACTGCTTTTAAAACAGCCTTTTTGTGATGTATTACTGTCCTAAAAATTGAAAATGAGCTATTATTTTTTAAGAAGTGGCAATATATATTTTTTGTGATTGGCAAACCATTGCTTTTTGTTTCTTTACATTTTACACAATGTCCTAACTTGGGGATTTGGGGTTGTAAGATAATAGTTCATGTCTTAACCATTTCGTCTCTGGCATTTTGCTCCAAAGAACAATCTGGGCACCTGAGCCTTCTCCTGCTGCGAAACGTCGAAGAAGGTTATCGCCCGGTCCAGTTATTGTCATCAAGGATGAACCAGAGGATGAGGATGAAGTTCGATTTGTAAGATAGTTACCTTTGATTGTATATATTATCTAGTTATTTTGTGTATCCACTCTGGGAAAAAAGAGAGACCACGGTACTTTATTATTTTTATTTATGATATGTTAGAATTGTCAAAAAATTATTATCTTCACTGGCCTCAGCCTATGCATGTGTGCCAGCTAGACAATTCAACACTGCAGTTTAGCTGACCATCTTTGTTCTCCTATTCAATATTAACAACAACAGTGTTAACAATTGATGAATTTACTTACTATTTACATATTCATACACGTTCAGAAACAATATTCTGGTATGGTGCCACCTACAGCTGCTATACCAAAGGCCCCAAACCACTGACATGTCGCTCTCAGCGTAGCGCTGGCACTTGTATACACTGGTACCTGTAGAAGAGGGTGCTGTGGAACCGTTATAGCAGTGGTATGCTTGATTGGCTGCTTTTTGGTTTCGGCCTTGCTGCCTCAGCGAGCAGACTGCCTTTGTGGCATTTCTCTAAAAAGTGTGTACATGGTACGCCAGGTTGAGAGTTTGCATGGCTCTACGCAAGGTTTCATGTCTAGTTTGATTTTGATTAGTACCAACTTTGGCGCAGAGTGTGGCGTACACCAGTCTCAGCCCTCATTTTTGCCAAACGCAAGCTTTATTAATGAGGCCCCTGATCATTTTGTGGGCAGAGCTGTATTTGTCATTAACTTATTTTCTGTCCTCTGTAGGTGCAGTCCAGTGTTGGGTCCAGCCTGCCTGACAGCAGCACTGGGGCTAAGTCCAATCCACAGCAGAAGACCTGTCCTTCAGTAAAAATAACACTCCCGGTCTCCAGTAAACAAAAGGAGAAGCCCACAGTGCAGCCACAGGCAGAAAAGAGACCTGAGCCTGAGGACGATCCCAATGAAGACTGGTGCGCTGTGTGTCAAAACGGAGGGGAGCTGCTCTGTTGTGATAAGTGTCCCAAAGTATTTCACCTGTCCTGCCACATCCCCACACTCAACGAGTCTCCCAGGTAAAGAGGAGCTAGCATCACCTTTGTTAATCTGTAATTTCAACAAGTTCAATACCACACGTTCAGATCTTTGGGAATGAATAATACCTTTTTTTTTCTTTATCAAAACATGGCCCTTACACCAGTGGTTTTCAAATGGTGGGATTTATTTAAATTTCTTCGGAACCAATGTTAAATTAAACAAGTTCTATATATTTAACTGTAAATATTATCTCCATGGTGTCAATATTGTAGTTGCTTGTATGACAAATTCTGTATTGTATCCCCATTTGTGATCATGAAGGTTTAAATGTGGTTTTACAAAGTTCCTCAGCAACCACCAGAGGGCACCAATGCCCTTTAGGACAAACAAAAAGAGAATTCAATTACACTACATAGATACATTTTCGACATTCATTAAATTAAGCTTCTGTTTTATTTGTATATTTTAGATATTTGATATATTATTGAGTGTCTTATTGACTTTGAGCTAACCTATATTGTTGTCTGGTCTGCTCTATAGTGGCGAGTGGTACTGCTCATTTTGCCGAAACCTAGATGCACCTGAAATGCAGTATGTTTGTGACAGAAAGGACGACCCTGGGACTGAGAAATTTCCAGCAGTTGATAGAAGGGTAGGTACATTCAGCTATTACAATACTTTTCTTGTCACCAGGTCATTTTTTTAAATATATGGAATTTTGAAAATATGGATTTAAAAATTTTTTTTTTCCAGAAATGTGAACAGCTACTACTGCGTATGTTCTGCAATGACATCAGCACTGACTTTCAGCAGCCCGCTTCTCCATTGGTAACTTGCTATGCTAAATATGTATAGATTACATTTTAGGTACTGTTTTGTATGTTAAAAATGTAATATTATTTTATGTTTGTTTTAGGAAAGTAGAAGGTACAAGGAGCTAATCAAGACGCCAATGGACTTGTCTATTGTAAAGAAGCGGCTCGAGGCTAAGACTAATGACAGCGAGTGCTACACCAGTCCCGAGTGTTTTGTCTCAGACATTAGGCTCATATTTTCCAACTGTGCAAAATACTACAAGGTCAGTTTATTTCATTTAAAAATAGTTCATCGAAAACTGTGATTCCCAAACTTTGGGTTGCTGCCATCTGTTCCAAAGTAATCCTTGTAGTTGTCTTAGCAGTTAGCAGTTGCTTTGGAAATATAATAATGTGGTTAGGATTTTCAACCAGAAAAGTTGTCTTTCAAAAGTCGTGGAACTTAAAAAAATAAACTGCTTCAAGATCCATGCAATTTAAAAACTATACAACCAATCAAACCTGCATAAAGCCCATTTTACATAAATGGTTATTGTTGGACGGTCAGGATTTATTAGATATCTGTTGAATAAAATTTCTAGACCCACTTCATTTTGCTAAAAACCAAAATGGTTCTGATTGGCTAGGCTAATAAGAACTTGGTTAATATGTCAAATAACAAAATAAGACTGAAGAAAATTTTTTTTTAAGTTAGACCGCAGTCAAATTTTAAGCTGTAAAATTATGGCTTGGCGTCAGTTGCGCAAAATCACTTTAACTCAAATATTTGTATTACTTTGGTGGCAAGGCGGGTAACCCTCATAGCTAGAAGGTCGTACTTAAGTAATGCAGTATTTTGTTTTAAGTAATACTTTTATTTTGGTACAGGAAATTTGTACTTCCTCCTTCTCTGATTGTAAAAGAAAAATGGCTGAGGGATTACTGATTTAAAACATGTACGTATATGCAATAATTTTCTTCCTGTCATGGTTTACCTTTGCTTACAGGCCACTTCAGAGGTGGGAAGTGCAGGCTTGTATCTGGAGGACTACTTTGAGGAGCAGCTGAAGCTTGTGTACCCAGACAGAGTGTTTCCTGGAGGAAGAGAAGAAGGCATGATCCCACCTTTAGAGGATGAGATAGACGAGGAAGAGGCAGACATAATGGAGAAAAGCATGGCAGCTGACCATAAAGTGGAAAATCCCACAGAAAAAGAGGTTTCTGGTGTTCAAGAGGACTTAGCTGCTGGGAAAGAAGATAAACCAACTATGGAGAATGAAGCAGTCGATGAGTTGAATCCCTCAAATGAAAATGTGTTGGAAAAAGAGCCTATATCTCCAAATAATGCACCCACAGTTGAAGAAGAGATTAAACAAGAAACTCAGTTGAAAGAAGGGCAAAACTCTCCAGAGGTTAAAAGTGAAGACAAAGACATCTCATCTCCAATTGAACAATCAGAAGAAAAGTCACCACCGGTTGCAGATGTGACCACTAAATCCGAAACAGAGGAATCCAGTGCTCCGAACGCAACCAAAGAAGAGGAAGAGAAAGGCTAAATACATTTTAAAAAATGACACTGTAATTGTATTACATTGTAAAAAGTTGTGTCTTCCAATTAAAAAGGCCACAGTGGGACCTAAATTTGCTGCAAATTGAGTTTTTGTAGGAGCCATTCTCAACAACACTATGTACATAATGAATTGTAGATATGTGGACGTTACACTGTTCTAGGTTGGTTATTATTTATGTTAGGACAATGGTTATAATTTTACTGTAACAGGAAGGACATATTGTGGGATGACATGAACTGCTCGCAACATGTATAGCGT
Source organism: Bostrychus sinensis (assembly GCA_020698575.1). Taxonomy (NCBI): domain Eukaryota; kingdom Metazoa; phylum Chordata; class Actinopteri; order Gobiiformes; family Eleotridae; genus Bostrychus; species Bostrychus sinensis. Next base: position 40,989,445 of record CM036239.1, on the reverse strand, counting down.
AATAATTAATAGTTGCATTGTTCGACTTGTATATAGTTTTGCCAAAGTGTTGTACTAATGCTGCAAAGGAGACATGGGATGAATTGAGTCTGGGCATGCAAAAAGGACTTAATATAAGACTCTTCATGTGTTCATAGACCTTTCTTAGTTTTATTTTTTATTTAAATGTTGATGTATGTTTTGATTTAAACCATTGCAACATGAATTATATGCTGCTTGTTTGTTGAAAAAATGAATTACCTTTCTTCACTTTTTCTAGTCGTACATTTTTTTCTGCTATGGTTTGGTTGTATGACATTTACATTACATAAAATTACACACGTACAGGTACAAGACAATGTAATGCATATGATTATACATAGTTTTCACTACTTTAAATTTATGTAGTTAACAGTTCATGGTTATGTTGTAACCACTGCCTCAAAATATTTGTATTGCATTTTGGTTTCAGTTTAAACATACTACAGCAGCCGCCTTCCTTCCTTTCAGCTTTTACCTTTTGTGGTCACCACAGCAAATCAACCGCCCTCTAATGTGCAGTGATTTGTAAATTAATTTGGCATAAGCTTTATAATCATGCAAACTTCTCCATATATTTTGGGCTTGGGACCTGCACAAACAGTACACTGATTATGGCTATGAACTTATATGACTAATTTGAGCTCTGGAAAACAACTATGTAATTTCCCAGACTGTATTTAGGATTTCCCTTTTTAATACTTTACTGAAAAATACCTAAAAAATTAGGGGTGTAACGATACATTTTTGAAACGATACGATATGTATCAATTAGAAGTGTTTTGATACGATTCAAGAACGATATTGGCTAATTTGGAATGATATGATTCGATACGATTCAACACCTTCGTATTGATAATGGATATAGCAACTTTTTGCCCAAAAAATCATAGAAGTTTAGTCTCAAATGTAGCACTGTGGCCGGGGTTGATTATGTCCAGCATACAGAGAGTGAAAGAACATTTGAATATAACATTTTATTTAATTAAAAATAATCCAAAAAGCCATATCTGATTTTCCTTTAACATAGAAATTTCTAATTTAGTTATTTCCAATATTATCGACTGATACTTCATGTGTATTGATATTCACTTCCTTGAAAACGATACGATTCAATACAAGGTCATGTGTATTGATTTAGTTGTATCATAGGGAAAAAAAATCAATACATCGATACATTTACTGTATTGTTATACCTCTAATAAAAGTACTATTATTATTAATACAATGTTTTTTATTATAACTACCAGTGCTAATGTTACTTCTAATACAGCTGTTAGTGCTATTATGACTACTTATTACAACTACTAGTACCACTACTTTTGCTGCTACAACAAGGGACAAACTCATTATTACTCATTATTTATTTGTTTAAAAAAATTTATATTTTCTTCCATGTTTTAGAAAATGTACTCAGAATATATATATATATATATATATATATATATATATATATATATATATATATATATATATATATATATATATATATATATATATAAACCCTCTTTCTACTTTCCACCTGCTCTGGTTATATTTCGGTGTGTGGTGTGGCCCCTTCTGCCGTGACCCCGCCCTCCCCGGTCACACTCGCTCTAACCTGCACGTGAGCGGCCCGTAGTGTCCCGCACCCCGAGCTGTCCTGATACTGTTTCTCTGCGCCTTTCGCAACAATCACACGTCCGCGGGCATCTAACTCTTTCTGCTGGTAGTCCTCTAAATGATCTTTTCCATCCAGCATTAGCCAAGCGTTAAAACTTTTATAAGGACACCGATGGCACTGTGGACGATATTTGTGTTTTGTCTTTACGGAGTTGTTCTTGGGCAGGGTAAGACTTATAACTTTTCTAACTCGCTAATCAAGGAACACTGTGACTTTGCATAGATGTAGCCTGCTGGTACGGTATTAGTTGGTCTTAATTACTGTACGGTGACCAGATTTCTAGATCCATAAACTGGGACACATTTTTTTTTTCAGAAGTCACGGTGCATTTGAACTCACCAAGTGACAAAAAAGCTTCCCGAAATCCATACAATTAGTACATGACCCTAGGGCTTACGTTTTGTGTTTTAATGGCAATTTATTAATAAAAATGATGACACTGTAAATAATTTTAGTGACAAAAGTCTTTAGACAAATGTGTTTTTAGATTCCTATGCATTTCTATTGTTTTATATGGGGACTACTGGGACATGGTTTGTTGAAAACTGGGATATATGAGTGTTTTTACAGATATGTCATGGGACAAGGAGCCTAAAACTGGGACTGTCCCGGTTAAATAGGGACGTCTGGTCACCCTAACTTACTGGACATTTGTGTGTACTAACTTTCTCTGTTTTGCAGAGCCGCAGCTTACAGTGCGGGAGTGCTGTCAGGATGGGACCAACAAGGGCCTAAAGGGACAAGACTGTACCGTCCTCCCACTCATATCTCCGGACCACACCTGCATGTGAGTTACACACAACACCTGGTTTCTACAAATGTATCCTCTGAATCCTGTCATACTGATGACTTTGTTAGAGGCATTACTCATGACTGTACAGTAATCAGTGATTTTGCGCTGGTCTGTAATCTTTCCCATTCTGACCATGTTTTATTCCTTTAGCCCAGTTTACTGTGACACACATTTTATGAAAAGAAATTACATTTTATTTTTATGGCACATGTATTTAAAATCTGTTTCATCATGTAATTAAACCAATATTTAGGCTTCTAATAATCTGAGCATCTAAACTATATTCCACCTCTCAGTGACCCACCTTTTGGTCTCAACCCACCTGTTGAGAATCACTGCACAAACGTATTTCCCAACTTCCTGTTCTGGTTTAGCAGAATTTGGTTATATTTTGCAGCAGACCTAGGTTTTCTTGTCTGTTTTGTTTGTATTTTTAACAGGCTATGTATTTTAATAATAATAACTATTACTGTGTTGCTGATTCTTGTAAAAGTGCCAGTCCCCCATATTTTCTTACTTTTAAACTGGCAGGATATTTTCTTCACCAAAGGTCTGTGAACCACTTTTACTTTTGAGCTGACTTTGGGAACCACTGCCCGGATACAAGTTAAACTCTATTGTATATTTAATATCATCTATGGGGCAATCTGAACTTAAATAATTAGATGCTTAGACTCTAGTCTTTGCAGTAGGAAAGTGCACCTAGCTGTCTTGTAGTTCCCATTGAAGCGCTAGTGATGGTAGCTTTAAAAAGCCGGAAATACCCTTGGGGCTGCAAACCTCAAATCATGTGTGCAGCCTTCAACTTAAGCTGCAGGGGAGTGACGCTATATACTAACTACATAGTAAGTACAAGGGTTAAGTGCTCCCTGGAGCATTTTAACACTAAATGGCCCTTTCTGACCTTAAACCATGGAGGTAGAAGTTTTTCCCATGTGGGCTATTTGTTATATAATAAATACAAGTATGCCAAACAATTTTTTGTGTGGGCTAAAGTCTTAGACAGATTTGCTATGACCAAAGAAATGTGTATCAATGTAAAAAATATACACAAACATGCAAAGAGGAAGAAAAGAAGAAAAATATAAACCAGAAGCACTCAGAGAGCGTAGACCTCTGCCAAGACACTCGTCCAATGTCACACTGGTAAAGATATAGTGCCCAGCGCTGGATTCAATCTCGAAGATGTTCAAGTTCAGGAGTAAATAGTATTCACATTGACCCACAAAAGCTTTATATCTCACAATGGTAAAAAATCTGCTAAACCTAATCATTTGTTCTTTTAGTGCTTGAAGTTAGTATCTTTGGTCCGTATCTGTAAATGATACAGAATCCATTAAAACCCTCCTCAGTCTAAACAGTGATGTGGATCCACACCAAAATTCATCATTTTGTCCTTGGATCATTACTGACCTTTAGTGAAATTCTTATAACAATAATAAAAATCTTCTATATTCATTAAAGTACTCTAAGTTAACAGCATTTTTTCACACCTCATTTAAACTTTTGCACTGTATTGTGTCTCTTGTAAACTTACTAGGATTGCCCAAGAGCAATGTTGTGCGGCAACAGTAGAAAAAAAACTCTGCGATGTTGGCATCAAGATGGCCACTCAGCAAGGGACATGTGAAAGACCATTTATTCAAGGAGACCTACTGGAAACTCAACTCTCTAAGGTGATCCCCTATCAATACATTTAACCTTTACACACTTCTCTAATCATTAAAAACAATAGGATCAATTATCAGTCAACATAGTGTGATATATCTTTTCTTTATGTTTATTTCAGATGTGTTGTGACTGTTGTGTGCTCGGACTGACTGTGGCACGCCAGGGTTTGGGCTGCAAGCTCGAGGGTGTGTTTCTGGGGAAATTATGCGATCACACAGTCAGAGCATGCTGTGGCAAAAACAACACAACAGAGGCGAATAAACCTCCCTCTAAAGGTAAAATATTGTATAGCTTGACGTCGTTAATCTGTAAAATCTACACAAAAAGCACTAATTTCATTACTGTGGGCCAAGATTAGTATTGTTTAAACTTGAGTGGTTTATTTTTTGTTTACTACTTTGAATGACTGTGTGTCACTGAATTACAACATAGGGTCTATATAACCTAAGTGCAATCTGACTTAATTACTCCTGGATGCATTACATGAAAGATTAGGGACTTTTGTCAAAAATTATTATACTATGTTTGTATCTTGTATGATCTATGCCACATTTTAATCTGTACAAATACACATAATATACACAAGAATCATCTATTCTATCTGGCTATGGGGAAGTTGACACTATTTCAAGAAGCCTTGTGCTATATTACCATTATATACAATACAACATTTTGATTTATTTACTATTGCGTTCATGTTTTAATATTTAAGGTTATGGGTATTTCTCAAAGTTCATTACCTGCATTTTAAACTGGTGGGTGGGGTCCAAAAGTGCGTCACAGGCATGTTCTTTGCAGGCTGTGTAGTGAAGGAAATTGTGGAAAATGTCAACATTGTTTTATATATTATTGTTTTATATATCATGTGACTTTGGTTAACTTAAGATTAAGCTGCAGCGTTGGTCTCAACAAAAGAGGAAGCCTTTAGGTTCCCAAATTGACACTTGTCCACCAATTTATTTTAATAACTAAAAGTAGACACAATGTTAAACTTTTCAAATCTACACGAGAAGCACTTATTTCATGACTTTGGGTTAGCTCAGGATTGTTTTAACTCTGCAGTACTTTGAATGGCCTTGCAGCAGCTGTGGAGCAGACTGATGCCAGACCGAGTCAGTCTAGGTCACAAGGATATTGGCTTAAAGTTTTAGACACCTCACCAAATGGTACTCCAGGGACAGCTGTGGTTTGTTTTGCCTGGTAGCTTTTGTTGCTTATAGCTGACTTTAAATAAAGGTCTACAAGATGTAATCAGTGTTTCAATACATTTTGTGTTTGAGAGCAAAGGCCAGTGTGATAAGGACATACTGTACATGCATATGTTTAAGACAATGCACTTTAACTACTATTTGTTTGATGTTTTTTTAGATCTGGAAAAGGAGATTGAAAAAGATAAGCTTGGGACCAATGCTACAGCACATCCCCCAAAAGAAACACACCCCTGCAAAGGTATGTTACCAGAAAATATTTAACCAGTAATATGTCTTTGCTTCAGTAGAAAGGATACAGAATTTAATGCCTTTATTCTATATATTAAAAAAATGGAGATTTGCTTCCAATCAAGTTCTGTAAGAATACATACAATAAAACACAGAACACTATTAATAATAATAAAAATGTTGAACAGGAAATGTAAAGTGCATTATTTTACATTTGGATTGCACACAAAGCAGTGGTTACTACTAGGCCTTGGTTGTTGGATTAAGTACAGTCACTGCTTTGGTAAAGAAACTAAACTCCATACTCCATGTAGTAACTCTTTAAACCGAACACGCAAACATTTTCTTTGCATATGATATAAAATAAATGTTCATCTTCACAGTCCCAGTCAGACTTTACAACAGTGATTTGATCCACTTTCTTACACTGTAAGCTGAAATGTTATGATTCTCATATTATTGTCATATTATTGGATTGGCTTGTTTGATGTGTTGTTGTTTGGCAATGAAGCTAGCAAATCATTGGTCTGTAATGTTTTCAGACTCCATTTGCTCCCAGCTGTGTTTGGGTAATGGCACTTGCGCCTGTCACGATGGCTACCAGCTCAACGCGAATGGCGTGACCTGTGACGGTAAGCCGTGTCAATGAAAACACAGGTCACAGTCCACAGTTGGTGAATGTATTTGGGTTAAAATGTTGTTTGTTTTTGTGTTTTTTCTCCTCTCAGATGTGAATGAGTGCCTGACTGGCAGCCACAACTGTAACTTCGGCTTGTTTTGTATCAATACTGAGGGCTCCTTTCGCTGTCAAAGAGAAACAGGCTGTGGTACTGGCTATGAACTCACAGACAACAACAGATGCCAAGGTGATAAGTCAATAGGCTGCTTTCACGTGATCTCATAACATTCAAGGACCTATAGCGTGAGACTGAGATGAAGCGCAGGCGAGACATCTATGGGAAAATTCTATGGTACTCAGTTACTGGGCCTATTGACATGAAACAAAAAATTTTAAATTTTAAAGTTTAATGTCTCCTCTTTCAGTTTAAATTATCTAGGGTAATTAGGTGCCACCATAAATATTACTTAATGATTTTATTGATTTTTATTATAATATTAATAATCACAATTGCATTACAAACATACCGTATTTTCCAGACTATAGAGCGCACCTAATATATAAGCCACCCCGATATCCAGGTTGAGAAATGAGATATTTAGCGGATACACAGAAAGATTTTGTACCGTAAATGTTTATTTATAAACCTGAACTGACTGTTTCCGAACAGTGCCTGTAACACGGCAGTAACAGCGCTGATCAAACAAAACAGAAAAGTAATTGATGGCTTTATTCATCTTCCTCCTGTGCACTGAAACCACTCAAGTCGTCTTCTTCAGTGTTGACTTCAGCATCCTTTTACCAGTTTATTTATTATTCCTTTCCGGTATACGTCCAAACCATGTCAATCTGGCCTCTGACATGATCTGACCCTCTGATGTACAATATGAAAAAAAATTGACCATTAATCAATATAGTTTCCAGAACTGTGTGAATTATAGGCATTTAGCTAAAGCAAGGAATATATCATGCAAGATACATTCTGCTGTTGTATCTAAATAAATGAGGAGTGTATTAAAACCTTTAGCCTGCTGTGAACAAGAGCTAAACATTAAAATTCAGAGAAGCTTTACCAAACATAAAAATAGCCTCTCTTGATGGCATTTTTCTTTTCTCTTCCAGATATTGATGAGTGTGTTATGGGCACTCACAACTGTGGACCAGACTTCGTATGCACAAACACAGCTGGCTCGTTTCGCTGCCACCCAAAGGAGACGTGTGCACCTGGGTACATTCAAGATGCTATTGGCAACTGCATCGGTAGGTCTGGCCTTATAAACCATTACCAGTATCTCAAGTAACCACGTAAACTGATTATTACTTTTATTTTAATCAGATCTAAATGAGTGCGTGCTCTATACCAGCCCGTGTCCGCCTGGTCAGACCTGCATTAACTCACTGGGCTCCTTTACCTGTCGCAGAAACACTGTCACATGTGGTCGAGGGTATCACCTGACTGAGGATGGTTCGCGCTGTGAAGGTAAATATGATCATCCAAATTTTGACTTTATGCTTGCTTAATATATGATACAGTATGTGTAGTATGCATGTATGTGTATGATGTAGAAAATGTAATATTGTAAATAATTGATTGATTGATGTCTTTTATTTTGAACATGTGCAATAATGGCATGTTTGAAAAGGAGTAGGAAGACCTTTTTTTACCCCCCATCCCCCTAACATTCTCTGTCACCGTACCCTTTACCCATATAACAATATATCTGCTGTTAATATATCTAATTATTTCAATGTTAATCAGTATTTACATTATAATGCATATAGGCCTACGTAAGGTCTTTAGGTTTTGTTAATTTTATAATTTAAACATAATAGCAACTCATAATCATGATATTAACAGACAATACAGTAGGTGTTATGTACTTATTTCATATACATTCCATTGTATATCACATCATTATGGCATATAATTAGTATGCAATATAATATATTAACATAACAGTATTTAACACCATAGTGCAAGTGTTACAGTATATATTACTTCCAAAAACATTACCGAACATCAATCAACTAAAATAAATATAATATTTATATAATACCACAGTAACATCTATATTACTGATCTATATCAATAATACAGCTATATTATTTATATAATACCACAATAACATCTCTATTACTACTCTATATCAACAATACAGCTATAATATTTATGTAATACCACTATAATGTCTACAATAAAATTCTGTATCAATAATACAATTACAATATTTGTATAATTCTCCGATATAAACAATACAACTATAATATAGATGTAATATACACTCAATTAGCCATGTATAACATAGCATGTTATAGATTTTCATGTTATATTATTTATCATTATATTATATAAATATATTTTGTTTGCATTTGTTTTTAAACTTTTTAATGTTTGGACTTTGACAGATCCATACTGAGTTTGTTCCAAAGTCTTACTCCATTCGTTTTTATACAAAACCTTTTCAATGTTGGTCGATATCTTTGAATTTTAAAGTTTAAAATTTCCCTTAAATTGCCCCCCACCATCTCTTTCCTGAAACATTGTATTAAAATGATTTGGCAGTAATTTTAATCTTGCTTTATACATGAATTGCAATGTTTGAAATTCTATAATATGAAAAAATTTCATAATTTTAGATTTTAAAAATAATGGATTGGTGTGTTCAGTATAGCCAGCATTATGTATTATTCTAATTGCGCTTTTTTGCAATTTAAAGAGTGGTTGTAAGGAAGTTTTATATGTATTACCCCACACCAATGTGCAATAGTTTAAGTAAGGTAAGACTAGGGAACAAAACAGAAGATGCATTGATTTGTTATCTAAAAAGTGCCTTGCTTTAGCCATTACAGAGATGTTTCTTGATATTTTAGTAGAAATGTATTTAATATGAGACTTCCAGCAAATTTTATCATCTATAATCACCCTGAGGAATTTAAATTCACTCTTTGTATAATAATAGCTTCTATTGGTATTAATGATTCATAATTTATTTTCCTATTGCCAAACATCATGATTTTTGTCTTACTTAAATTTATAAATAAGGGTCTGTCCAGATACTTTCTCTCACAGTCCAAAGACATGCATGTGTTAGGAGAATTGAGTGAGTGGATGTGAAAGTGAGTGGTTGTCTGTCTGTGCATGTCTCTGTGTCAGCCCTGCGACTAAGTGGCCACTGTCCAGGGTGAACCCCGCCTAAGGCTCATAGTTGCTGGGATAGGCTCCTGTCACCCTTGACCCTTAACGAGAATAAGCATAAAAAGATGAATAATATTGTAGATGTGCCAGAATTAGCCACCCAGGCTAATTTTCAGCTGTATTCCCATGGCGGGTTGATGGTAAACAAGAAAGGAAATATACAGCACGTAAAATGAATATTGAATAGGGCTGCACGATATGGAGAAAGCATGCGATATGTTGAAAATTACTATGTTGAAAATTGCGATAACGATATTAATGCGATATTTGAAAATACAGCCTACTTTTCAAACATAGTAAGTTAAATTCACTACATTTTACAAAAATGTAAGTTCCTGTATTTACAAGTCAAAACAGCGACAAAATCAAAACTTAACACAGACTAAACCAGGAATAAAACAAGGCTAAGCTGTGACTAAATTAATTAAATTACCACTAAAACTGGACTTTTTAAACATTTTTATTTAGTCACAACACATGTTCTTTTAAGGTGGTGGTAGAAAATGATTCTTCAGTGTAAATCTCTGTCAGATGGAAGACCACAGTGTTATTGCGATATATTTCGATTCTTGTGTTTGCTGATATTGCGATAATGATATTTTTGTGATATATTCTGCAGCCCTAATATTTTTCACAGCAGATATATTTCTGACATGGCTGATTTATGGTGGAATGATGTTTTTTCCTTCTCTGGATTATGGCCCCAACAGCGCTCACTGAAACATTCAGAAGTTTAAGAATCCTTCAGGCAGACAAGAGGCAGGATTGCTTTGTTTTCACTGATAGAATTTAGATGCTGTTCCAAACCTTCCATACCTTTTTTGCACCTCCCTCTCTTCATGTGTTCCATACTGTTTCCCAGTGTCATTCCATTTTATAGCCCATAACTTGATTTCTGAATTAATTTGCTTTGGTTTCTTTGTATTTATGTTTTCCTTGGGTTGTTACCAACATTTGGTGAAAATTTCCTGTCAGTAGTCATGCCAGAAATGTATATTTGTGGATACCAGTAGCTCCCTGTTTAATTCTGTTTTTAGAAATGTATATTTGTTGAAAAATGTGGTTACCCACGCTAGATGGCACTTTAACAAACAAAAGCCTGAGACACTTCACACATAACATTACAATGATATAAATTAGTAAAATATTAGACCAAGTTAGTAAATATTTAATCATATTATAAAACAGGTAGAGCACAGACACAACATACACACAAAGATTAATACAATAATTACAACTTAATATGTATTAATAGACCAACAGATCATTGTTTGTCTAAAAATGTAAACGTTTGCCTAAATCTCTAAGTATGATGTGATTATTATGAATGAACATTTCTTTCTCTAACCTCCTTCCGCTCCTGTGCAGATGTAGATGAGTGCCGTACAGGAAACGTTTGTGGTGGCCATGGCTGTGTGAACTTGGTGGGCTCCTACCGCTGTGAGTGCAGAGTCGGGTACATCTTTAACAGCATCACCAAACTCTGTGAAGGTAAGATAGTAATTTACTGAAGCCATATCGTTTCACTGTTCTGATTAATTGCCTTGGCTACATTATTAATGCAGTAGATATACCCAGTGCTTCAGAGTGCAAAAATCTAATTAACAAATCACTTTCCCCTTTCCTCCCCATACTGATTTTTGGTTTGAACTTCAGTAGCTTTGTCCTGAACTTGTGTGCATGACTGAATGTAGTGAGTTGCTAACTTGTGTTTGATTAATAAGATATTTCCATTGTAGGCTTCAGAGGATTATGTGAATCTTAAATTTGGTGTATAAGCTGTGAATATTTGTTTGCCTATTCATTGTGTCCAGATATCAATGAGTGCAGACATTACCCTGGAACTCTTTGTGCTCATAAGTGTGAAAACACAGAGGGGTCCTATCAATGCAGCTGCACCAGAGGATTCAAATTGGCTAACGACGGCAGGAACTGTGAAGGTGATCATATATTTATTCTCAAATATTCTAAAATCTAGGGCTGCACGATATGGAGAAACCATGTGATATTCAATAACTATGTTGAAAATTGCGATAATATTATTGCAATATTTATAAATAGAGCCTACTTTTTGAACATAGTAAGTTCAATTCACTACATTTCACAAAAATGTAAGTTCCTGTATTTACAAGTCAAAACACGACAAAATCAAAACTTAACGCAGACTAGGAACAAAGACCAGGAATAAAACAAGGCTAAGCTGTGACTAAATTAATTAAATTACCACTAAAACTGGACTTTTTAAACATTTTTATTTAGTCATAAACACGTTCATTTAAGGCTCTGGTGGAAAATGATTCTTCAGTGTAAATCTCTGTCAGATGGAAGACCACAGCGTTATTGTGATATTTAGATTCTTGCGATACGGATATTGCATTTGCTGATATTGCGAAAACGATAATTTTGCGATATATTGTGCAGCTCTACTATAATGTATATAATTTTTCAATACAGGAATGAGTACATCAGAGGGACAGCTCTTGTTAGAGTTTTTGCAGATAATCTCTGAGTTGATGCTGATGCTAAGGTTAGAGCTGCCAGACAGGAGGCCCAGAGGAAGACCAAAGAGGAGATTTAAGCATGTGGTGAAGGAGAACGTGAAGTTAGATGTTGTGGTAGCAGAGGAGATTAAAGTGGTGAAATGTGTTTAGGCTTTTTCTGATTATTTCAAAGATGTGAATGAGTGTGAGGCCAGCCCCTGCAGTCAGGAGTGTGCCAACGTCTACGGCTCCTACCAGTGCTACTGTCGCCGCGGTTACCAGCTCAGCGACATTGATGGGATCACGTGTGAAGGTATTTCCTAGTAGTTTATTTACCCCAAATTCTATTAAATTCAGATATGTGCATTTTCTAATTTTTGTTTATTTGTTTGTTTGTTTTTTCAGATATCGATGAGTGTGCTTTGCCGACTGGTGGTCATGTGTGCTCCTATCGCTGTGCCAATGCTCCAGGAAGTTTCTACTGCACCTGCCCTCTTACAGGCTACACACTGGCTCCCAATGGACGCACATGCCATGGTAAGATAATTTCTAACCATTGACCATGTTTACATTGTTTTGTTTTTTTTCCAGAGTAGTAGGAATGTATGAACATATCTCTTTTCTTGTTTGTCCAGACATTGATGAGTGCGCCATAGGAAGCCACACTTGTTCCGTCTCTCAGAGCTGTTTTAATGTCCAGGGAGGATTTCGCTGTTTGTCATTTGATTGTCCCATAAACTTCCGCCCCGCAGCACCAGGGTGAGAGCTGATGATTCAGTACTTTATTATGTCAAAGCCTTGAAATGGAAGGCGTCAGATCTGTGCTTTTCTAAACTTAGCCCTCGAGTGTTCATGCAATTTGAACTGAAGATTTCATTTAATACCTACCAAGCATGAAAAAGATAATTGGTTTCAAGGTGGTATTGCCATTAAACAAAAATAAAATACTGTTCTTGCTATATAAACTAAAGAGACAAAACCAGAAAGCACACAGGCAAACCTGTCTTGTTAGAAAATTTTATTGAAAGCCATAATTTAAAAAGTGCAAAATATTTTGCTTGTATTTTCTTGTATCTAACAACATATTATGATCGTAATTATCTGTTATAACACAAGATCTTAACTCATAATCCAGGCTATCGAGTCCCCATTGGTGTGTGAACAGTTGCTGATAATCCAGAGAAAAAAATGTATTATTTCAGCGCTGACTGAAATATGTCTGTTGCACAAAAAAATGTAAAACACAAATTGAGAAAACAAAAGTAATCTGTAATCTGCATTGATTTATTCAGAGGAATTCTATTTGTAATTTTTCATTATTTAGCTATGTTCCATCTAAATAGAAATTAAAAGAAAAGTTCTAATGTAAATACCATGATAATTTTACTAGTACAAACTGAGTTTCTGGATTTGCGGATATACTTTTCCTTGGTTTCTCGTCCTCCGTATTTTTATGCCAATCCCATGTTTCTACCTTTTCATATTCGTCACCTTTAATGTCCTCTTTACGCCCTTCCTCCATATGTTTGCTTTACAGCCATTGCGAGCGTGTAACTTGCGAGTTTACGCATAACCCAGCGTCGTGTTTGTTACTGCCGCTGAGAATCTCCTTCTACAACCTCACCTTCCCCACCAACACCCCCATCCCAGCTGATGTGTTTCGAATGGGACCCTCTAATTCAGTGCCCGGAGACCAGATGCTGCTGAGTATAGTGTCGGGAGACGAAGAGGGCTACTTTGTGGTCCAGCAGCAAACCCACGGAGGAGTGATTTCACTGCACCGCACTTTGACTGAACCAAGAGATTTCCTGTTGACTGTGGAGATGAGACTGGTTCGATATGGCAGGTCACATTTGTACATGGCCAAGATTGCTGTGTTTGTCACACCTGAGCAACTCTTTTGGCCATCAAGAGCAGCGCTGTAATAGGATACTGCAGTTTTGTTTACTCATTTTTTTGTATTTTCTATTTTCATGTACTTTTTTATACTTGAACAGCTTTTCCTTGGTTGTTTGCTGAATGAGACTTACTCAACTGGTCTGGCTGTCAGACCTATCCCTAATGATTTATTGTGAGAAACTTTATATTATTTACAGTTATTATTTTTTATATTTTTACTACAGGTGTTATGACACATGCATTTTAAAATCTTTTTCACCATTTAATTTATTGTAGACTTTCAATATGCTGATCATTGAAACTATCTGATAGATAGATATAGATAGATATAGATAGATATACTTTATCCTGAAGGAAATTAAATTGTTCAGCTGCTCCACAATCACACCAACACACAAAAAGCATGAATTACAACAGCTAAAATAAAATAATATATATATATATAAAAAAAAAAGAATAGTAAAAGACAATTTATAATACCAATAAATATGACAGTACTTCAAATATATAGTGCTCTCATATTTATTGGTATTATAAATATGAGAGTACTATATATTTGAAGTACTGTCATATTTGGATGCCAAATAATGTCTAATTTATGTACTACTAGATGGGGCGTATCTTTCAATGATCATAATTACGTTATCATCATATTCCTTGTATTTATTGTGCCTTGCAACAACCAATAATGTAATACCTGCCAATAACGTAATAATTTTGGCAATTTTAAATGTAATACAGCAAATAATGTAATCACTTGCCAATAATGTAATAACATTTTTGAGCCAATATTGTTGACTATGCAACATCCAACAGAGACACTGTCAAACCATAAAAAGTCTATTGGATGAGAGGCAAAACATCTAAAACTCTAAAAACCAAGTCCAGCTGACTTATTTTTGAATGTCTTTTGTTGTGATTTAGATAGAGTTTTCACAGAGATACCTAAGCAAATTATTATATACTAAACATTTTGTACCAGAAAAAAATCTCAAATTAACTATGCTATCTACTAAACCTGCCCAAAACTGCAAAAAATTTTACAAATAAGTAAATAAAATAAAATATAAACAAAAAGAAAACATCTTATATCCAATAAATGCAGTTCTATTGGTGTATTATTACATTATAGACTGCAGTTATTACATTTTTTATTGTTTTTTTATGGTAGGCCAATGATTTAATAACCAGCCAATAACGTAATAACTTATTACTTATTAGTTATTACTTTACTGGGAAGTTATTACATTATTGTCTTTATTATATTTAAAATGGCCAAAATTATTTAATTATTGGCCATTTTCACATTGTCGGCTACATGCCTCAAGGCAGCTCTTTTTCCTCTCAGTGGTTCCCAAAAGTGGTTGACTATAGATTCAATATGTATCCTAAATAAAGCTTTAATATTGTTAAATTTCATATTTACACAATACATGTGCAATAAAGGACGTAGTCTAACAATTTAGAACAATAGCTTTGTTTCTGTAAACGGTGGGTGATAATAAAATGATCAGAGATGAAGTTGGGACCCACAGTCAGACCAGCGGAGAACTGCTCTACCTCATGTCTGTATGGCAGCTTTATTGTATGTGTGTTATCTGTGTTTGAAATAAATGACAGATAAAAATCTCTGTTTACCTTGTCATTGCTAATCAAACCCAAACACACCATAGCACTGACCTGCATTTTTTGCTTCACTCCACCAAATTCATAATATTTAAACTAATTTTTCCTATGTTTTGATTCAAGTGGGCTCACTGTAGGATCAAACAGGTCTGGAGTATAGTTATAAAAATAAGCATGGCATTCATTTATGGGTCTTTGGGGCCTGGCCAGCATTGGGGATCAATTAGTGGTGGAGCGGTATTACATATCTTATGATGGATGGAGCTCATATTGTTGCCATTGGGCAGTTATCAGTTAATTCACTGTAAATGATACTGTAAGCCCAGTAGCTGCATTGATCCAATGAAGAAATGTAACCAAAATATTTCTCCACGTTTGGTGGGTTTGGTGCTTGTAGCTGGACACATAATCCAAGGATGTGTGGAAAACGATTAGCCAAAACCGACATTAATTTCTAACTTGAATGAATAGGGTTCTGTATTGGTGTACTTTTTGTATATTTTAGATCTGTAAAACTATGTCAATATATCACAGCAATTTCCATCTTTCAATATTTTCTCCTAAATTACTGTCTGCTTATTTGCTTTCGTGGCTGTTGCTTAATGCAACCAAAAGGTTTTTATTCCAGTGTAATGTCAGCTAACAAGTAATATCGCACGATGCTCCACCAGTGTTTGATTTAGCTATGCATACTTTAGACATTACACAGCTCATAGCTCCTATGAAACTTGAATCTGCAAACTCTGTCATAACCTGGCTCAAGGAAATGACAAATGGACGCCGGACAACAGAAATATATCAAAAATAGTTATGTTTGTTTAAAATAAGGCTAACCGAAATAGAGAAAACACAGCATGACCACTAGGACAAAGGGGTCATGACACTCTGTCTACTTAGTTGTTTTTGATGGAGGTGTACAATATACAGTCCTAGTGTCTTCCATTTTGTTTAGCTACATTTTACACAGTTCACAGACTACAACTCTATTTTTTAGATATAGAACTTTCTATTGTTTAATGATTGGTTGATTATGTATTGGCATCATTCTCTTTTGTACATATAACATTAGAAGCTTCTCATATAGAGCCTGACATTCAGTTCTTCTACATGGAGGTAATAAGTAATAATTAGTCTGATTACTATAAAAAATATTTTGACCATCGTGTAAATGTATTGTAAAAGTACTCCAGTTGGGGGGACGGCTGTCATTTGAACTTTTCGCACTATAGCACCTAGATACTGTTATTTATTGTTGGAGCATTGTCTGAGAGGCCTCCTGAGCAATATGTACTGTTTGACTTTATACTCAAAACATTTTAGTTTGTCCGACTTCAAAAGTAAGTTTGTATAACTCTTTTGTAGAAACGATGGCTCAGTGCGTTGCATTAAGTCGTGCCAGCCCAATGACTTCAGCTGTCCTCTTGACCCGGTCCACATCATCACACACACAGTGCTCTCTCTCCCGACCTTCAGAGACTTCACTGGACCGGAAGGTATGGTCTCCATTACATAATATTAATATGGAAACACGTGTAATGTGCTGTATTTGTTAATATCAAACCGTGAAATTTTTTATTTGAAATTTGCAACCTTGTGTTAGTTTTCCACCCACTATTGTGCCACAGCATATACTTTATTTTTTATACCACAGAATGATTGCTCAAAATCATGAATATATGTTTTGTAGAACCAGATGCCCCATGTGGTTTGCTTCTTTTTGCAGAAATTGTCTTCCTGAGGACTGTTGCGGCGGCTAATCCAGCTCCTTACCCAGGCTCCACCGATGTGGTCTTTGACATCACTTCTGCAGATGACCAGTTCTCCTTCGATGTGATGAAAAGCTCCTATCAAGGCATGATCATGGGTAAGAAATAAACTTTTTTTATTAATAAATTATTGTTGTAATTTTCTAATGCCTAACTTTCCTTACATTCCTCTCAACTTTCAACCTTTCATTGTCCAGGTGTGGTCCGTCAGGTGAAGCCTATCATTGGCCCCAGGGACATTGTTGTGGAGGTGGCTATGAACTATGTGAAGTCAGGAGTTGTTTCTCATCGTAACATTGTCAAAATACACCTTTTTATTTCTGCTTTCTGGTTCTGAGAAAGCACTTGACAAAACAGATTAAAATATGGACATTAAGTAGGTCATGTGCAGCTCTAAAATTACTTCTAGTTCTACAACAATTAAAAAATCTGTAAAAAAAAACTAATATCACTTTTAAAATTATACTATGATTACTATCAAGGTCCTTAACATGTCAGTAGCATCTTTTACAAAGACACTTTATCATTTAGAAACAAAGTTAGCAAACTTCTACCATACTAATTAACATAATTGCAAAAGATCCTTTTTTGTGCCTCCACTCTCCAGGTTGGAGAGTCTTAATACAGTATACTTCTGATTTTTAGATTTGGAAGACATGTCTGTTGACATTTGCTTGATTTAGATACACAGCTTCCATAATGATTCTTAGTAATTGTCTTAAATAATGTTTTGATTGAGAGTAAAATGTAAGGGGTAAGAATCTTAACTAAAAAACGGTATCTTTGGAAACTTACCCCGTAGTTTTCCTACCATAATACAAATAGCACGTTTTGTAAATAAAGAAAAAAGTTTTCAAAATGTGCATTGTACATTATATTTACAGTAACTGTGTGAGGTTAGCTGTAAGCTTGAAGAAATAAAACCTTTTGTCCTAACTGGTGTAAAGAGTAATGCTTAAAAACAATTGCACATGCTTTGCCCCCGCCTACATTTCATTTGGACCAATAGGAAGACTGTATAAAGCCGGAAGTCCCGCCTCTGCGCACGAGGTAGGAAACATGGCAGCTTACAGCAGCATCACTGCGGAGATCTCTGCATCCTTTTCAGGCCTTTTAAATTTAAAACACTGCCCTGAACATTTGCAGGTTTTGAAAACTTTTACGGCAGCTCTACGAGATAAAGAATACAGGTATAGTTGTTGTGTTTTTAGGAAAGAGAGATACTGTTAGCATGCGATCATGTTAGCGTGCGGACTGGAAAGTAACTGCTCTTCTCAAGTCCTGTACGCCATCGATTTGGTTTACGCCTGATTCGACTCTTATCTCAAAATACGGGCACTTAACATTGTTAGCAATAAGTATGAGTTTCTCAGCCAAGTAGATTTTCTTTTAATCATGATATTCCAATAGATTCTTATTGGAAATTGATTTCTTTATTTAAAATATAATAATATACTAGATTCTTGTACAATATAGATTCATGAATGTAACGCAGGTCATTTAACATTAATTAAGTACCTAGTAATGATTCCTATTTAACTTACATCAGTGTTGTACAAGTTAATCTACTGTTTCTAAAACTACAGTGTTCTGTTGGTGTATTATGTGTTCAGGGATGCTGTGAATGAGACTGTGTTCTCCAGTCTTCTTCATATTTTGACTCAGCTCAGTAATGAGCTACAAGCATCAGAAGGACAGGACGTCCTGTCTGTAACACTAGAGCTTCAGATGACTGCTGAGTGCTTCAGAGCTCAACGAAACGCATGCGTTCAAAGTACACGAAACCAGAGCCTGCTTAGGTAATTCAGTCACTAAGGAGGTAGTATGAATGCATCTTTAGTGTACAAAATGTTGTCTATTTAAAAAAAAAAGTGGTTTATGGTCAATACATCAACCTTTTTTCGATTCAGCAGTCTTCATAGCAAATAATAACATTTATTTAAATGAGAAAATAAAAGATGTATTTCTTACAGGGATCTTGGATTTATAGATCTAACCCTTAAACTTCTAAAATACCTTCAGTCTGCAGAGAGCAAAGGCGGTGTACTAGAATGTAAGTTCTAAATGAGACCAGTGATAACTTTTTTCTATGACATAAGTTTAATTTCCCTGTGTCTTATCTTCTCTCTATAAACCAGCTTTGCGTTGTGGGATCCAGTTTCTTGGTAACATTGCCGTTGGAAACCAGAAGTGTAAAGATGACATTTGGCAGCTCACCTTCCCAGAACATTTCTTGTAAGTTGTCCAGTTGGAGGTCAAGTTTGTAACACAACAAAAGGCATTTGTAAAAAGAATTTAAATTCATTCATTATGAGCAAATAGATTTAAACCAATAAAAACATTTTTTTTCCACAAATTACCAATTACTCAACCTGTATTTTTATATCTTATCACTTTAAACTTCAAACAGAGAGCTCCTTTCTGTAGATGATGAAAAGGCTGTGGCCTACGCCTCAATGGTCCTTCACACATGTCTAGATGAAGCTAAAGTAGAAACAATGGCTGATCCCCACAGTATCCCACTGGCTCTGAAGGTGATGGACCTCTGCAGGACACAACCTGACATCGACTGGACGTAAGTGTGTTTTTTGTTGCTTTATTCACAATTTAGTTTATAGCAATTGTTTAAAGGCATATTAGATTTTTTATAATGTATTATTTCACAGAGTCCTTATTGCAACCCAGCATTTCCTGAAGTCTGCAGCTTTGGTTGAGAGCATGTATACAAGGATGAATCACCATGACAGGTAGTTATGCTTCGTTTGCTGTGTCATGCCTTACTGCACTACATCAGTGGTTCCCAAATGGTGGGTCAGGGCCCAAAAGTGGGTTATGGGGAGGTTCAATATAGTTTAAACATTCAGCTTACATGAAGTCTATTGTTTTAAGTTAATGAAATTGTGAAACAGATTTAAAAATACATTTGTCATAGAAGTTGTAGTAACTAAATAAAAAACAATAATTAACTTGGGTTTTCTTGGTTCTGTAAAAAGTAAACCACAATAAAATAATCAGGGATACAATTTGGTCCCACTGTCAAACCAAATGAGAACCACTGCACCAAAGATATAGACAGCTACATATTGTAAGAGATGACTATAAATATTTATCTGATATCAATCAAAATTACTAATGTGGTTCTACTGATTGCTAAGTACTTAACATATTTTTCAGAGTGACCTTGCTTGAACTGCTCTTAGCCCAGTTAAGAGAAGATGACTCAGAGTGTGGTGTTCCTGCAGCTGTGGCCTCTTTTCTGGCCTCTTCATTCCAGAAAGGCTGTAACGCAGTGCTCACTCTCGCCACCGGCTCTGTATCCAGTGATGAGGTATACTATCTATATCTAAAACACTTTAGCTGTATGCTTTTGTTGTATAATTACTGTTTTTGCTTATGAAAAAATATGCAGTTTTTTTTAATGACTGACCATAAGCAGTGTCTTACTGTTGAGTGCAATTTTTCCTAGGTCCTGCAGGAGGCACTGACAGTGATTAGCTTATTGGATGTGCTTTGTGAGATGACCTCTGACCACAAAGAGTTCATGTTTTTACAGGACCATCCAGATCTTCTTGTTAACACTACAAGTATGTAGTTGCACGTCTTGTACAACCTCTAGTACCAAGCTCTCATCTAGGTGCTGAATTTGTCTTTAGTCATATGTGTGTCAGATGCCATTAAACTATGCCATATGTAAATTATTTTCTCATTTTTTATTATTTCTATATTATGCCTCATATTAATTTGGATATTAATTACATTTTGTCAGTAAATTTGTAATCTACATACATACGATACTAATGGTATGTTGTGGGATACTTTTTTGTTTTGTTTTGCAGATCTTTTGGAGCAGGTCCATGCCATAGGGAAATCCAGTAAGAATATTTTCAGTGCATCGCAAAACTTTTCCACTTTCAATGGCGAGGCAGGCTCCTCTCCCCACTCACCCATCATCAGCTTCAAGGCCCACCTCATCAGGCTGATAGGAAACCTTTGTCACAACAACACCAACAATCAGAACAAAGTACGTAATTGTTATAATTATACACAATTTATTGTTTTAAATTATTAACTGAGAGGTATCTGAATTGAATCATTGGAAGAGTGAATTTCTTACACAAGTGTATATCTATACAATGAAAGTAAAGTTTACTTTGTGTTTTTTATAAAGACTAGTGGCTTACACATGGAACAAATAACTCACTCAAATATTCACATAGCTAAAAACAGATTGAAACCAAGGTTTGAAAATAACTTAATATACTATACACGTACTAGTTGCATCTGTCAGAATATAAAAACTGCAATTCCTACTTGATCATACAACAGCAAATACCTTATTTATTGATTTGCGGCCAGTATTAATGAGATACTTCATTACTGACACAAAACTATATTGCATTTTGGCAGTGTAATTGAAATTGGCTCTAAGGTTATTAAAATATGGGAGAAAAAAAATATAAATCTTACAGTGGGCTTGCTAGAACAGTTGGGTTGATTAAAGACCTATTTCCATACTACTGTGATATTTATTATTACCATGCCTCACAGTTTGTAATATTGAACTCAAGAAGAATGGAGTGCAACAGTGCCCACCCTCCTCTGGTGCCGGAAGTAAATTTCCCATTTGCTTTCATAGCCTTTTCGAAAAATGCGTATATTAAGAGTTTTAAAGCTCGAAGGAAGCTGATCAGCTGTGTGGTAACTCATGACGATAACATGATTAATTTCTATTAAAAAGATGATAAAAAACTTAAAAATTCAGCTAAATGCCTTTATAACTTTGCTTTTTGACAAGCTTCAAATATATGTTTTTAGCCAAATTATTTGTTTTTTGGTCTTGAGGAACCACATAGCTATTTAGCCTCCCTCAAGCCCTTGAACTTTAAATATACTTAATTTTTGAAAAGTCAATGGGGAAAATGAATGGGAATTTTACTTCCGGGACCAGGGTGGGGGGTCACTGTTGAGCTCTTTTGGAAATGTCATATAAAAAAATGACATTGCTGTAGCTGC